>BLSH010068643.1:1115513-1149318 GCA_018402905.1 Glandirana rugosa
CAATTTTCATAACACTGGGTTTAGTAACACTTTAACCACTTCAGCTCCGGACCACCTTCCTGACCAGGCCATTTTTTGCAATACAGCACTGCATTACTTCAGCTGCCAAGTGTGAGGTCGTGCGACATTGCACCCAGATAAAATGGATGTCCTTTTTTTTCCACAAATATAGCTTTCTTTTCATGGCATTTGATCGCCTCTGCGGTTTTTATTCTTTGCGCTATAAACAAAAAAAGCAAATGACAATTTTGAAAAAAAAAATATATTTTTTTTTACTTTCTGCTATAAAACATAACCAATGAAGAAAATGTAAAAAATCGTATTTCTTCGTCAATTTAGGCCAATATGTATTCTGCTACATGTTTTTGGTAAAAAACAAAAATCCCAATAAGTGTATAATGATTGGTTTGCGCAAAAGTCATTGCATCTACAAACTATGAAATATTTTTTATTTCTTTTTTCTTACTAGTAATGGCGGTGAACAGCGACTTATAGCAGGACTGCAACATTGCGGTGGACAGTCGGGACACTAACTGACACTTTTTGGGAACCAGTGACGCTAATACAGTGATCAGTGCTAAAAATATGCACTGTCACTGTACTAATGACACTGGCTGGGAGGGGTTAACATCAGGGGTGATCAAAGGGTTAAATGTGTGCCTGACATGTGCTTTACTACTGTGGGGGAGGTTCTTGTACTAGGAGAAGGCATGGATTGATGCCCCTGCTTAGCAGAGACACATGATCCATGTTTTCTGTACTGACAGACCGCCATTCTTCCTGTGTACTGATGCATCGGCAGGTGCTGGTGGACATTGAGTCCACTGTACCCACCAATCAGCTCCCATTGTGTCTAATCACAGTGGGAGAGGGCCACCGGTGGCACGTGCGCCCCAAACCTAAGAGTGCAGGAATAACGTACTAGGTACATGATCCTGCACAGGAGATCTGCCTTGCCACCGTATATCTACAGTATACGGTCTGCAAGCGGTTAAAACACTTCCATTTGTCTTGTGTGCCCCTTGTTGCAAATATTTGGTCCCATTGGGTGTCGTGCAGCAAGGACCGCAGATAATTGAAATGAGCTTTTTTTAAATTTAGAGTTCTTATCATACCAGCATGCTTCTCTTTCATGTTACTTGGAAAATGTGATTACAACATGTTCACTATTACTTCAATGGCCTCTAACTTACACATCTGTAACAAACGCTGTGACGTTTAAAATGAATAGAACCACAGCCTAACCCAAAGAATGGGGTAGGTTCATACAATGGAAATTTATATGAACCACATAGTAGAAAAACAATGTCAAGATAAAAACATGTTTTATTACATGTTTAAAAACACAGTATCATTAAAACCACATATATAACGAAATTCCAGAATGACATTGTCATCAGTTAGCGCATAAGATTAACATGTTTCGTGAAAAAATTGCTTCCTCAGGATCCACGCAGAGTTAGATAAACACAAAAAATTCAAGATGGAAAAATAGTTTCATCAGAAAGGCCACATTCACCAAACTCTTAGGTATACCAAAAAGTAAAATTGGTGAGTGAACGCTTAGGCTCCGTTCACACAGGGGCGACTTGCGCTCCGACTTGAGTCGCCTCAAGTCGCCCCAAGTTGCTTGACATGTCAAATCCCATTGAAGTGATTGGGAGCCGTCTTAATGTACGCTACTGAGCTGCTGCGACTTCAAAAAAAGGTTCCTGCTCGACTTCAAGGCGACTTCTATCTGACTTGAGCCCATAGGATTCAATAGAAGTCGCCTCCAAGTTGGATCCCCCATCTTAATGCAAGTGACTTTACAGTGAAAAGAATAGAATTTATTTGGGGCAACCCCCTCCATCCCTTCCCTGATTGGCCACAGGCAAAGTCACCTGGCATAAGTCGTGTTGTAAGTCGCCTGAAGTCGCACTGAAAGTTGCGCTGCAATTGCCTAGCAAAGTCGTGCCAAAGTCGGATCGCCCCTGTGTGAACGGAGCCTAATGGACTTTATAGGCACCGAGGTACACAAATATCCTAAAAAAGTATACATTTTATTACAATTTTGCTAAAATTCATAGTGCAACTTAGAATTCTCATGATAACGTGCTACGCAGGTAGTCACATAAACATCAACACAGCCACCAATATGGCCCCATCATTACTAAATCAATGCGCCAATGGGTTGCAGCTGTCAATGCCTGGGTGGGCTTGGTGGAGGTTGATGTATGAGAGGATGAAGCTCTACAGAAGCACAAGCTCGCAAAACATGTAGAGCTTAATCCTCTCATACGTCAACCTACACCAAGCCCACCCAGACATTGACGGCTGCAACCCATTGGCAGATTGATGTAGTTATCATGGGGCCATATTGGTGGCTGTGTTGATGTTTATGTGACTACCTGGGTGGCACGTTATCATGAGAATTTTAAGTTGCACTATGTATTTTAGCAAAATTGTAATGCAATGTATACTTTAAGATATTTGTGTACATTGGTGCTTATAAAGTCCATAAGAGTTCACTCACCAATTTTGCCATTCATTTTGGGATGTGGCACCATTTTAACTATATTTGCATCCACAGTTCCACCCTGTGAGGATGCCTATATGTTCTATTATACCAAAAAGTAAGATAATGGTAAAGTTCAAATGTATATATGTCAGTTAGTGTATGTCAAGTGTCAGTTGCAATAGATCAAGAAGATAAAATCCAAATTGAAGAACGTGCATAATATCTAAAGTGGTAGTTAAATGTGGTAGCAGAGACATAAAATGTGCCAACTTTCTGATAAACTGCCAGAAGGACACCAAAAAGTCACACACCAAATTGAAGCAAACAATAACCAAAGTGGTGAGCAGTTACAAGGATTAACAGTGTGCCAAACTGAAGATAAATCCCCAAAATAATTCCAAAAAGATACTCTATCCAACACGTGAGGAGCAAATATATCAACACATGACCCCATGTGGTTAAAATACGACCTCGATATTCCCATTCAATAACTGGAAATAACAGATGTTCTCCATCCATTTTGTTTGACAGGCTTCTTGAATTTGTGAACTGCCCCTTTAATTTTGAATTAGCGTCTATTATTACATTAGTACTCATTTTTGAGCTATATCTTGATGCCACTACTGTTTTTCTATTGGACTTATGGGATGCGATTCCTCTGTCATCTGGATTGAGCCCCTCTCCCCCACTGCCAATAGCCTCTATATCCTGTAGAACCTCGATCTCCATATGGCATATTCTTTTCTGATCCCTCTCTCCAGTTTAAAAGCTTCTCTAATCTTCTAATCATTTTCCCCCCAACCGAGCTCCCCCTCCACATTTAGATGCATTCCATCCCTACAGTAGAACCAGTAACTGACCAAAAAGCCAGTCCAGTTCTCCAGGAACCCATAAACCTCTTTCTTACATCAGGTTCTCAGCCATTTGTTCAACTCCCTAAAGCTCCCGTCGGTTATCGGTGTGGCTTGTCTCACAGGCAGTATGTTTGAAAATACTACCTGAGGTCCTTTTGCTTAAAGAGGAGCTCCAGTCTCTCTCTCCCCCCCCCCCCAAAAAAAAATGAAAAGTCAGCATCTACAAATAATGTAGCAGCTGACTTTTAATGTAAGGATACTTACCTGTCCAGGGATTCAGCGATGTCCTCGCCCAAGCTGATTCTTCAATTAGCTTCAAGTCCAGGCACCATCATCTTCAGTAAGGCTTTACAGTAAAGTGAAGGTCCTGGAGTGGCCATCTCAGTCTCCTAACCTCAATATCATTGAACCACTCTGGGGAGATCTCAAACATGCAGTTCATGCAAGACAGCCCAAAAATTTCCAGGAACTGGAGGCTTTTTGCCAAGAGGAATGGGCAGCTTTACCATCTGAGAAGATAAAGAGCCTCATCCACAAATACCACTAAAGACTTCAAGCTGTCATTGATGTTAAAGGGGGCAATACACGGTATGAAGAACTGGGGTATGTAAACTTTTGATCAGGGTCATTTGGGTATTTTCTGTTGTCATTATGATATAAAAAACAGTAAACACAGATGACTGATAATAAATGGCTGCAGCCAAACAGTATCCATGCTTTGGCCATAGCGCAGGTGCAGCGCAGTGTACTTGTGGTTTTGGTACGCTTTCAGAAAATTCACCAAAACTGTTGGATACAAATGAAGTATATAGCAATGCACAGCTATACCACACCAAAACCATAGGTGCACTGCGCTGTGGCCATTTGTTGGCATTTGAATGCCATTTGCTGATGATTTAAACTATATCATTTTTTTTCTTGGTAAATAACACATTTGCTCTAGCACATCCTATAGCTAGAATGTAAAAAAATGTGCAGCGTTTCCTGATCCCCAAATAGGTACCATACAAAAAAAAAGGAAAAAGTGTGACACCCCCCCTACAAATCCATACCAGCCCCCTTAATCCAAGCATGCAGCTTGGCTAGACAGGAAAGGGGGGACTAGCATGCACCCCCCCCCCCCGAACCATACCAGGCCACATCCCTGTCCATGTAGCATGGGCAAAGAACCTTGCCCCCATGTTGATGAGGACAAAGGCCTACAACCTGGCCTGTGATTGTGGTGGTCTGCAGGTAGGGGGTTTATCAGAATCTGCAAGCCCCTGTAATAATAAGGGGGTCCCAAGATACTGCTCTTGCATGAATGAGTATTGGGTACATAGTACCCCTACTCATTCACAAAAGAAAGAATTGTACCTAGAAATAAAGATACCCACATTTTTGACAAGTCCTTAAAAAAAAAAAATCCCCAAGTGTCCCTCATTAGTAAATCCTTCATCAATCATGATGCCCGCGGACTCATCGGAAAAAAAAAAAACGTGACAACCCAGCTCACATGAACAGTCCTGATGGTACACATAGCCAAATTGCAGCTCCCTGAGAGAAGAGAAGGGTGGGGATAGTGGTGGCATCATTGACCAAATATGGCCATGGTGCAGGGATTCCCAATGATGTCAGTGGTTGGTGGTAGGGACACCATGGGTGTAAGCACCTGTGGCTTCCTTAGAAGCCAATGTCAGCAGGAAGCTGTCATATATAGAAGTGGTAAAAATAATGCTTCTATATATAATTATTGGCTCTCCTCGAACAGGGAACGGGCTAAAGTTTGGTCTGAACCATTTTCTCATCTTTATTCCTGACTAAGTTCTTGCCCAGCTGGAGGTTTGGGCATTCCTTCCCACATGTTCCAGTTGTATTGAGAAAATAAATAAACCAACAGAGAGAGTGCAAATTTCTTTTAATGACCAAAGCAGGTATGCAGACTCAAGAACTCAGCAAATAATTCTCACCAACAGAGTCCCAAGGAAAAATAATGGTTGGGTGGATTGACATCTACAAAAAACTGCAATGTTTTTTTGGGTGGACTGACCCTGTATGTGCATGTTTCCTTTACAAAATTAGGTTTGGCGCATGTTTAAGGCAATTGGCAGGTGCCAAAAAGGTGTATATATTTTGTAATGGCCCCTCTAATATCCTGGTTTCTCAAGCTGTAGATCAAAGGGTTGAATAATGGAGTCACCAAGATATATATTAAAGACAAATTCTTTTTTACATCGGAACCAATTTTGGGTGAAAAAATATATATAGACGCCAAGCTTCCAAAGTATAGGCAAACTACAGTGAGGTGAGAACTGCATGTAGAGAAGGCCTTCTGTCTCCTGATAGAGGATGAGATCTTCAGGATGGTTTTGAAGATGGAAATATAGGTGGCCGTGATGAGTACAAATGGGCAGACAACAAGTGGAGTGGACAACATGGAGGTGACCAGCTTAGTAGAAGAAATATCGGAACATGCAAGTTCTAAAACAGGACCAATGTCACAGTAGAAATGATTGATGGTATCTGGACCACAGAATTCTAACCTATATAAGAAACCAAATAGTACAATTGACAAGATAAATCCTGTTGACCTGTTGTTGTAATGGCTTACAAATGGCCACGTAGCGGTCAAAGGACATGATGGTTAGCAGTAGGCATTGAGTGACGGTGCATACTGCTAGTAGATAAAATTGGGAAAAACATCTGATAATGGATATTTTTCCACCACCTGCTAGAGTCAGCCATAACATGCTGGGCAGAATATTGCTGGTGAAGAGGATCTCAGACAAGGACAGCTGGGACATAAAGACCTACATGGGAGAGTGAAGATTCTGACTGATCATAACCAAGACAATGACAACGGTGTTTCCTGTTAAAGCCATGACATAAATAATCAGAAGGAAGACAAAAAGTAGAAATTTGAGATCATGGAGGTCTCCGAAACCCAAAAGGAGAAATTCTGTGACCACCGTCTGGTTCTTCACCACCATCACCTACAGAGTCCAATACAGCATATAAATAGGACTTAAAAACCATTAGTTTGCAAATTATGGACACAAAATTATTCAGATTTTATAGTTTAGTTATTTCTTATATGTTTGAAAATCACTTTAGTATGGAACCATGTCACTGGGTATGTGCCTACTGACAACTGTTTGAAGTGAATGTATAGTATACTGTTTGTTTTTTCTTTGCTAGTATTTTCTTTATCTTTGCATTATATGCAAGACTAAAAAAATACAATTTTTAATATGTTATTTATTATGAGTTAAGTAAATATGAAAATGTTAAAATGGAATTTTTCAGATTTACTACTTGCAGAAAAGTGAAAATCTAGTTTCAGAAAGAAATATGGTTAAAGTGCTTGTCAACTCTGTACAACCACTTTAACCTACAGGTAAGCCTATAACAAGGCTTGCCTGTAGGTCCTGTGAATATCTCCTAAACCTGCACGGTTTATAAGAGATATACACTGTATTGGCATGTGCCAACGTCATCGGCACATGCCCAGAGAAGAAATGGACCGACGTGCCCTTTCTTCAATAGGATCGTGCCGCGATTGGCGGGAGTGACGTCACACAACTCCGACCAGTCACAGAGTTGGAGTCCGTGGCCCCGGAAGGAAGAGGGGCAGTCATAGATGCGGCCTCCAGCGGGGGCAAGCACGGGCTTTGAATGCAGGTAGTGACACATAATAGACTATCGCATGCTAGCCTATTATGCTTTTACTTTGCAGGGTAATAAAGAGCAAGTAAAGCCCATCAGGGTTTACTTCCTCTTTAACCACTTCTGTTTGGGCGGACATCATATGACGTCGCTACCTTTGAGAAGTGATATCTGAATGGTGCCTGCAGCTGCAGGCACCATTCAGACATTGTTTTTTTCAGCCAGCGATTCTGAACAACAAAAAAGTGGTCTTAGCGGCGGATTCGCCGCAAGATCACTTTTATCAGCAGCGGGAGAGGTGCCCCCCCCCCTCCCGCCACTTTCCGGTCATCTCCGCAGCTTACCAGACCCGCTGGCAGCGGCGGACATGATCCGATCCGTCCCCCCCAGTGTCCGAGAGCCGCTCACTTGGCTCCATAGTACGGCAGGGCGGAAATGACGTCAGAAGTCACGTCCGCCCAAAGGTCTTAAAGGGCCCATTTTTTTTTTTGGGCTGTCATTTTTTTCAGATTTTTTATTTTTTTTGCATTTTAGTGTAAATCTGAGATGTGAGGACTTTTTGACCCCAGATCTCATATTTATGAGGTCCTGGCATGCTTTTTTCTATTACAAGGAATGTTTACATTTCTTGTAATAGGAATAAAAGTGATCTTTTTTTTTAAAAAAAAAAAAGAATAGTGTAAAAATAAAAAGTAAAAAGTAAAAGAAATAATTAAAAAAAAAAAAATTAAATCGCCCCGTCCTTGCGAGCTCGCGTGCAGAAGCGAACGCATGCGTAAGTCCCGCCCACATATGAAAACGGTGTTCAAACCACACATGTGAGGTATTGCCGCGATCGTTAGAGCGAGAGCAACAATTCTATCACTAGACCTCCTCTGTAGCTCAAAACTGATAACCTGTAGAATTTTTTAAACATCGCCAATGGAGATTTTTAAGCTGCAAAGTTTGTCGCCATTCCGCGAGTGGACGCAATTTTGAAGCATGACATGTTGGGTATCATTTTACTCAGCGTAACATTATCTTTCACAATATGGAAAAAAATTGGCCCAAATTTACTGTTTTCTTATTTTTTTAACTAAAGAAACTAAATTTATTTTAAAAAAGCACGCTTGGAAGACCGCTGCGCAAATATGGTGTGACATAAAGTTTTGCAATGACCGCCATGTTATTCTCTAGGGTGTTAGAAAAAAAAAAAATATAATGTTTGTGGGTTCTGAAAATTTTATAGCAAAAAAAAATTATTTTAACTTGTAAACAACGAACCCAAAAAACAGGCCCCTTACTGAGGTGGTTAACTACTTCACTGCTGTGAAGAGACCTGAATAGCAAAGGTCTTGGAAGGAATACCCCTGCCTTGAAGGAAGAAGAGATGGAAGCTATTGATCCAATGCAGAGCTAGTGCTGGGTTTCCTTATTAGAAATTCCAGCATTCCTGTAAAACATGTTTATTTGCAAAATAAAGTTATCCAACAACTAATGAAAGTATATACAGTAAACCATTGTATAAAATGTAAAAAAAATGTAAACATTGGGAAACATTTATGGTATTTTATTTATGGTAAAATTAAACCAATATAGAAAGAAATATGAAATAATATGCATAGTTCTAAAGTGGTTCTACAGTCTTAAAGCGTTTGTTAACCCAAAAAAAAAAACTGGATCCTTCTCCTTTAACCACTTCAGCCCGGAAGGATTTCCCATGTTTGGACCAGAGCACTTTTTGCGATTCGGCACTGCGTCGCTTTAACGGACAACTGCGCGGTCGTGTGACGTTGTACCCAAACAAAATTTGCGTCCTTTTTTCCCACAAATAGAGATTTCTTTTGGTGGTATTTGATCACCTCTGCGTCATTTCTGATCGCCGCTATAAACAAAAAAGGAGCGACAATTTAGCAAAAACAACAATATTTCTTACTTTTTGCTAAAATACAAATCCAAAAAAAAATATGAAAAAACATTTTTTTTTCATTGGTTTTGGCCGATTTATATTCTTCCTCATATTTTTGGTTAAAAAAATAATTTGCAGTCGGCATTTATTGATTGGTTTGCGCAAAAGTTGCTGCGTTTACAAATGATGAGAATTAATTTATGGGGTTTTTATGTATATTTTACTAGTAATGGCGGCGATCTTTAGCAGTACTGCGATATTGCGGCAGACATGTCAGACATTTTGACACTTTTTTGGGACCATTGGCATTTATACAGCGATCAGTGCTAGGAAAATGCACTGATTACTGTATAAATGTCATTGGCAGTGAAGGGGTTAACCCGGAGGGGGCACTCTAAGGAGTACCTGTGTTCTCTCAGTGTGTTCTAACTGTATGGGGGCTGGGCTGGCAGGGGGAGGGGAGTGATCACGGCTTCCATATACAGGAATCCTGTGATCACAGCTCTTCCCCCTCTGTCAGAACGGAGATCCGTGTTTACATACACGGACCTCCGTTCTCTCACTGCGGGGGATCCATCGCGGGTAGCCGGCGGAGATTGAGTCCGCCCTGCCCACTCCCTGGCCCGCCCCGGAACACAGTGAGTGCACGAGCGCTCCTCCGGCGGTGCGCGCGCTTACAATACTCGTTATTGCGGCTGTTTCGTGATGGCTTTTTTGCGATAACGAACCACTTTGACGCCGTCAATCCGCGGCAGGCTGTCGGCAATTGGTGGAAGCATGGTATATGACACAGTGCTTGTCCTGTGTCCTTTGGCCCCCTGTAACCCCTAAAAAACCTGGCTGATCCTGCCAGTTTCTGCCCTCCCCTATGTATGGAGACCACGGTGTATCATGGCTTCTGAGCCATAACACCGGAGTCACCAGAACGTGCTTCCGCCATCTGCAGCTCTGCTCTGTGTCTCCTCTGTCCTGTGTCCTCCTCCCCCCTCTGCCTGTGACAGTGCTGCCCCTCCACTCCTACTACTCAAAAACTATAACAAGTATACACCCTCCGCACTGTCTTCTTATGTAGAGTCCTCTTCTGTTGCGTGATTTATGAAAATAAATGCTCAAAATACCTCATGTAAGAGCCGAGATCGCTGTCACATGATCAGCCGAGTCTCTTCTCCTCTCCTCCTCACCTCCTCCTCCTCCCTTCCCCATTGACGTCAGCTTAGGAATCTCAGCTCCGCCCACTGCATCTGACAGATGAGAGGAGAAGAGACCCTGCCAGTCATACGATCGCTGATCTCGGCTCTTACATGAGATATTTAGAGCATTTATTTTCATAAATCACACACAGAAGAGGACTCTACATAAGAAGACATAGCAGATGGTGTATACTTGTTGTAGTGGCTTAACAACTTTAAGATTTTTTTTACCATATTGCATTTTCTGCATTAATGTAAAAAACCTTGTTTAACCCCCCAGCCCCCTTTATATTTACCTGAGCCAGATCTTGATCCCGAGCTGTGCCAGAGAGCAGCGGCTCTCTCCGCTCTATCCCTCCTCACTGGGCAGATTGACAGCTGTGGGAGCCATTGGCTTCTGCTGCTGTCAATCAAATCCTGTGATGAGGAAGTGGGGGCAGATCCATGCCGGGGCTGTCTGTGTCTATGGATGCAGACAGCACAGCTCGGGAGTGCCCCCATAGGAAGCAGAGGTACCAGGAGTGCCAGGGGAGGACCCCAGAAGAGGATTAGGGCTGCACTATGCAAAACCATTGTACAGAGCAGATAAGTATAATGTTTATTATCTAAAAAAAAAATTAAGATTTGGAATCCCTTTAATTGCAATCATTTCAGCTCCGGAAGATTTTACCCCCTTCCTGAGCTGGCCATTTTTTTGCTATTTGGCATTTTGTTACTTTAACTGGTAATTGCACGATCATGCAACTCTGTATCCAAACAAAATTTATATAATTTTTTTCAAATAGAGCTTTTTTTTTGGTGGTATTTGATCACCACTGGGTTTCTTATTTTTAAGTATATAAATGAAAAAAGACCAAACATTTTGGAAGAAAAACAATATTTTTTACTTTCTGCTATAAAACATATCCAGTAAATAAAATCAAAAAAATGTAATTTCTTCATAAATTTAGGTCAAAATGTATTCTGCTATATAGCTTCCCAATAACTGTATATTGATTGGTTTGCGTTATAGCATCTACAAACTACGGTATATATACAGGAATTTGTATTTATTTATCTTTTATACTAATAATGGCGGTGATCAGCAACTTATAATGGGACTGTGACAGTGCAGCAGTCAATCTGACACTAACTTATACTGGGGGGAACTGACTAACTGCCACTGACATTGCCAGTGACACCAAACTAATACATTGATCAGTGATAATACTGTACTAATGACACTGGCTGGAAAGGGGTTCACATCTCGGGTAATCAAGGGTTAAATGTGTGCCTAACAAGTGTTAATTTGTATAACTTGTGCTGCTAAATAGCTCTTTTTTTCTTATCTCTGCTTTGCAGGGATAAGAAACAGAGAGATTGTTTCTTCTGTACAGAGTTCTTTGTCAACACAATGCTCTGACCAGTGACTGGACACAATCTGCATGGAGTTTGCATTTTTATCATTGCTAGGGTGGGTTTCAACAAGGTACTCTGGTTTCTTTCTACACTTCAAATACATACTGGTAGGGTAATTGGCTCCTGTCAAAATCGGCCCTAGTATGTGTGCTCATGAATACTTACAGTACACATGAATCATGGATTGTAAGCTCCTTGAAGGCAGAGACCAGTGTGAAGGTACAGTATGTAAAGCACTGTGTAAATTGTTAGTGCTATAAAAATACCTATAATAAAATAAATACTATCTTCTACAGTGGGGAAAATAATTATTTGATCCCCTGCAGATTTTGTAAGTTTGCCCACTTACAGAGAAATGAAGGATCCAGGGCCGTCTTTAAGGCAGGGCAAAAGGAGCAGCTGCCCTGGGCCCCATCATTGTTGTACCGCCCAAAGCAGCTGCCTCATACATGCCAACTATCCCAGTTTAAACTTCCTTGAAGTTGTAGTCCCGTGCTGTGTCCCGATATCTCCGTGTGAAGTCCTGTTGTTAATGCTGCCCAGCTCTGCCCTATTGCCATGTACAGATGGCTCACCTGCAGAACATGGGTTTACATGTAAATAACCTGCATTGATAAGTAAATAGCCACAACATTAATATGTAAATAGCCGTGGATTTGCAGCATTGATGTGTAAATAGAGGCAGCATTCATATGTATATCATGCCCCCCTGAGGTCATATCCACCATCACTTCTGCTGAATGCTGCCCACTGGGGAGATAGAAGGTCATGCTTGAAAGTCCTGCCTACAACTGTGCTCATTAAGCCTACCATCAGCCAGTGTACTAACCTCTAGCAACCAACCACAGAGCGGTAAAGATATGCAGCAACCTCTAGCAACCAATTAGTGAGTGGTAAGTATGTCCAGCAACCTCTATCAACCAATCAGTGAGCAGTATTGATGTAGAGTAATCTCTAGCAACCAATCAACAAGCAGAAGTCATGTGCTATAACCTCTAGCAAATAATCAGTGAGCCATAATGTGTGCTGTAACATCTAGCAGCCAGTCAGTGAGTGGTAAAGATATACTGTAACCCCTGGCAACCAATTGCAATCGCTGCCTGATCTGATTCAGTAAACTGCTATTTTTTGTATGTCTCAGAGCAGATGGAGAGCAAATTTACATGGAAGGAGAGGGCCCAAAAAAATGTTTGCCCAGAGACAGAATATCAACCAAAAATCCAGGAAAAAAAACCATGATACAAATGTTATAAATTGAGTTTCAGTTCAGTGAGTAAAATAAGTATTTTATCCCCAAGCAAAGCATGACTTAGTACTTGATGGAGAAACCCTTGTTGGCAAGCACAGAGGTAAAACATTTCTTGTAGTTGGCTCCCAGGTTTGCACTCATCTCAGAAGGGATTTTAGTCCACTCTTTTCTACAGATCTTCTTTAAATTTAAGGGTTCTTGGCTGTCTCTTGGCAACTCGAAGTTTCAGCTCCCTCCATACATTTTCTATAGGATTAATTTCTGGAGACTGGCTAGGCCAATCCATGACCTTCTTGAGCCACCACATGTTGCCTTGGCGGTATGTTTTGGGTCATTGTCATGCTGAAAGACTCATCCATGACCCATCTTCAGTGTCATGCTGGAAGACCCATCCACTACCCATGCTGAGGGAAAAAGGTTCTCGTCCAAGATTTTACAATACATGGCTCCATACATTGGACCCTCAATGCGGCAACATGCAACAGCCCCAAAGCATAATGTTTCCATCTTCGTACTTGACTGTAAGGATGGTGTTCTTAGGGCCATAGTCATAATTTTTCTTCCTCCTAACACGGTGAGTTCCACTCCTCAAGAATGCACAGTCATGCCAATGAACATCTAAATGATTCAGAGAAGGATTGAGAGAAAGTGCTGTGGTCAGATGAGACCAAAATTGAGCTCTTTGGCATTAACTGGACTCGCCATGTTTGGAGGAAGAAAAATGCTGACTATGACCCTAAGAACACCATCCTTACAGTCAAGCACGGAGGTGGAAACATTATGCTTTGGGGCTGTTTCTCTGCTGAAGGTATAGGCCGACTTTGCCGTATTGAGGGGCCAATATATGGGGCCATGTATTGTAAAATCTTGGATGAGAACCTTCTTCACTTAGCATGGGTAGTGGATGGGTCTTCCAGCATGACAATGACCCGAAACATATCGCCAAGGCAACAAAGGAGTGGCTCAAGAAGAAGCATATTAAGGTCATGAAGTGGCCTAACCAGTCTCCAGACCTTAATCCTATAGAAAATGTATGGAGGGAGCTCAAACTTCGAGTTGCCAAGAGGCAGCCAAGTAACCTTAAGGATTTAGAGAACATCTGTTAAGAAGAGTGGACCAAAATCCCTCCTGAGATGTGTGCAATCCTGGTCACCAACTACAAGAAACATTTTACCTCTGCGCTTGCCAACAAGGGTTTCTCCACCAACTACTAAGTCATGTTTTGCTTGGGGATCAAATACTTATTTTACTCTCTGAACTGCAACTTAATTTATAGCAATTGTTTTATGTGTTTTTTTAGGGTTTTTTTTTTTGTTGATTCTGTTTAAAATACACCTATGATTAAAATCATTGACCCATCATTTCTATGCAAGTGGGATAACTTACAAAATCTGCAGGGGATCAAATAATTATTTTAACCACTGTATGTAACTTTCATCTCCCTGCTTCCTGCATCAGCAGTCCCATTCAGACTTCCAAGGAAGGCATGAATCTGTTTGCGGTCTGTGACAAACTTTCTAGTATAATATCGTTGGCATTATTTGGCTAGATTAATGAATTAAAGTCATATTGATTCCAAAAATATTTGAAAAAAGTATCTAAAAAAAAAAAAAAATTTAAACAGATGAAAAATAATAAGTGAAACTTTCATATAACAAAATGCAAAAGTTTGTCTTATCTTTAAGTGGTATACCATGCTTGCTTATAAGCCGGTTTATATAGTAATATATCCATTTACCATTAATCATATTTAGTGTGAAAACGAATGCATAAGATTAAATTCAATAAAGTTAACAATAAAAAAAAATCCTTCACATTAAAAGTACAATAAACAGAACAGGTGTTATATGAATAGTTCCTGGAATAAATTATTTCTTTGCAAAATGTCTACTTTGTACCTGGTATAATAGTATTCAGTACCATAGTAAGTCTTAGCTTTATATTTCCCAGTGGTTTATATTCCTGTCTCTTACAGCCAAGGGAATAAAAAAAAAACACCAGAAATTAGAGCTGATTAGTCGTGTATTGTCAGCGGAGTGTTACAATCAGACTGTATTACCGTGCTCAGACTGTAAATAAAATATTGTCCAAAAATAAGAAGTCCATGGTGTAGGAACATTAATTACTATATAACTGCCTTATTTTAAATTAACACACTTAAATATAAATTATGTAATCTAATATGGACAAATAGTTTAGATTTTTTTTGTCAAATTCATAAACAACATTTTCCAAAAAAATTGTAAATACACCACAATAATATTTCCCCCAAATTTTATCCACATCCGAAGATGTTTGAATTGGAAAAAAATAAAGTAGAACTATGCCTTCCCATGAAAAAATATGTATGGTCGCACTTAAAGCGGATGTAAACCCTCACATATACCCAGTGAAGTGAACAGCCTCAGATGATACGCAGAGATGAAACAAATCTCCCTATATAAGTTTTACACGTATATCTGCTGTCTTCCCCTTTCTACACTCTTTGTAAAGTGCACATTGTGTTAGAAAACTTTCTTCCTGTTTCAGCAGTGGGAGGGGAGTCCGCTTTACACTGTGTGAGAGCTAATTGGAGGAAAGGGAACCCCCCCCCCCCCACATAGGCAGAGGAAGGAAGAAACATGCAGAGCTGTACTCTGAATAGACCAGCTCTCTGCTAATCTCCCTCTAAGCTCCCTCCCTGACACAAATTTCCTGTGCTGGACAAGTTGTCACTCTGCTGATAACAGAGGAACGAAGCACCAGAGAGAACCCACACTTAGAGCTTTCTGAGAGAGATAAGTAAACACTACAGATATATGTGCCTAGGTCAGATTTTATGAATGGGGTTTACAACCACTTTAATTATAAGTGAATCTGCACTCACACTTTTCTCTTAGGCTGAGTTCACACTTCTGCAAATTAGATGCGGTGTTAGATGTGGGTTCTCAGCATCCAATTCGCAGTAGCAGGAGATTTTGACTTGCTCTCTTTGGAGGTGGTTCACATATCTCCAATGCGACTCCGGTGCGAATTTGCACAGGAGCCCTGTGCATATTTTGTCCATTTCAGGTCCAAATTCAGCCCAAAATTCGGGCTGAAATCACTTCTGAAATGGTGAACAGGGACGCACCGGACCCCTTCTGGGAGCTGCATTGGTAGTAGGTGTGAACCCAGCCTAAGTCCCCCTGCAAAGTCCCACATGTTGATTCTGCTAGTGAGGTTCACCCAATGCAGCTTCCTGTGATGGTGAGGCAACAATGCTGCACTGCTCCTAAATTCATATAGCCAAGGATTCCCCCTAGCTTTTGGGACTTTTAGGGCACAGCTAATAATATCAACCATATAAAAGAAAAAACAATTTATTACAAATAACAAAATACAAAGGTTTAAAATATTACAACCATATAGCATATGTAGCCAAAGTTGTGATAGAAGAACAGGGTTTGTAGCAAGGCTGAATTTTCTTGCAGCTTTATGCAATTCTTGTGAAATGGCCCGACATGTTTCAGGATACACAATTCCCTTCTTCAGGGGCATTCATTTGCAAAATACAAGATATATGCTGAAAGATATATACACACATATTAATGGATTATCCCAAGGAGGCGCATACATTTCCATGGATAGAAAAACCCAAAACAGTATATAGCCAAACATTTCTCCTGCAGTGTTAATACAGAATAAGATTACCTTGTTAAGCCATGCTCCACATCCATCTGGGTAGGTGTTAACCCCACAGGTAACGCCACCAGGGGGATGCTGGTGCCCAAGCCCACCTGGGATGGTGTGCCAGGGGGATGGGCAAGTAAGCGCCTACCGCCCCACTGAACTCCCAAATCGAACCAGCGGCGGTCGTACGGAACAGTGAAGGCACCGTCGGTCCCCGAATGGACAGCCGCCTTGTGTGCCAATGAATCTGTGTGAAAGATTCATACAGACATATACTAGTAACTCAAAAAGTTAGGACATGCCAGATTTAACCACAGCCATATATAATGTGTATGGGATTTTGTACATGTAGCTAAGCTATGACAGTAACGGCAAGGGGCCTAGAAAAATAGTAGGCCGATTTAACTATAGGTTTTTTTGATGCGGTATCCCAATGGTTTATTGGACCCGCTGTGAGCAAACCAGGAAGGCTTGCCAAAAATTGACCAGGGACAGCATGAATAATTGTTGAAGAGGGTGTGGCTATCAGCATTGTCACTACTGATTCTGTAGCTTGTCAATCAGCACCTGGCCACACCTACTCTTGCCTACTGCTTTCCGGATTGGCAGCACTGCTTCTGTTGCTAAACCTTCCCACTGTGAGCTGTAATGTGTGGGACGGGGAGCGTGTAGCACACACATGATGAAAGATTTGGCTTTGCCAGGAAAAATAAAGGATTTATTTTTATTTTTTATTAAGCTTGTGTTTGGGACTTGTTTAGACTATCATACAAGAACCTCTGGATTCTGAAATGAAGAGATACTGTACTTCCTAAAAAATAAAGTTTTAGGAGGCATCCTTTGAGTTCTGCTCCCTTCCTCTGCCACCCTCACAGCTATTGCAGGCAATTACTGGCTGTCAAAATGACAGGCAGGACATTCTTTGTATTATAAAGCTAAAGCTGTCAAAATGTAGCTGTGTGAAATGACATTTGCAGGTAGTCTGAATATACAAAGTAACAACGAGGAGGATTTACCAAAAGTGGTGCATAGTAATCAATAAGTTCATAGTAAGCAGATCAATTAGGTTTTATTAACTGAGCAAGCTGAAGTTAGAAGCTGATTGGTTACTATTAATGACAGGCTTGGGCATGTCGGATAGTACCCGCCAGGAAGCCGTCAATGCACACTGCCAATCATAGGCAGCATGTGTATGAGCAGCTGGGAAATGCCTCACTGTCTATGATTGGTGGTGTGCATTGAGGGCTTCCTGGATCCAAACACACCCAAGCCCATCATGAGTTACTATGCACAGCTACACCTGACTCTGTGTGCTCCAGTTTTAGTATATGTGTTGTTTCATTGTTTTTTCTTAGGCTGGGTTCACATTAGTGTGAATTGGATGCGTTTTAACCTCATCCAAGTCGCATAACATGAGAATGTAACCTGCTTTCAATGGAGCCGGTTCACCCATGTGCGGGGCGTCGTGCTGCGGTTTTGAAGAGAGTCCTGTGTGTTTTTGGGTCTGGTTCAGGTGCAAATTCAGGGAAAGATTCGCACCTGAATCGCATCTGAATCTGAACAGAAATGCACCGTACTTTGGACTGCAAACCGCAGGTGTCACATGTGGTGAGCAATGTGGGAGCAATATAGCGGGAGGTGAAAGGGGACCAGAGAGGTAGAAGGATCAGCAAACCAGAAGGTCAGCAGAGCTGGGGGATTGGAGCAGGAGAAACTAGCAGATGTCACGTGGTGAGCAGCATGGGAGCAATAATAACGGAAGGTGGACAGAGAGAGAGGAGGATCAACAAACTACAGGATCAGCAGAGCTGGGGGTTACCACTAAGAGGGGGATCAGCAGAGCTGGGGGTTACCACTAAGAGGGGGATCAGCAGAGCTGGGGGTTACCACTAAGAGGGGGATCAGCAGAGCTGGGGGTTACTACTGAGTGGCGCATCAGCAGAGCTGGGGGTACTTCTTAGGGGGGCATCAGCAGAGCTGGGGGTACTACTGAGCAGGGGATCTACTGAACAAAGTTACTAATAAGCTGGGGCTCTGCAGAACAGGGGAACTAATGAGTGGGGGATCTGCTGAGTGGGGGTACTACTGAACCAGGGTACTAATGGGCTTCTTTAAAACAAACAGAAAATGAACACACACAGGGCACAAGCTTCATTAAGGCCCAGTTCACACTCATGTGGTGTGGAATTCGCTGCACTCTCTGTCCGCTTCCCGCACTACATGAAAATTGCACCCTGTTAATGCGATTGTGTATGTTAACAACACCCCAAACTCAGTTTGCAAATTGCACTGCTGTTTTTGCTAGGAGGAGGTGTCTGTTTGTCATGCAGGAAAATGCACCAAAAATGCATGTACATGCATTTTTCATGCATTTTTTAAGAAATTTCTTTGAAGTCTATGGAGCCCAAAACACACCAAGCTGCCTGCACAAAAGTCCCTGCGCCTTTGCAAAAAACAAATTGCAGGAACCCGCATAAATGTGAACGGGGCCCATAGGAAAGGTTAGTGCCTCATGCACGCTGTATGCTCTTGACATTTTTTTTTTCTCCTACAAGAGTTTAGAGGCAGCAAAAACGCGGTAAAAAGCCTTGTGGATAGGTGTTAATGCACATAAGCGAGCGTTACTGCACCTAATGTTAATACATTCTATTGGCCAGAATGTTGACCATTAGCATGCATTAATGCGAGAACGCGCCTAGCGTTAATCACTTGGCACAAGTGATGTTTGTTTTTTGCCTGTAAACTCCCCTGCCACTAAACTACTGGAAACACCTATAGTGTGCATGGACACCTAGGATAACATGGAGGGGAGTGAACAGGCAGCGAAAAAAAAAGCTCAAAAGCTCAAAGAAGAAGTTTCTTTGTGCTGCACTGTGCATGAGGCCTAAATGTCTTGTAGAGCTTTTCTGTGGATCTGCAAACGCCCTAAAAACGCACAGATGTGAACCTAGCCTTATTATTATTATCATACATAGGATTTATATAGCGGCAACAGTTTACGCAGCGCTTTAGGCTCCATTCAGCATTTTGAAATCGCTGGCAGAATCGCAAAATTCTCCCCACGATTCCAGAATCACAACAAAACGCTGGGCGCGCTTGTGATGCCATTATTTCCTAATGGCACTGCAACCATGGAGCGATTGTAGTGCGACAAAACGCACGAAAATTGCAGCACAGCCAAACGCACCTGGCCCTGTGCAAAAATTTGGTACATGAGCTTCTTTGGTGCGTTTTTGGTGCGGAGGGAGGCCCAATCAAATGAATGGTACTGCTCCAAAAACGCGACACAAAAATGCGCAAAACAAACTTTAAGAAAATGCGGTGCAGCAGGTGTCGCTGCAGTACGCTCAGGTGTGAATGGAGCCCAACAATGTATGCATTACCATTGGAATGTACAGTATTTTACTATTTATGCATTTGTGATGACATCTAGTGGCAATTCAGTGAAATTACAACTTATAAGTTAAAGGATAAATTCACTTTTTTGCATGTAAAAAAATTTGCTTTTTTTAATTTTTTTTGGAGCCTCTAAAGCAGCCTTTCTCAACCTTTTCAACACCGAGGAACCCTTGAAATAATTCTCCGGTCTCGGGGAACCCCTTCTAAAAATTAAAAATCTACAACTCATGATACATTAGTGTGATGGTCAATGGGAAGAATGCTCCTTACACTTGTGGTCATTGGGAAAAATTGCCCCCTTACAGATATCTAAAAAGACCAATGATGTCAATGGGAATTTATCTGAGAAGTAGAAATTGACCTTTGCTCCGCTAGCAACCTCTGGAGGAACCCTGGTTGAGAAACCCTGCTCTTAAAGCATTATACCAGCGATCAGCAGATCATTGGTGCCATGCGGGAGTCCTGCAGACCTGTCAGTGTATCTATGTGCCAGTACATCCCGCATGGGCAAGCAGATACACTGACAGCAAGAATCAATGAACTACCACAGAGCAATACAAGCCGACGGCCACTAAGGTAAAGCTCCACTTTAAGATATCTGCTTGGAAAGCCCCAAGCCACATGGAAATAACTGCGTTTGCTGAAAGATACTCATATGTTGTTTGAAGAATGGCCGCTGTGTTAGTTAGGCTACTTTCAGACTGGAGCGGTACCCGCGGTCACGGTAAAACCCTGCTAGTTTTAGCGGAGTTTTACCAGCGACAGGGCTCCGCTATGCGGGCGGGAGCACCACGCTTTTAACCCCCCACAAGGGGTTAAAAAGGGGTTAAAATTGCCGGCGCTCAGCGTTACCGAGGCGGTGTGCACCCGCTTCAGCAGAGCTTGCCATGCATTTCAATGGCAGGGGCGGTAGAGGAGCGGTATTACCGCTCCCCTCACCGCCCCAAAGATGCTGCTTGCAGGACATTTTTCTAAAATTAAAATGCCCCCCCCCCCTCTTCCAGTGTGGACAAACATATCCTTCTTTATGTTTTGTGCTCATTTTATACTTGGGGGAGGGGGGGGGGTCTATTTATAAAACATTTGTTGCACGAATGTCAGAAGCCTTCATGCAATCTGAAGTAAATGTCACCGTAATTTTTCTAAGAGCCTGTGTCGTCAGCTCCATCTTGTGGCCAAAATGTGGTATAGTTTTCTGAAATCCCTCAATAGAACATATACTGCACTTTGGCCACTAGATGGTGGTGTTGAGACCGGAATTAATCTCTTAGAAAAATGGCTATAACATTTTGTTCAGCTTTGATGAATGCTTTCAATCTTTGTGCAACAAATGGTTAATAATCTATCTGGGTTTGCATACCTTGGCAGAAATCGTGACATTTTGGCATTGATATTGAAACCCTTTTAGGTGCAGCCCCCTCACCCCCCCCCCCCCCCCAAATATAACCTGTTGTGCCTGATCTCGGTCCAGCGATGCCCCTGACAGCAGTGGCACATGTAAACAAGTTTATTCTCTATAGCACACGTAAACAAAGGGGCAGGATGCTGGTGACATATCAGTGCCCTTATATAGATACATGCCCATATTTAGTCAGTGACATTGGGTACATATAGCCATATGTCCATATAAGGCCACTGATGTCACCAGTATCCCGCCTCTTTGTTTACAGGTGCTGCATGGTGAGGAATGACCTGTCCTGCTGCTCTCTGGGTTAGAAAACAGCAGGTGAGAGTTGCAGCAGAGCAGGATCTGGGTTCTTCCAAGTAGTAAAGCGCATTTGGAAAATACTTACTTTGCTTAATCAATGTGCATTTTGGGGTCCCAAGAAATTAATGGTAATGCACAGGGTATCAGTATCTCACAAAAGTGAGTACACCCCTCACATTTTTGTAAATATTTTATTCTATCTTTTCATGTGACAACACTGAAGAAATGACACTTTGCTACAATGTAAAGTAGTGAGTGTACAGCTTGTATAACAGTGTAAATTTGCTGTCCCCTCAAAATACCTCAACACACAGCCATTAACATCTAAACCGCTGGCAACAAAAGTGAGTACACCCCTTAGTGAAAATGTCCAAATTGGGCCCAATTAGCCATTTTCCCTCCCCATTGTCATGTGACTCATTAGTGTTACAAGGTCTCAGGTGTGAATGGGGAGCAGATTGGCAAGACCCTGAAACTGAGCTGCAGCATGGCGGCCAAGACCATACAGCGGTTTAACAGGACAGGTTCCACTCAGAACAGGCCTCACCATGACCGACCAAGGAGGTTTAGTGCACGTGCGCAGCATCATATCCAGAGGTTGTCTTTGGGAAATAGACATATGAGTGCTGCCAGCATTGCTGCAGAGGTTGAAGGGGTGGGGGGTCAGCCTGTCAGTGCTTAGACCATACACCGCACACTGCATCAAATTGGTCTGCATGGCTGTCATCCCAGAAGGAAGCCTCTTCTAAAGATGATGCACAGAAAAGCCTGCAAACAGTTTGCTGAAAACAAGCAGAGGAATGACATTGATTACTGGAACCATGTCCTGTGGTCTGATGAGACCAAGGTAAACTTATTTGGTTCAGATGGTGTCAAGTGTGTGGCGGCAACCAGGTGAGGAGTACAAAGACAAGTGTGTCTTGCCTACAGTCAAGCATGGTGGTGGGAGTGTCATGGTCTGGGGCTGCATGAGTGCTGCCGGCACTGGGGAGCTACAGTTCATTGAGGGAACCATGAATGCCAACATGTACTGTGACATACTGAAGCAGAGCATGATCCCCTCCCTTCAGAGACTGGGCTGCAGGGCAGTATTCCAACATAACGACCCCAAACACACCTCCAAGATGACCACTGCCTTGCTAAAGAACCTGAGGGTAAAGGTCATGGACTGGCCAAGCATGTCTCCAGACCTAAACCCTACTGAGCATCTGTGGGGCATCCTCAAACGGAAGGTGGAGGAGCGCAAGTTTTCTAACATCCCCCAGCTCTGTGATGTCATCATGGAGGAGTGGAAGAGGACTCCAGTGGCAACCTGTGAAGCTCTGGTGAACTCCATGCCCAAGAGGGTTAAGGCAGTGCTGGAAAATAATGGCGGCCACACAAAATATTGACACTTTGAGCCCAATTTGGACATTTTCACTTAGGGGTGTACTCACTTTTGTTGCCAGTGGTTTAGACATTAATGGCTGTGTGTTGCATTATTTTGAGGGGACAGCAAATTTACACTGTTATACAAGCTGTACACTCACTACTTTACATTGTAGCAAAGTGTCATTTCTTCAGTGTTGTCACATGAAAAGATAGAATAAAATATTTACAAAAATGTGAGGGGTGTACTCACTTTTGTGAGATACTGGGGTTTATTTAGTAAAGGCAAATCTACTTTGCACTACAAGTGCACTGTAAGTGCACTTGGAAGTGCAGTCACTGTAGATCCGAGGGGGGGGAAATGCAAGGAAAATAAAAAACAGCATTTTTGGTTGTAAACGATTGGATGATAAAATCAGCAGAGCTTCCCCTCATTTCAGACCTTTCCCTCAGATCTACAGCTTTCAAGTTCGCTTGTAGTGCAGAGTGGATTTGCCTTTAGTAAATCAACCCCTTTAAAGTCTTCTTTCAGACATGCAGTAATGCTTACCGCCCTCTGAAAAGCGATCTGTGGTGAATTGCTATTCAGAGGGTTGTAGAACAGCAGGTCACAGGTGTTTAGGAGATGCTACTGCAAACTCTTGACAGTACTAGGGTTGCCAACTCATCCCTTTAATCCAGGACACATATGAATTACACAGGTTCTGAGGCTAATTGAATGCAGATAAGGCACCACCATGTGAGTTTAATTACCACCTTAATCAGCCACAGAACCTGTGTAATTAATATGTGTCCTGGATTAAAGGGATGAGGTGGCAACCAGTTGACACCTTTTTTAACTATTTTTTTTTTACCTTGTCGAATGGCAGCTTTACATTGCGGGACTGCGCCGCAACTGCCAGCCAAGTTGTGGTGTGGCCCCATTGATCTCAGTGGGCAAGTTTTACAAGCGGTGCATACTCTGCCGTCCAGGTTAAAAATGTCGCCAGCATCCCTTTAAACCCAAACACATATGAAATACACAGGTTGTTCTGTGGCTGATTAAGGTGATAATTAAACACACTTGGTGCCTCATCTGCATTAAATTGGCCTCAGAACAACCTGTGTAATTCATATGTGTTTGGGTTTAAAAGGATGAGGTGGCAACGCTACGCCAGTGTGAAGCTGTGCACGTGTACAGCACTGTCAGGCTGTAAAGTTAGCATTCGACCAGAGGGCAGTAAATTTGTGCCACCTGTTTTTAATGCCCTCCACCACCCATGCGAAAGAACCTAAAGGCAATCCCTCCCTGATACAGAATATTAATCACACCAACTGTATTTACCCACAGAACCTGTGGAATTCATATGTGTTCGATTTTAACCACTTAAGGACCGGAAGGATTTCCAGCTTTAGGACCGGAGCCCTTTTTGCGATTCGGCGATGCGTCGCTTTAACTGACAATTGCGCGGTCGTGCGACGTTGTACCCAAACGAAATTTGCGTCCTTTTTTTCCCACAAATAGAGCTTTCTTTTGGTGGTATTTGATCCCCTCTGCGTCCGCTATAAACAAAAGAAGAGCGACAATTTTGCAAAAAAACACAAATTTCTTACTTTTTGCTAAAATACAAATCCAAAAAAAAAATATAAAAAAACATTTTTTGTCACCGTTTTTGGCCGATTTATATTCTTCATCATATTTGCGATAAAAAAAATCGCAATCGGCGTTTATTGATTGGTTTGCGCAAAAGTGGTCGCGTTTACGGATGATGAGAATTCATTTTTGGGGTTTTTATTTATTTTTTTTACTAATAATGGCGGCGATCTGCGATTTTTAGCGGTACTGCGATATTGGGGCGGACATGTCGGAACATTTTGACACTTTTTTGGGACCATTGGCATTTATACAGCGATCAGTGCTATAAAAATGCACTGATTACTGTGTAAATGCCATTGGCAGTGAAGGGGTTAACCTGCAGGGGGCGCGCTAAGGGTTAACTATGTTCCCTGGGCGTGTTCTAACTGTATTGGGGCTTGCCTAGCTGGGGAAGGGAAGTTATCACAGCCTTCACGTACAGGAAGGCTGTGATCACAGCCCCTCCCCCTCACACAGAGCGGAGGTCCGTGTTTACATACACGGACCTCCGCTCATTCGCTCCGGGGGGGGCATCGCGGGTGGCCGGCGGCAATCGAAGCCGCGGCAATCGAAGCCGCCGCACCCGCTCCCCGGCCCTCCCCGGACACAGTGAGCGCGCGGGTGCGCCTCCGGCGGCGCGCGCGCGCTCACTGTGCGCGATCTGGCAGCCGCCGTCGTATGACGGCGATTTGCCTTACAGCGCCACTTTGCCGCCGTCAATCTCCGATCGGCGGTCGGCAAGTGGTTAAAGTGATGAGGTGGCAACTCTAACTGTATTCCCAAATATATTCAGTATACATTCAGGTTATCCAAACGCTATTGCTGCATAAGTCACCATGCGGAGAGACAGTGCTGGGCCCTCTCTGATTCTGGGCCACGTAGCAGCCACATGGTCTGATATGGCTATGCTAACACTCTTGGTAATACAGTATAACACACATGTTGTTGCTGCCTATTGTTGCTGGGGGGAAATTTTGTTGCGGGTGGTCCATTGTTGTTAGGGGGATCTATTGTTGCTGTAGGGTTGCCACCTCATCCCTTTAAACCCGAACACCTATGAATTACACAGGTCCTGAGGCTGATTTAATGCAGATAAGGCACCAAGTGAGTTTAATTACCACCTTAATAAGCCACAGAACCTGTGTAATTCATATGTGTTTGGGTTTAAAGGGATGAGGTGGCAACCCTATATTGCTGGCTGCAGTGGATCTATTTTACTGCTTTTCTTGTTATCATTACCAAATTCCATACAAATGACTTTGCACCACAAAAAGATACTTGGTTCTGTATTGTACAAAAGGGCAGTACTGGGAGGTGGGTAGGGGATGGAACCAAGAAATGGTGCTCGGAGGTGGGTAAGGGTGAAAAAAAAGAGGTGACTTGGAAAGGGGGAGTTCCTGCATCTATTCTCTAAGAAAAGAAAGCCCTGCAAAGGAGACTTTAGAAACCCAATCCTGCCACTATCATGGCTAGGCAGTTATCACTAGGACAAGCATATGGTCACTGAGGCCATATTTACATTGTTGCATTGCCATTCTGAATGGCGCCCCAATGAGCTTTGCTATTTGGTGTAAATGGAATAAAATGCATTAACACAAGGAAGTTGTTGTTGCATGGCCATTATACACAACACAAATATAAAAATGAGCCATGTGAGCTTATGCTAGTATATGCTGGTTGCATAGAGTACTCCACGGAGAGCCATTTGTATCCTCTGGTTTGAAATAATTTGCTACTCCTTGGGATTACTCGCTAGCGATTTTAGCAGCAGTGCTAAGAAATTCTCCAGCCAAATGAGGAGGCTGCCAGCAAGTGGTTAACTATCTCAGCATCAAGAGAGTTAAGCCTCGTACACACGGTTCGACGGTCGTACGACAGAACGGCTCAAATCGTATGTTGGCTGTTGTATGTAGCATACTGACTGCACTACACGATCGTACGACCAAAGAAAGAACGTTCAGGTGCATGTAATTAGCATCAGGCCGTTCCTGACTACTGAGCATGTGTGTTTTGAACAATACAACTTGTTGTACCAACTGCTCTGTACACACGATACAACGGTCGTATGACCACTTGTTGGTACTACCAAGTTTTCTAGTCTGCTCATACAACTCCCGTTGTACATCGGCTGTTCTAATCGCGCGTACTAACGATCGATTTCGCATAAAACGGTCATTCGTACGACCTGGTGTGTACGAGGCTTAACCATGTATGTAGTTTAGCTCAGTGCTGAAAGAGGCAGCCATTTGGGTGTGGTGAGGATTTGCCCCAACTGGGTGTATTAGTGACTGGTGGGAGGGGTATAAAGGGCAGCTCTCTCTGCTTTCCTCATTGCATTTTTCCTTGTAGACATGATGGGTTTAGGAGAGAGTAGCTATGGCAAGTGGCTATTGCTTCTAGCCCTGGTTTATGGGCCAGGGTTTGGATTTGCTGGAGATGGCATGAGACATAGGCGCTGGTTGGACTTGTGGAGGAATTACCAACAGATTGTACCTGCCCAGAGCCAGGGTTCTTCTAGAGGGGGTTCCAGAGAAGTTTCCTGGGGAGGTAATGATCCTGTATATGGGTTTGGGGCTTCTAGAGGTGGTGCTCCAAGAGGTGCGACTCGTTGGGGTTCACCTGGTGGGATGCTCCGTCAGCAGCCCCCGACTGTAAGTTCTCCTAGTTCCCCAGTCAGTGTCCAGTGTGAAGAGGACCGCATGGTGGTCAGTGTCATGATGGACTTTTATGGAAAGGGAAAGCTAGTGAAACCTTTAGATTTGAGCCTGGGATCCCAAGGCTGCAAGCCGAACACCCAAAGTGCTAACACTGTTGTCTTCCAGATTGGTCTCCAGGATTGTGGCAACACTGTGCAGGTAATTTGTCTACAGTCTCATTTTTACAATTAATCTTTTGCTTTACTTCAAACCCTATTATTATTATTATTATTATTATTATTCCCATTATTCCCCGGAAGGATTTGCCCCCTTCCTGACCAGAGCACTTTTTGCGATTCGGCACTGCATTGCTTTAACTGACAATTGTGCGGCGTTGTACCCCCACAAATACAGCTTTCTTTTGGTGCTATTTGATCCCCCTCTGGTTTTTATTTGCTCTATAAACCGTGACAATTTTGAAGAAAACCCAATATTTCTTTTTGCTATAATACATATTAAAAAAAATATATAATAAAAGGATTCAGTTTAGGCCAAAACGTATGGTAAAAATCGCAATAGGTGCATATTGATTAGTTTGTGCAAAAGTTGCAGCTTTACAAACTGGGAATTGATTCATGGCGTTTTATTTATATAATTCTTTATTTATTTTTTTTGTAATGGAGGCAAGCTGCGACACTGCCGTGGACAGATTTGACGATTTAGCGATCACAGCTAAAAAAAAAGCAACTGCTTACTGTATAAATGTTCCTGGCAGGAAAAGGGGTTAACCTGTAGGGATTAACTGTGTGGGGCCTGGGCTGGCAGGGGCATGACAGTTCTAATTGATCCTAATTACAGGGATCAGTTATGCCGCCTGTCAGAACGGGGAACTGTTTACAGCGACGGTTCCCCACTCTTCCTGTATAGTAGATGATCGTGCGTCGCCGGCGGACATTGAGTCTGCCCAATCTGTGGCCCCACTCATGGAGCGTGCAGCGCACTGGCGGCGCCCGCAACTGCGTGAATAGCCATGTGTGCAGTTTGCTGGCAGCTGCCGTCGTGATGTCCAGGTTATGTAGAGATGGGTGGAGGAGTGAGGCCAGCAGAGAGTAACTAGACTTTTGAAGAGGGCTGCAATGTGTAAGGAGGGAGCTGTGCTAGGGAGTTAAACTTTCTCGAAAGTTAATAAATGCACATGTATTTTTAATTTGGTATTGGGGTCTCAATAACCTGACACCATTTAAAAGAGTACCTATTACAAGCTAAGAGTCCTCTAAAAAATTACTTCGTAATTAGTCTATGGAAGTGGTGGTCAGTAATGGATGTAATGTTCTGCTCTTCTCTACACAGATGATTCAAGACTGGGTGATCTATGCTACCAATCTGACCTACAGCCCAACCTCCTCCATTCCAATAATTAGAACCAACTCCGCTGTGGTCCCCATAATGTGCTACTACTACCGGTGAGTCTACACTAGGGGTGATGCAGGTTCTAACAATGCATCTCTACTAATCAGTCTCTAGACAAAGGGTACCAGGTAACGGTACACTTTTTTTTTTTTTTTTTTTCCTCCCTTCTGTCCCATTCAAGAGCTTTTCCTTCCATACTCTGAACAATGGAGTGAGAATCTGTCCAGTGACTTGTCACTGCAACAAGCAGGGAGGGGTGGGGGCAATAGGTAAGGCAGAGCCTCACTTGCCATGAACATTTAAAAAAAAAAAAAAAAAAACTTTAAGGGTCTTGATCTGAGGTCACAGAGCCCAAATTTGGTAGGTAGCTGAAGTCCTAGCCCCACCACTGGGGCTTCTATCATCTCTGGTTCTGGAGATATGGGGCGCCTTGCACAGCCTGTCAGAAGCTACAGACAGAGCAGCCAATTTAAATACAAGCTGACAGTTTGCAGCAGACTGAGATGAGCTCACAGTGCCTCAATGTGTAGCTTGGAGCCTTATCCAATGGTAAAGCACCATTGGCTCAAGCTGTCCAAGAAAAATGCTGCAGTGGAGGCACGCCTCACTGCAGTGTCATAGAAGGGGGCATGTGTCTAAAAGACAAATACTCCCTTCTTGCCCAGCCCTCTTATCTACAAGGAAATACATGGGTTTGTGTATACAATTTTCCCACAATCCTATGTTTTGCTTAGTTAAGAGGGAAAATGAGAATCTTCTGCTGCTGAAAAGGCACAAGCCAAATCCTATATTATGCTATAAGATATCTCTATATCTTGCTTTAAAATTGTGCTATACTTCAGTACTTAATCTCCATAGACAATGCTTTAAAAAAAGGTTACATGTTTAGAGTTGGAGGAGGTCTAGTGATAGAATTATTGCTCACACTCTAACATTCACAATGTATGTATCTGGCTCTGATACTAGCCACTGCCTCACCAGCCACTGACCTCACTGTGGCCCTGGGAACAAGTGTCCATTGGCATAACCTATGCCTCTTGGTGACCACTAGATTTTTGTTATATCCTCCATCAAACCTGGGTTTGGTGCACATTTTGCATGTGAATAGAGTAGTGACAAGTCATCTGTCACAGTGCTTGGCATCAGTGTTCTGTCACATGATTTGCATGTAACATAAATATGCAGCTATAGTAATGTTTTTATAGTTGGTTATTACAATGCCATCTTGTGGTTCTTTTGGATATTACACCTTTCTATTGTATTTTCTAAGTGTGTACCTCCCATCCTCTGTGAGCTATTTCCTCTTCCTAGTTCACTCTACTCTGTAACTTCCTGTTCCTGGTGCACTCTGCTATTCTATTTCCTCTTCCTGTGTCCTCTCTCTCATGAGGTAAAGAATATGGCCACATGCTAGAAGGCCTCACTCAATCTACTCGCATCCTAGGACACATTACTATGTTTTGACCTGCAGTTACCATCTTTCGACCATCTGTCACATTTGTTGTATGCTGTACCTGCTATTCCAATGAATAAACGCTCATGGAAGAAATCGGTAATTGGTGAGTCACTATCTGATAAGAACTGTCTGCGGTGATCATATCTGCTTATACAGGCCAGGCATAGAGGTCTCAACAAGGGATAAGTCGCCATTACAACAGTTAGGAGTCAGAATAATCAGGGAGAGGTTTCAGATAAGTAGGGAAAGTGCGGGGATACACCATTCATACTGGAACTCAATTTCCACTTGGGTATGGCCCGGCCAGGTTGAATTCAGCTCCTAGAGACAAATGCTGTCAGCACACCTGAGATGTACAGCAAGTAGTAGCTGTAGATCTGTTGGTTTTCCCAGTCGGGTTGTCTTCCTCGCAGGCTTGCTGTGCATCATTGAACTTTAATATAGTTCTGTGTACTACTGCACCTACCAGAAGTCTGCAATGGTGGTGTTCAGTTGTCCATCTGGAATCCACAAGTTTGTGGTTGCAAGAGGTATCGCATTAATAATCTGAAAACTAGGTATTAAGGCAATCTGGGGATCAATGCTATTGCTCACTTGACTGTGGAGGAGCTGGCTTCAGGGATGTTGTAATGAATCTAGCATCACCATCTTGTGAATTGCTACCCAGCAAAAGAAGCCAGTATCGGCTACCATCTTTCATACTAATGTAGTGCCCCAAAGCTTGGGTATTTTGAGAGGATGATTTTGCTAGGGGAGGCAACATTTAGTCATGCCATACCTAAAAAAGCAGGCCTGAATGTGTGTTTTTTTTTTTTTTTTTTTTTTTTTTTTTTTAATCTGGGTGGGGGAGTGGCTCAGAGCAGGCTGGAGATTGCAGGAAGGGACACCCATTGGATACTCCACCCATTGGTTCCAGAAAGTGCTGGAAAAGGGGGATGGATGAGGTGTCCCTTGCTGTGTATGTTAAGGAGCCCTGACCAACTAGGATTGACAGGGGGAAGGTCTCCTTAAATACAGTGATCTGCCCAGTGGGGGGAGTAGTGCGGTGGAAGTGGAGTATGTAGCAGAGGTGCTGTGAAGGCCTCTACCCAGGAGGAAGCCCTCAGTCTGGTGGGGTGGGGGGTGACCTTGAGGCCTGGAGACTTCAGTGCAGCCAGGAGTTGGTTCCTGGAGCCGAACAAGGGAGTAGGAGAAAAGCAAAAGTGCTACTGAGGACACTTTAAGGTACCCACTGGAGTCGGTGAGTAACAGACCTGGGGGCTGGGAGAGGAATTGTGGACAGTCTGTGGAAGTCTTGGGTGCAGGTCAGGGGAGGAGGATTTTGCTGAGGAAAGCAGACCGGTGTGGTCTGGAAGAGGGGCTGGGAGTTTTAGTCCATCAAAGGCCCCGCTAGCACCAACATACTAAGCTACACTAGAGGGGTCCTGGACCCTGGCCTGTAATGGGTGGTCCAGAGGTCCTGCTGACTGAGTGCAAGCCTCACCATGTGCTAGCTGCAGCCAAGTGAGGAGCAATAGTCTGCAAGTGAAGTGCTGGAGGAAGTGAAGGTGTAGTGTGGTCCTGTAAAGTAATTCTTGATCCCACAGTCACCCATTTTCCCCATCCAAGTTAATCTCCTAAATACAAACAAGAGCTGGCCTGTTCAGTGACTACAGATGTGATTGAGAGCAGCCGGAAGGTGAACCACAACTATCAGCCACCTTTTGAGGGGGCACATGGCTACACTAAATGTCAGTAACTTGCTGGGTTGTCATTTATCATGAGGACAATCCTGCAACTAACAAGCTGGCAATGGCCGCTACCATACTGTTACCTTTTTAGAAGTAGCACTTGCCATTAAAATGGTTCATATGTATCTCTGAAATGAACATGCTTGCACTTCTAGCTTCTCATTGACCCTCAATTCTGTCCTCTGTATAGGCATGCCAATGTGAGCAGCAATGCCATTGAGCCAACATGGGTTCCATTCAGCAGCACAGTGTCCTCAGAAGAGAGGCTGTCCTTCTCCTTGAGGCTAATGACTGGTGAGTTGAAGTTTAGGAGGGGGATGTTAGAACTTTACAATCTAATTCCTTGTTTTGTCTATAGCGGACTGGAATGGCCCTAGGAGTTCGCCCATATATCAGCTTGGAGACATTCTCTACATAGAGGCCTCTGTGGACACTCAGAACCATGTTGGACTGATCCTGTATATTGACCAATGTGTGGCCACCATATCTCCTGATCCCACCTCTGCTCCTAACTATGATATCATTGCAAACAATGGGTATGTTCTAGGGGTGGGGGGGGAATAGGGTTGCCATAATGACCCCACTCCTAACTGCCAATTCCCTGCAGGTGTGTAGTAGATGGAATGCAAGATGACTCCTCTTCAGCCTTCATCACCCCAAGGGTTGAGCCACACAAGTTACAGTTCACAGTGGATGCTTTCCGATTCCTAGGAAATGATGCCTCTCTGGTGAGGACTAGTTGAATTTGTTACAACAGATGGGTGCTTTGTGTAAGAACCAATAATACTAATTGCCTATCCAATCACTACTTCCCAATCCAGATCTACATAACCTGTTATCTGAGAGCTGCTGCAACCACCCAGGTCCCTGATGCCATGAACAAGGCCTGTTCCTATAGCAAAACCACACAAAGGTGAGACGGTAATTAAAGGTTGTCTGTGGTTCCATGTATTGCTGCACATTCCCCATGGCAATTGTGCCTAACAAATGTGTAATGGAGACAATTTTCTGCAAAAGTACTGGACCTAGCAACCAGAACTACTGGTAAAGAGATGGGAAATTTACCAATGTAGAACGGTGTACACGCCACCTGCTGTCTCATGGTCTTTAACATAACCATGTACGTTTTATGGCTTAAACCTTTCATTGATTTAGTCCTTAGCTGTGCCTGAGAGCCTTCAGTGTCGGCACAATCTATGGGTATGGTGCCATGCATCTGTCGGAACACCTGCAAGTCTCCAGTAAGCAGATTAGAGCCGCCCCTTTAAGATGAACTGTGCTGACACCTGGTATCGGCACCTAATCTATCTTCCTAGAACTATATACAGTAGTTTATGGTATGTATTTGGTACCCGTTAAGTCAATGCCTGGAAATTTTTACAAAGACAGTACCTTGGCACATCAGTCCACCAAAAATCCCCATGCTGTTAACCTGTCATCTGAGCCTAGATTTTCTAAATTGTGGATTGAATCCCACACACTAATATGTTTGAGGGCCAGCTGTGACTTGCTATTGTCTATGGCCCTCTGCATCTGAGCTAAGTGACTACTACAATAGCATTCAGAAGCCACTCCACAAAACAACCATGGACCTATGCGGCTATTCAGGTAATTGCCTATGCACCCACCTATGGGTTGGGGAAGAGGTTATATCTCTATGATGTATGTAAAAAGGGGAATCCCTGGGCAGGTTGCTAAATGTCGTGTGTTTTTTTTTTTTTTTTTTTTTTTTTTTTTTAACAGCATTGGTTTTTCACCAGAATGTACAAATCTAAAATGTAGGCTGTGTTCATTACTGTTTTCTCTAGTTGGTCTGCAGTTGAGGGCCCCAGCAGTATCTGCCAGTGTTGTGGTACAGGAATCTGCAGCAACCCTACTGGTCTGGTTTCAGGAGGAAGGGGCCGATTTGGGAGACCAAGAGCATTTGTGAAGAGGGATGCATTTGATGGTGAGTTGTAGGGTTTTTTGTTGTATACAGTAATTGCATGGCAGTAGGTAAGCTTTTTCATGTAAAGACTTAAAGCAGAGTTCCACCCAAAGTGGAACTTCTGCTTTAAGGGAAGGTGACCCCCCCCCCCCCCTTTTATTTATTTATATATATATATATA
>BLSH010068643.1:1168706-1179384 GCA_018402905.1 Glandirana rugosa
TAATTGTGAAAAGTTATATTCCAAATTATTACTTTTCCAGTTCGTAATCCACGTTATTTTATAAATGTCTTTATATTTTAATTCCACTCTGTTTACATGTCGCTTTCTCTTGTCTAACTCTTTATGGAACGGACAATTTCCAGAAACGGATTAGTCACAAACTTCTTCTAGAGGACCAAGGGACTACCAACTACAATTCTACCTTGGGGATAGACTACCGGTGTCAGAGAAAAGATACCTGGTGGGCCCCACCCCGGGCATGGAAAGGACCGGTAAGCATCTTCTCTCCCTCAAAGGAATCTGTTACAGGTCCCGCCTGGCACCTCTATGTCGACGTACTAGTACGTACCTAGTATTGAACAATGGCGGTAACAAGTTATGATCCATGCATGATCATGCAGCTGTATCTCCACGGTCCGCCCTGGACATTGTCTAAGGAAACTCCCTCTCTTCTACGAATGGCCAGGAAAGGTACGGGCCCCACCCCGGGTGGTCCATAGAAAAGAGACTGTGGCCATCAGATAGGGGTTCCATCTTAACATCAACCATCAGGGAACCAGGAGATCTTCTTCAAACACTGATTAGGCAAAGACCTTTAACAGGCAAGGTATTTCTCAATCTGTTCTCTTTCGCTGTACATTTGTCTCACCTTAATTTTATATTTCTGTAAATATTTTATTGCACCTAATGCTTGACCTTTTCATTATTAAACCTTATATTGAAAAGTGTTAATTCTGTCTCTAAAGCTCTTAACGCAGCTATTATGAATCTGTTCCTTCGAAGACTACTGTCTTTTAGAATAACGCAGGTGACAGTGTGTGTACAGGTGTCGCTCTAGAATACTGGTATTGCTGATATACGGTCTTCTGGCCGGTAAAATTCCAGAAGTGGTGGCAGAGAAAGGGTGAATTGTTTCCGGGCTAATCGCTCTCAGGCGGCTGACACTTAGATGGTGGTCCTGCAAACTGGGAAATCTTTGTGCTGAGAGTGGCATTGTTACGTTGGTGACAAGTGCGGTATTGGATCAGGGGGGTCCTCTGTCACAGATCGGTGAGGAGGGCAGCGATCTGATACCCGTGTTTGTCACAGGGAGATACTGTATTGCCAACACATGACACCATGAAACTACATCAGTGGCTCTCAACCCTGTCAAGTACCCCCAACAGGCCATGTTTGCAGGTTTTCCTTTATCTTGCACAAGTGCTTTAAATCAGTCGATGGCTTGGTATTTTGGACAGCTATATTGTCTAAGAGAAATTCCCAAAACATGGCATGTTGTGGGTACTTGAAGACAGGGTTGAGAGCCACTGAACTACATGATCATCAATGCACTTGTGCAAATAAGGTTTATAATGCCTTTTTAATAAAAGCATATCTAGTACTTGTTGCTGTAACGCAAGCGAACTACTACATCTGGTCAGAATTGACCCCCAAGTTAACAAAAGCTACTCTACAGCATTGGTCTTTCACCAAAACTTCAAGTCTTGCTTCTAAATGTAGATTTCTTTAACAATTCTCTTCTCTAGCTGGTCTGCAGTTGAGGGCCCTAGCAGTATCTGCCAGTGTTGTGGTACAGGCACTTGCAGCAACCCTACTAGTCTCCTTTCAGGAGGAAGAGGCAGATTTGGAAGACCAAGAGGGAAAAGGGATATCTTGGATGGTGAGTATTAAACTTGCAGCTGATGTATACAATGTTATGAATGTAGGTGATCTCTCCTAAAGGTGAGCTTCAGTGAGCCCGTTGATTGGTATTGGAGTAACTTATGACATGACTTTCAAATTTGGTATTTTGCTCAAATGTCATTAACAAATTAAGGGGTTTGTCTACCTTCCCTTCTACTTAAAGCAATATTTTTCCCCTCAAACAGGTAGAGGTGTTAGAACTGGTCAAGTTTAAGGTCTTCACTAGGAAGCATTGGTGACCTGTGACGGGAAGAAATCTGCCAGAGCAAAACTAGTGAATGCTAATGGGGTGTCATGGAATGGCTTGATTACAGGAATGGAAGAAACCAAATGGGGTACAGATTGTGCCCCCCCCCCCCACAGAGTTCCATGTATTCCATATGCTTTCCAATTCAGAGTTGGAGAATATCTCATATAGGTTAACATAGCTGACCAGTGGCAGCACTTGGCAGCTGGGCCCTGGTGTTTTGCCACTATGCAGGAACCCCAAGATGCTGGATCATAATGCTTGGATCACACAAGTCACATGACTTGGTTGTAGCAAAGGAGTAAGGGGCCCACCCAATCTTTCACTAGGACAAGTGGAAGGTCTATAACCTTGTTGGAAAGGCTACAATCCTGGTGGCTTTATATTGTCACCAGTGGAGACTTTCCCACTGTCACTTCTAACTTAACTAGAATTGGGGGGGCGGGGTGGATCTCAAAGCTCACACCACAACCTAGGAAAGTAACAATTATCTTCATCCCAATTCTGTCCACTATTGACAACACCTATTAGACCCTCAGATCCTAAAATTGTTCTAATATCTGGACACTTGTGTAAATGCTAGACTGCTCTAAAATTGCATGGGATTGTGCTTGTACAAGGAATGGTCTGACTTCATTTTCTCCTGTTAAGAACCCCACACAGAAGAGGGACAAACGGTGACCACTCTAGGACCTCTGCTTGTGATTGGGCCTAAACAAAGGGATGTTACAGCTGCAGTGACAAGGGAAGAGTCTGCCCCCATGGAGCTCTGGGTGTTGGTGGCTGTTGGATGTCTCAGTCTTCTTGTTGTCCTTGTATGTGCAGTGTTCATTGGGAAATCTCTGAAGAAGCCACAGTATGTGTTGTCTGTAGAAGAATAAAGCTACAGTATGTGCTGTCTGTGGGAGGAAAAAAATAAAGAACAATCCTTTAATAATCTGGTCTACTGCTTTTTTTTTTTTTTTCATTTTAGATTTTATTTTTTTTAATGTAAATTGAAGGGTACTGTGATCCATTAGATCTGACTAACTTTTGTTAGTCATTACACCCCATTGTTAGTATGGGCCCCTGTAAGGGGGTCTCTGCTACTTCCTAGGGCAAAAGTAAGTCTCTGGAGGTAGACTGAAACATCCAGAGGCTTGTTTGGTGTGGACAGTGTGTCAAGCTGCATTCTTGGAATACAGTGAGTAACGTTAAAACCCTAAACTATACCACCATATGCAGTAAGAAAACCTCTATAACAAATCTATCCCTGAACAATAGATGCACTGCACAAATATACTGGGGCACATTTTTGCACAAGTACTGCAAACTTTAGTATTTAGACAAGCCTGTGGTAGCATGTAAATTTAGCCCAGCTTCAAGTGTCACTTATGGGTGGTCCCCATAGCATCACACCAGACATCACCTGGAAACATCAATGCTAATGGAGATAACTTTTGAGGGGGTTGGCACTAACAAGAAAATGGCGATCTATGGATGTAACCAGGTGTCAAGGGGATTACTCGACAGAAGTTTCTCCTAGAATGATCCAGTGACTTCAGGTATCCCTTTTTCCCTTAACGTCTTTCAGGACAGGCACCTTTGAGAGACCTTGGCTCCTCCCTTCTCAGGAAACACCACCCCTTCACACAGGTTTTTAACCTCACCGGCCCGTCGGCCCTTCAGTTTCGGTGTTTCCTCCAGTGGGGAGACATCACAAGGAACCGAAGGGCCTTACAGCTGGGGAGGCTGGCCAGTCTGTCCGGAGGATGGAAGCTAGACTTTCATCCCTGGGGCTTAGCTGCTCAGGGGGGCCTTACAAAGTGGCAATTTTTTTGTACCCAGAATGGCCTCTGGTGAAGAGGTACAGTTCCAGGGTGCCTGGAGGAGGGGAGCCAAGCTTTCATTCCTGGGCAGGCTGCAAAGAAGCCGGCTAGGGGGCCCTACAAAGTGGCGATATTGCGCTCCTGGAATGGGCTCTGGCGAGGAGGTACAGTTCCAGGGTGGGTACCTTTTTGTTGGTGCCTGGAGAGGCCCCTCCCCTCCTGGAGGTTGTGTTCCAGTCGGCATGGAGCTAGCCGAGTCGGAGAGCGGGTGGCGTTTGTTTTCCGGCGGAAGGGGTGGGCACTTCCGTTCGTTCGTGACTTCCGGTTCCGGTCGTTTGTACAAGAAAGGAACCCACAGCGTTAGGCTGGAGTGCTACGAACGCTGCATGTTGTGGCGAACAGCAGAGACAGCGCTACAGGCTCAGCACAATGGCAGAGGCTTTACAGGCTGTGTCAGGGGAGCTTAGCACCAGCCACTCTACGGTAAGGAGGTACCCAGGGGTGGTTTTATTCCTATCCTTTGATACCCTGTAAGCTCCATAAGGGTCCCTCTTCACCCCCCCCCCCCCCCCCCAATGGAGGGGGCAAACCTGGGACCCTGGTGGTGGTTGGTTTTCTAGGTTTGTGCACTCTCCCACTACCCCCTAGTGCTGTGTGTGTGTGTGTGTGTGTGTGTGTGTGTGGTGTTTAGCTAATCCCTGCGTTCCTCGGCTTTTGTTTTGCAGGGCAAGCCCTCAGACAAGATCCGTCCTCCCAAAGAGAAGGAGCATGGCTCTAGAAGGAAATGCCCATCTTGTAGAAATACTCTGGGAGAAGCTGGGTCAAAAGCACTATGTAAAGAGTGTATTGAGGCACTAGTGAGGGAGCAAAGTGCGGACCTGGCAGCATCCGTCAAGGAACTCTCCAGCACCTTCCAATCTTTTCAGGCATTGTTTTCTAGTTTACAGTTGCCTATGGTTCCGGGGGCCCTGACACCAACACAGCAGGGGGTCTTGCCTGTCCCGGCCGATGCCTCCAGGGGTGGGGCTTATATGGGGGATCCCAAGGAGGGACCGAACCAGCTCTGGCTCGCAGCAGGAGTCGGAGGAGGAGAGTGGGGATGGTGAATTCCCATACTCCAGGTACAAGCTCTCCTCTGGAGGAGGTGGATGAACTTCTGGGAGTCATTCACACTACCTTGGGGATCCAGAAGGAAAGGAGGACGTTGTCACTCCATGACCAAATGTACGAGGGTCTTAGTGAGCCAAAAAGGAAAGTCTTCCCAGTCCATGATGCACTGGTAGAGACCATCAAAAGAGAATGGAAGGATCCGAAGAGGAAACCCTTCTCCAGGGCTCTGAAAAGACGCTTCCCTTTCGCAGAGGAGGAGTCGCTGGTGTGGAACAAAACCCCGAAGCTGGACGCAGCTTTTCACAAGTTGCAAAGCGTACAGACTTGGCCTTCGAGGATATGGGGTCCCTGGCGGATCCCATGGACAAATGGGCAGAAGGCCAGTTAAAGAAAGCGTGGGATTCTTCAATCTGAAACCCTCCATGGCAACTACTGTGGCAGCGCGTAACATGGAGCACTGGCTAACACAGTTAAAAGCCCACATAGAGGCTGGCACCCCGAAGGAAACTATCTTAAAATCTTTTCCCATGGGGCAGAAGGGGATCGCATACATTGCAGACGCTCAGCAGAGGCTGTGCGTCTGCCTGCACGAACCTCAGCACTGACCAATTCAGCCAGGAGGGCCTTATGGCTGAAAACGTGGCAGGGAGACATGGTGTCTAAAGCCAAACTTTGTGGGATTCCTTTTTCAGGAGATCTCCTGTTCGGGCCTGACTTGGAAACTGTCCTGGACCGAACTGCGGACAGAAAAAAAAGGCTTTTCCGACAAAGGAAAGCAGGGGAGACTCCAAGGAAACGTTTTCATCCCCCAAAGAAGGCAGGGACCTCCCAATTGGGAGAAAAGAAACGTCCCTGGAAAAGGCGCAAAGGGCAGGAATGGGTGATTTTTCGCCCTCCTGAACAGCCCCGTAAGACGCAGTGGCTGGGACACCACGGTGGGGGGAAGATTGGGAGCCTTCCTCTCACAGTGGGAGGAGATATCCACCAACCCATTCATTCTGGGGATAGTTCGAGGGGGTTACCGGGTGGAATTCTCCACCACCTCCACAGAGGTTGTTGGTGACAAATCTCGCAAAATGTGCAGTAAAAGCAGGGGCCCTGCTATCGTCCTTAAAGGAGTTGGAGGAACAGCAGGTTGTGAGACAGGTGCCACAAGCAGAGATTGGAGAGGGGTTTTATTCCCACGTGTTCGTAGTTCAGAAACCATCAGGGAAGTTCAGATTGATCCTGAACCTCAAACCCCTCAATGTGTCAGTGCGTTACAAGAAGTTCCGCATGGACTCAATCTACTCGGTAAAGGCACTTCTGCCTCCGAACTGCTTCATGGCCTCCATAGACCTGCAAGATGCATACTTGCACATCCCAATCGCAGAGGATTGCCAAAAGTATCTAAGGTTGGCAATAAAGTCTGCAGAGGGGGTAATTCACCTGCAATACAGGGCTCTGCCTTTCGGGCTATCATCTCCCCACCCCCCCACCCCCAAATCTTCACCAAGGTGATGGCAGAAGCCTTGGCAACGTTAAGGCTGAAAGGGTTGGCAGTCATCGCATATCTAGACGATCTGCTCCTCTTTGCCGCCTCCCCAGAGAAACTGACTCAGGACCTACGGTGGCAAGGGCCTTCTTGTAGGAGCTAGGATGGCTCCTAAATTTGGGGAAATCAAGTCTGATCCCCTCCCAAAGAATTACCTTTCTGGGCTACGTCTTGCATTCCAGGGAACGGAAGGTGTTCCTCCCACAGGAGAAAATCCAAAAAATAGACGGAGCCATGGGGACCCTACAGGAAGGGGCTCAGGTCTCCATTCGAAAAGCCATGGCTGCACTGAGTCTCTTAACGGCGGCAATCCCTGCGGTTCAGTGGGCAGGTTTGCATTTCCGACCACTGCAACTCTTCCTTCTGGAAGTATGGGACCGCAGCTGCGAGAGTCTGGACTCCCCAGTACGGATCCCGGACCAGGTAAAAGCAACCTTACACTGGTGGAGGTCGGTGGCCAATCTGTCCCTAGGTCTTCAATGGACGTTGTCGGCCACGAGAGTTATCATGACCGACGCAAGGGGGTCAGGCTGGGGAGCACATCTGGGCCCCAGGCCAGTGCAGGGCTCCTGGGGAGAAGTGGATGCAAGCAGGTCCTCGAATTGGTGGGAACTCCGGGCGGTGGAGTTAGCGCTCAGGGCCTTCTAACAAGAACTTGGGGGCCAGCATATCCAGATAAGATCAGACAATGCCTCAGTGGTGGCATACGTCAACAAACAAGGAGGGACCAAGAGCAGGTCCTTATGGCAGTTGACGGAAGGCATCCTCAAATGGGCGGAAGCCAATGTTTGTTCCCTATCGGCAGTGCACATGAAGGGAGAACTGAACCATGTGGCGGACTTCCTCAGCAGGAGAACGCTGAGGGAGGGAGACTGGGAATTTCAGTCTGATAGTCAGGAAGTGGGGGACACCGTGCATTGACCTCTTTGCGTCAAGAGAAAACGCAAAAGTTCGCCAGTTTTTCTCCCTCAACCGGAAAGACGGAGCGTTATGAGTAGACGCACTGGCCCACACATGGAATTTCTCCAGGTGTTATGCGTTCCCCCCCCCCCCCCCGTACTCTTGCCAGCGGTTCTAAGAAAGTTTCAGGAAGAGAACACAACTCTCATCCTAGTAGCTCCCCATTGGCCCAGGAGGCCTTGGTTTTCACTCCTAAGCAGCCTAGCGGCGGAACCCCCGTGGTTCTTACCTGATCGGGAGGATCTGTTGATGCAGGGCCCGGTATGCTGTCCCAGGGTAAATCGGTGGCAACTGGCAGCCTGGCTTCTGAAGAAAATCCTAAGGGACAAGGTGTTTTCAGAGAAACTCATAATAACCCTGTTAAATTCCAGGAAAAAGGAAACCCGTGCCATCTACTATAAAACCTGGAGAAAGTTTAATAGGTGGTGCGAGGAGAGTTCCTTTGAGGTACGTAGCCAGGTATCGGTTCTGGAGTTCCTTCAGGCAGGAGCGGACCGAGGGTTAGCCAGCAGCATCTTAAAGAGCCAGGTCTCGGCTCTGAGCGTTTACTTGGAAAGATCGCTAGCCTCAGATCCCTGGGTGGTGCGATTTTTCAAGTCACTGAAAAGGAGTAGACCGATAAAAGTTTCTTCTTTTCCAATATGGTATTTGTCCTTAGTATTAAAGGTCCTTACGAAGGATCCCTTTGAACCTATCGGGACAATATCACTGAAATGGTTAACCATCAAGACGATTTTCTTGGTGGCCATAACCACAGCAAGGAGAGTTACTGAGCTAGAGGCACTGTCCGTCAGAGCTTCTTTCCTCCAGATTTTTTCGGATCGTCTAGTTCTCAAGACGGATACGGCTTTTTTGCCAAAGGTGGCTTCAGGGTTTCACAGAAGTCAGGAGAATGTGTTACCCTCATTTTGTTCTGATCCTGTGAGGAAACAGGAACGGATGTTTCATAATTTGGACGTTAGAAGGTGCGTCCTACAGTACTTGGACAGCACTAGTCAGGTCAGGAATAGCAATTCCCTTTTTATTTTGTTTTCAGGGGCCAGGAAAGGTTCCAAGGCTTCTAGAAGAACCATAGTGAGGTGGTTGAGACTGGCCATCACCCAGGCATATGTGCTAGGGGGATTGGAGCCTCCAGGAGGAATTCGGGCACACTCCACTAGGGCCATGGCAACTTCACAGGCTGAGTGGGCTGGTGCTTCCCCGGAGCAGATCTGTAGGGCGGCTACTTGGAAAAGTTTTGCCAAGTTTGTGAAACACTACAGATTGGATTTGCTGTCAGTGAAGGACCAGGCCTTTGGACGCAAGGTTTTGCAGGCAGTTGCCCCCCCCCCCCAAGGTACATTACTCGATTATCCTCTCAAAGGTGTCTGTCCTGAAAGACGTTAAGGGAAAAACGGAGTTACTTACTGGTAACGTCCTTTCCAGTAGTCTTTCAGGACAGCACCATAACCCACCCGAAGAAGGCATGATGAACAGCTGACAGGTAAGGAAGGCTTGAATAATGTTGTTCTTGTGTCTCCCCAGTTGGCCAGAGGAACTCTTAGAGAACTGAAGGGCCGACGGGGCCGAATGGTTGTAAATTAATTTTATCTAAATAACAAAAATTTTATAGCTACCTGCCCTGTGCAATGGTTTTCCACAGAGCAGCCCCGATCCTTTCCTTCTCATGTCCAACACTGGTGCTCCTGGCTACTCCTCTATCCATGGCAAGCCACTTGCTATGGAGGCACTCATGCAGGCTAAATCCTTTGCCCGTGCCCTCCTCTCACACTTTGATTGACAGCAGCAGGAGCCAATGGCTGCCACTGCTGCCTCCATGTCCAGTGACGAAGGAGAGAGCAGAGAGAGACGCTGCTCTCGGACATATCGCTGGATCAAGATATGGCTCAGGTACGTTTTTAGGGGGCCTGTGGGGATCCTGTGTTCAGAAGGTATTTTACCTTAATGCAGAGAATGCATTAAGGTGAAAAAAACATCTACCTTTACAATCCATTAAAATCTCTAACTTCAGTAAAGAACAAAATAAAAGTGAACATATTTTTTAGTCCTTACCATATACAAATAAAGAACCCCAGTTTTTCAATTGCTTCCACCAAACAAATACTGCTGTACGATAAAGATAGATGCCCTGTCAAACAATAAAAAAAAAATCACAATACTTTTGAGATATCTAATAAACCCACTATAAAATGTTGTCTTCCTCGCCATACTGTAAAATATAGCATTCAGTATAACACAGCCTTTGTAACCTGGAGGAACCCTTAAAATCAATTTGTGGTCTCCGGGAACCTCTATTAATAATTACTACTGTATATTCGCAGCTCATTGGACATTGGTTAGGGGGAAGAATGCTCCTTACGTTTGTCCTCAATGGGAAAAACCTACCCTTACATATTTCAGTGGTTACTTATCTTGAAATTGCTTAGTGCTCAAGGAACCCCTATCAATATAAAAGAAGGGTAAATGGGACTTCAAATGAAGCATATTTTAAATGAGGCAAGTGACAGACAGCTGGGTAAAGAATATATCTTGACATTTTTTTTTGTCATAGAAAAAACGAACATAGCACATTCTAATGGGGACATTTCATATATATGTATACATAGATGATATAGCAGCACATGCCAGTTCTTAATATGTAAGGTATTTGTACTCATCACATTTGTACGTATCAAGGGATTATTGGCAATAGCAAGAAATATATGATTTAATCTGTATAAACAATGATGGTGTATTAAAAACATGACTGCATCTTACAATTCTCAATGCGTTTCGTGGGTAAAATCCACTTTCTCGGGAGTGAATGCATCAATATGTCTGAAAAAGATATAGGTACCAAAAAACTCTAATATTTGACTCAAACATCAAAAGGAGAATTCAATGAAGAAGGAAAGGGATGCCCAGTCCTAAAAACTTACATGGGGCTAGGGCTCAATAACATGTGATACTGCAAGATAAGGGCTGCTAGGATTGTCTGTCCCGGGAGCTAAGGTAATGTAAACCCATGTGTGGAATGGCCGCACACAGTGTCTCCAGAAACTGAAGGTCTCCATATTGTACTGAATGGTGATTGGAAGTAATACCTCCAAGGATATCTGTAAAGTTAATAAATTGTGAATAACTCTCATATATAATTAGTGCTAATATGAGTGAGTATTAACCATTGTACCATTAGAGAGTATGAGAGAATCAGAGGGGGTGTGAAAGAAGAGGAAATGTGCAACTAGAGGTATAGCAATGATCCATAACCAAATATGAGAAAAAGATAGCATGCAAGTGTTGAACCCCTAGCAATCTCTAGAGGAACCCTGGTTGAGGAAGGCTGCTATAGCATAT
>BLSH010068643.1:1179394-1197496 GCA_018402905.1 Glandirana rugosa
CTGGTAACAAACCTGTGGTATTGTTTTCACAGACTGTTACGCGATTTTATTTCAATTATTTTTAACGCACGAGTCATTTATCATTATCGTTGATGTATCTAATTTAACCAACAAAACAATAAATATAGAGGATCGGCAGTAGGGAATCAGGGGTATTAATAGGGGTAGTAGGGGTATTAATCCCTCAAGGGTCAAACCATACTTGCTATCTAGCGAACAAGTCTCCAAACCGCTTTTCGACTTGATTTACCCACAAACCGGTTCGGTTTTGAGACTGACGTCACCCTTTACTTTGTGATTTCGACGATTGATCTTAACTCGCTTGGAGACCTTCAAGCCCAAGACGACCAGGCAGGCTTATTTCAATGTGGTTCGTTGTCCGTGCGATCGTTCGGGTTCCGTCCGGACCCGGACTTTGTCCCGAAGTTCGGACGGACCAGCAGAACCCGAACTTCCAGAGGTTCGCTCAATTCTAGTTAGCAGCTTTAGTGTTTCATTTCCCACTGCAGTCAGAGTTTTGGCTTGGCCAAACACCCATTTAGTTCAGCTTTTCGCCAAACCTCTGAACAAGCGATCTATCGTTCATACCAAACTGGGAACTCCCTAATTATGGGGATGATGGGGATAATTATGGGGACTAAGGGATGACGGCTAGGAGATATAAATAACAAAACAACCAATTTAATCTATGTAGTTGCTATTACTATTTACTGAGCACGCAATTTTTATTAACTTTATTTTAGCGCATTGTCAGACACTTTTGTTATGGTGTCCAAACAATGGTCAAGAGGAACCAAACATTGCTTACGGAATTTGTACTCCCAGGGATGTGGAAACCTGCAAGACTTTTCACCATCTTTCTGATCATTCACATCATGGCCTTAACCAGCAATACCCTTGTTGTTGCATTAATTGTGTTCATCCGGAGACTTTACTCTGCTATGTACATCTTCATCAGTCAGTTGTCCTTATCTGAAATCATCTTCACCAGTAACATTGTGCCCAACATGCTTTGGCTGATACTGGTGCGCGGTGGGAAAGTTGCCATTGCCCAATGCATTTTCCAGTTTTTTATTAGCATTTCCTACAGTGGCCCAGTGTTTACTGCTGGCATCAGTGGCGTATCATTCATGGGTGCAGGGTGTTCACTGAACACGGGCCCTGAGGGGTGGGGGGGGGGGCCCACAGTGCTCTGACCAACACTGCATGTAAGGATGATCTGTCCCTGGTTGACATTGGGATTGGTTGGGATTATCGGTGTGGTGTGAGCTTGCACACAGCCCCACTAATTTCATGATACACCCCTGGCTGGCATCCATGTCTTTTGATCGATAAGTGGCCATATGTCAACTATTACATTATGCCACTATACTGACCATTGGACAGCAAGTCCAAATAGTCACATCCTGCTGGTAGCTGGGCTTCCCAATCTCCTTTATACTACGTTTTTATTGGACAATTTACAGTTCTGTGGTCCAAACATTATCAATCATTTCTACTGTCATATCTCTCCTGTGGTAGAACTTTCATGTTCAGAAAACCCCTCTGTTGAGCTTGTCACTTCTGTTTTGGGTTTTCCTTTTCTTGTTTGTCCATTTATGTTAATCGTGGTCACCTACATCTCCATCCTTCACACCATCTTCAATATCCCCTCTAATGCTGGAAGGCCTTCTCTACTTGCAGCTCCCACCTTATCGTTGTTTCTTTGTATTATGGACCTTATACATTTTCCCACCAAACAAAAGTTCCTTCAACATTAACAAGGGTCTATCTTTTCTCTATACCCTGGTGACACCTCTAGTCAATCCTCTAATATATACCTTAAGGAATCAAGAGATTAGAAGTATTACTAACAAATATATCCATCTTTAAAACAACTACCTACCAGCTAATAGAAAATAATTTCCATACAAATATGTTTGTATACCATACATATTAATGTCTATATGACAAATCAGTATCTTTACATTATTTATTGCAGCCAAAAAGGAGATGTGTAAGGCAACTATTTTACGATGTACATAAGTAATTGCGTATGTCTTTTTCTTTTGGATGAAAGAGTACCTTTGAATAAAAGTTTGGCACAATGTAATTTTTTTTTTTAATTCAAAATTCTGTATGTTTCTTGTTTTTGCTGTCGTTTTAAAAGTAGTTAAAGATTTTAAAGACTTTTCTTTTGGCTTAGCAAAGTGTTTCAACCTTTGCGTGGACCTGGAGATCAACTATAGTGCTATGTAAATATGATACGGTGTGTATTTTTTAATTTTGGATGTAAAGTACAGTTAAATGTTTGAAATAAATTTCAAAAATAAAAAATTGCAGAATCCTGTTTATTTTTCTTATTGCCAAATTCTAAGAAATTATTTGAAGCCGAACTCCAGAAAAAAATTGTTACCCCCACGCTGCAAGGATTAAACACTTGCTTTTGTCACAATGGTTAGCATTGTCCAACCCTTGAAAGCACACCATTAACCTCTAGATCCGGGAGCCTCCTGGCCCTTTAAGGGGTGTAGGATGCTGGGGCGGGGTATAAGGTCACGTGACAGTCATGATTGGCTGTCACGGGGGCCGAGAGGTTGCATCTTTGCGTACGGCCAGCGCCAAGGGGTTAAAATGGTTGTAAATTTTATTTAAATAACAAAAAATGTATAGCTACCTGCCCTGTGCAATGGTTTTCCACAGAGCAGCCCCGATCCTTTCCTTTTCAGGTCCAACACTGGTGCTCCTGGCTACTCCCCCCTGCTGAGTGCCCTATCCATGGCAAGCCACTTGCTATGGAGGCACTCACGCAGGCTAAATCCTTTGCCCGTGCCCTCCTCTCACACTGTGATTGACAGCAGCAGGAGCCAATGGCTGCCACTGCTGCCTCCATGTCCAGTGAGGAAGGAGAGAGCAGAGAGAGACCCTGCTCTCGGACATATCGCTGGATCAAGATATGGCTCAGATAAGTTTTTAGGGGGCTGTGGGGATCCTGTGTTCAGAAGGTATTTTACCTTAATGCAGAGAATGCATTAAGGTGAAAAAACATCTACCTTTACAATCAATTAAAATCTCTAACTTCAGTAAAGAACAAAATAAAAGTGAACATATTTTTTAGTCCTTACCATATGCAAATGAAGAATCCCAGTTTTTCAATTGCTTCCACCAAACAAATACTGCTGTATGATAAAGATGCATGCCCTCTCAAACAATAAAAAAAAAATCACAATACTTTTAAGATATCTAATAAACCCACTATAAAATGTTGTCTTCCTCGCCATACTGTAAAATATAGCATTCAGTATAACACAGCCTTTGTAACCTGGAGGAACCCTTAAAATCACTTTCCGGTCTCTGGGAACCTCTATTAATAATTTACTACTGTATATTCACAGCTCATTGGACATTGGTTAGGGGGAAGAATGCTCCTTACATTTGTCCTCAATGGGAAAAACCTACCCTTACATATTTCAATGGTTACTTATCTTGAAATTGCTTAGTGCTCAAGGAACCCCTAGCAATATAAAAGAAGGGTAAATGGGACTTCAAATGAAGCATATTTAAATGAGGCAAGTGACAGACAGCTGGGTAAAGAATATATCTTGACATTTTTTTTGTCATAGAAAAAACGAACATAGCACATTCTAATGGGGACATTTCATATATATGTATACATAGATGATATAGCAGCACATGCCAGTTCTTAATATGTAAGGTATTTGTACTCATCACATTTGTACGTATCAAGGGATTATTGGCAATAGCAAGAAATATATGATATAAGCTGCATAAACAATGATGGTGTATTAAAAACATGACTGCATCTTACAATTCTCAATGCGTTTCGTGGGTAAAATCCACTTTCTCGGGAGTGGATGCATCAATATGTCTGAAAAAGATATAGGTACCAAAAAAATCTAGTATTTGACTCAAACATCAAAAGGAGAATTAAATGAAGAAGGAAAAGGATGCCCAGTCCTAAAAACTTACATGGGGCTAGGGCTCAATAACATGTGATACTGCAAGATAAGGGCTGCTAGGATTGTCTGTCCCGGGAGCTAAGGTAATGTAAACCCATGTGTGGAATGGCCGCACACAAAGTGTCTCCAGAAACTGAAGGTCTCCATATTGTACTGAATGATGGTTGGAAGTAATACCACCAAGGATATCTGTAAAGTTAATAAATTGTGAATAACTCTCATATATAAGTAGTGCTAATATGAGTAAGTATTAACCATTGTACCATTGGAGAGTATGAGAGAATCAGAGGGGGTGTGAAAGAAGAGGAAATGTGCAACTAGAGGTATAGCAATGAGCCATAACCAAATATGAGAAAAAGATAGCATGCAAGTGTTGAACCCCTAGCAATCTCTTGAGGAAGGCTGCTATAGCATATCATTGAACATTAATCATGTACATCAAACATTTGAGAGCAAAAGTTTAATAACTACAATATTTTCCCATTTGGAGTAAAGAAGATGTTTCTCATAAAAATACATTCAGCTTCAAACTATTCATCTATAAAAATGACAACATTCATGACTAGGCATGAGGTTCGTATTAGCCATTACCATGATTTCAAGGTGAATCCATCTGGTTCAAGATTTACAGTCCCAGGGAAATGAATGATGGCGCTCAGGATTCCGCCCCAGCTTGCTTTGCCTTCACCTGCTGGGCTGGCAAATGTAATTTTTGGCGAGGAGTCTGGCGGGTTGATGAGCATCAAGACTGATGGGAATCACATCACTGGACTCTAAAAAGGAAAGGACTGGCAAATTTATGATGCTTATTTAAAAAATGTTTTGCGTTTTTTTTAATGAGTAACTAGGGATTCTATGAACTCATTCATTTTGAGGGATGGATATCTGGAGGCCCTCTTATTTTAAAGTCTCCCTTCCTCAGACCCATATATTCATGGGGCAGGGAAGTGGGGACTAGGCCCTTGTTTCTATCAAGGTGCTTTCCTAAAGGGTCTTCCCTGTCAAGGAACCTTTCCCATGTTGAGGGCATGTAGCACGGTTTGGAGTGGAAAGCCCCCATTTCCGTACTAACCAGACTGCATGCTTGGAGAAGGGTCTGCATGAATTTGTTGGGGGGCACCACATTTTTATCTCTTGTTTTTTTATTCAGGGCGTACTCCATTAAGACTCATACCATACCTTCATCAAGGATAATAGTCTGGAATGTATTTTTAGGGGAAACTTACACCGTAACAACCAATGGCTGTCTGCTCTTTTGCGTCCTAACAACCAATGACATCATCTCTTGCTTGGATGTAGGCAGGCGGCCGGCCCAAACAGCATCTTTGGTTGCTAAGACCCAGGCAGCTCAGCAGGAAAGCTGTCATTTAGTGACAGTAGTAACACTGACACTATATAAATGCAGTAGCAGCCAGAGGTGCAAGTGGATGAACAAGCTAAATTTGCCAAGTTATACTCATAAACGAATGTCAGCAACAAGGCGAAGGTAAACAAAAATCTTCTTTATTGAAATCAAGGAGTAAAATGTTCCATAGCACCACCCCCACACTAATGCTTTTCAGTCTAGAAACATATCTTATTCATAGCCTGGAGTTGCCAAGTTTGCCATAATCCTGAACATGCAGAGTCTTAAATCTTGTGGTAATGCCCCAACTTGTGCTCATTGTTTCTAGTCAATTTGCTTTTTAAAATTGTCCTCCTGCTAGATAATTTTACACTGCTGTGTAGTTATACTCCTGCCTGTATATAGCATATTTCAGACAATTCTTCCTCATTAAAACAGTCCTACTGCTGGCAAATTCTACATTCTTAATGACAACTTGATATAAATTGGCCAGTGGCAGGACTATTTGCATCAAAGCAGGTCTATACCTTTTTGATGAAAAATAAGGTTTTGCTTCTAAAGATATCTTAAAAAAAAAACTTTTTTTTTATCAAACTGAAATTAATCAGGTTGTGATGCTGCTGCTGTAAGCCAACAAATCAATTTCACAGCCAACTACATTGTACAGTATATACTGGCAATTTACTCCCTCACTGAGACTGTTCACAAAAATCATACTGTTTTGTAAAACTTTAAGGCACTCCCCAAGTTTGCTATTTAACCACTTCAATACTGGACACGTTCACCCCCTTTCTGCCCAGGCCAATTTTCAGCTTTCAGTGCTGTCACACTATGGATGACAATTACTCAGTCATGCAACACTTTACCCAAATTAAATTTTTATCTTTTTTTTTTATAGAGACATATATTTAACCACTACTGGGGGTTTTATTTTTTGCTGTATAAGTGAAAAAATACCAAAAATTGTGCAAAAACACTTTTTTCTGTTATACAATTTTGCTAATAAATAATCTTTCTTTGTAAATGTAGGCCGAAATGTATATTGCTACATTTCTTTGTTAAAAAAACCCAAATCAGTGTATATTATTTATTCTGTGTGAAAGTTATAGAGTCTACAAACTATGGTATATAGTTACAGTATATCTGAAAATTGATCAGTCCTGAAGTACTGACGGCATATCTCAGTTCACGAGGCCCTAAAATTCTGGGACAGTACAAATACCCCCCAAATGACCCCTTTTATAAAATAGACAGTCCGAGGTATTTATTAACAGGCATGATGAGTTTTTTCTAACTTTTTTTTTTTTGATTCAATTTAAGTAACCCTTAGTAACAATTAGAGGACACTGAACTTTCTCATGTAGAACTACAAGCCAAGTCCTTGTTCTAGTAAAGAGTGGACTGAGCTTTGTAGTAGTAACTTGAGGAGATTTGTCTTCCTCTCTGGACAGTCCGAGCAAAGTCCTTTCACTAGGAATTGAATAGACTGAGCTCTTCAGCACGCCAGACATGATGTCCCCTTTAAACCCACTGACTCCAGCACAAGATCTCTCACCAGTCTGTCCTCACAAAGTTTGTACAAATTGGCTGCCTCCTTCCAATATCCTTGCAACATATTCATCACGTGGTGCCACACTAGATCCTCAGACGACAGTCCTTCAGTCAGTTTCAGGAACTTTCAGCAACCCAGGCCTCCAGGTAGCCCGGCCGAGGCCTCAATAACCTGCAGGCACATGGCAGAAAGGCCCAGGGGGCTACCAGCCCTCCTAGGCTGTGATCCCCTCCTCAGGGAATAGACCAGGCTGCTCTCAGTCTCAGCATATATTTATACAAATTCCCAGCCTCCATCTGGGCACCTCTCCCCAGGGATTGGCCAGTGCTGTATTAATATTCAGCTGCTGATTAGACTCTTCCTGCCCACTTGTAAGGGGCATGGTAGGCTGGCTGACTGGCTGTTTCCTACAGGGGTAGATGGGTGTTTTGTTATGTCCTTCATGTTTTCCCATTAAATCGTTGGGTGCCAAGTACTGGGTCACATGGAAGGCCTACCATGCGTGCGGTTTCTTCTGGGATACTGTATGTTAGGCGCCTTGTTACAGGGTCACTTTACTACATACATGGGGTACCATTGTCTTTGTGCCATCTACAACAATGCCCTGGGACAAGGCTGAGGCTGCTGTGGGGGAATACTCAACTTTAAGGTTGGCCTCTACTTTTTAGAAATGAACGTACACCATGTATACTTGCACTGCATTTGTTCTCCAGTAACTTCTGGTTCCCCGTAGTAATGCACAACTTCACACTAGACTGCATTTTGGAGGGACACACTAAACCAATGTCCACAACCACCTGTCCAGCATTTTCCACTACTACTTCCATGTAGCAGACTGAGCCTTACTGTGCACTCTGTGTGGGCTTCACATGTTAACCTAACTTAACTCTTGAAGCTCCGTACCTCTTTATCGGATAGGAAACCTCTGCGATGCAATCCGTTCCCATTGCTCTGGGAGACAGACCAATGGTGGGAGAAGTGGCAACAACATCTCCCCCGCTGCTAATTGCCGTGTCACCTATAACAGGTACATGCTACAGACAGGCTGCTTGTTACACTTCTGTTACTCTTGGTAACCACATGTGTCTTCACATTACTCCATTCTACACTGATATCTTCATACCCCAATGTGTATAAGATAAACCTCTTTAATAACCAGACTAGACAGTGACAATGGTTCAATACTTTACCTGGCAAAAGTGCAAAAATAGACATTTCACAGTCCAACAGGTAAACCATGATACTTTCCTGGTTCCTAAATCAAACACAACCACACTGCTTACAGTGAGCCAAATTAAATTTGCCTAACAACGGACTGCAGATCCACTGCATACAGTGAGACAGAATTAAATTTACCTAATCCTAGCACCTACCAAGGAGGGTGCTACAAACCATACATGAGATTGGTTGATATGAGCTGCATACTTCCTCAGTTGGCTGTTGAGCTGTCTATCAGGTTAGATGGAAACATGCATAACCCTAATAAGCAGAGCAATGGCCAACTGAAGGAGTGCATAAGGTAGGCTGACATGCTCCTGCTTATTGTGAGGCATTGGCTTAGTATTCTCAGCCTGAAACAGGAAGTGATGTCAGGAGCGCCAGGTAAGAAACTTTACAACAAGTTCACTAAAAATGATTCACTTGAAATAGAACCAAAGAAATCTTTATCATTTTTCAAAGTGGAGGGTTATAACCCATTTTTTTGCCATCTGTGTCCCATTGGGGAGATTTCTCTTTGCTTCCTGTCCCATAGATAAAACAGGAAATGGGAGGAAATCCCTACAAAGTGAGGGTATCCCCGGTTGTCATCAGAGCTAGTGACGTCATTGGAAGATTTCCCTTCTTTTCCTGTTCTGAATTTGGGATATTCTTTCACTTTTACTCTTGTGATAACAGTAAACAGTACAAATGGAGAGGCTGAATAGTTTGTGAGTCTGAAACGGGGTCAGGGTTTATTGCAGGTCAGGCTGGATGACTCACAGGGGCAGATCTCTGGTACCTCCCCTTGGATCTGGAGGTTTGGAGAAACTTCTAGAAGTTAGTGGGAGGAGGCCAGGGTGACTGACCTGTATACTTGGGGGAACTTGGTAATCCCCTGGCTCTGGGAGGGTGGCTAGGTCAGCCTGTAAATATGGAGGAGCCATGCCAGCAGGGGAGTTGGGCGGAAGATGGAGTGCTGAGGAGACTGTTGTTGACCTAAGAGGGAGACCTGGATCTGGGGGTGGGGGGGCTCTGCCTTTGGGCTGGCTTGGGAAGATCCTGACAGCAGTGCACTTTAAAAGGAATCTTGCCTTTCAAAGGAGCAGCAGTGAGCAAGGAGGACAGAGAGAGTACATCAGCACACCCGGGGATTCACAAGGGGAGAGACTGCCACACGTAGCAAGCTTTCTGCTTAACCCTTCCTATCCTTTGCCCTGGGAGATCTTCGGAGCAGCCAGGTGGGCAGGTAGTTACTACAGGTAGTAGAGCTGGCAGCAATTTAGTTGGAGGTACCCCTGAATGCAGCTCACAACACACTGTGTTATTTTCTAAAATGGACTGAGAGTACCTAGTCCTTAAGGGGCTTTTGCTTTTGATCACCAAAGACTGTTGGAGGCCAGGAGGGAGAACGGACCAGAATTTTTGTACGTAGGGAGGAAGTTCTCTCCATCTATCGTTTCAGTCAAGTCAGGTATCCCTTTACCCCATCCAAGTTATCACCCCTAATAAAACAACAAAGCCAAGCTCAAAGACTGTTTCTTGTGTCTGGATGGGAGTGGAAAATACTTGTTGTCTGGCTGTACAAGGATAGGGTAACCATTCACCAGCAGCTCCTGTGGGGAGAGTGTTATACATGATGTCCGGCATACTAAAAAAATAGATTTGGGTTTTTAGACACTTTAGGTATAGTGTCTCTGCAACAATCCATTTAGCTCTTAATAAATAAGGAATAACATTTACTAATAAGTCTCCTGATAATAAACCATGATTAATTCATCTGTCTTGTTATCTGGGGATTTTATCCTCTTGATGACAGAAAATGGATAAAAACACCTTAACAGATATTAACATTTATCTTCATATGAAAAGTGGCACGGCAGATGTTCAGGTATTAAATGTGAAATCTAAAATCTAAATTGACAGGACTGGTAGTTTACACAATTGAAATAAGAATGTTTGTGGTCTGGTAAGTTGCACTATATTACAATTTTTATTTTTTATACAGGTTTAGATACCCTTTAAGAAATGATGGGGAGGAAAACATCATCTGCTTTCCAATGAACATTATCAGGATTATTTAAAGCGATATTAAACCCAACACAAAAAACAAAAATGTAATCTATTGCAGCTTATCAATCATTAGATGGGGTGGCTGCATTTGTTTTGTTGTTTTAGGCTCTTTTCCCCTCTGTTTTCACCTGGTGATCTGGCCAGTAACACCCTCCTGTATTAGAGCGCCCCCACTCTGGATGAAGGAGAACAGGGGGATCCTTTGGACAGCATCATTGTCAGTCTTGGAGGAGGAGAGTGTTAGATGGACTATCAAATGTATCAAATCTAAGTCTGCTTTTGGGTTTAATACTGCTTTAACCCCTTAACCATGTCCCTAATGTGCTATAGCCGATATACGGCTATAGCGCAGCTGTCCAGTTCTGGGAGGGCATCCCTTGACGTTCTTCTAAGAATATGCTTCCTACATGCCCCCTGAAGTGCAGATGGGGAAGTGTCTGTGATCGCTGTGTGGCTTGGACACAGCAGATCACAGATCCGGTTAATGGGTCAATAACAGCGTCCCTTTACCATATGATCAGCTGTGTCCAATCACAGATATAAACAGGCTTGCCAGTTATCGGCTCTCATTTCCCCACACAGAGATAGTGTGTGAGGAAAGGAGAGCCGATCTATCAGGGCACAGTGAGTACATTTTTTTACACTGATGATCAGTGCACTGATGATCAGTGCAGCCCCATTGACGCCCATCAGTGCAGCTTATCAGTGCCCATCAGTGCCTCCTCATCAGTGCAGCTTATCAGTGCCGCCTCATCAGTGCCCATCCGTGCTGCCTCATCAGTGCAGCCTCATCAGTGCACATCAGTGCCGTCTCATCAGTGCCCATCCATGCCGCCTCATCAGTGTACGTCAGTGCACATCAGTGCAGCCGTATCAGTGCACATCAGTGTCTATCAGTGCTCATTGGTAGAGACTCATCAGTGCAGCCTTATCAGTGCCCATCAGTGCTCATTGGTGGAGCCTCATCAGTGCTCATTGGTGGAGCCTCATCAGTCCTTATCAGTGCTGCCTCATTAGTGTCCATCAGTGCAGCCTTATCAGTGCACATCAGAGTCCATCAGTGAAGAAGAAAAATTACTTTATAATTATACTTTATATTATGCTTTCTATTACTTTACTTTATATCAGGAAACTAAGAATAACAATTCTTTTCAATTTTTTTGGTCTTTTTTCAATCAATTAGCAAAAAATAAAAACCCCAGTGGTTGTTAAATACCACCAAAAGAAAGCTCTATCTGTTTCAGAAAATAATAAAAATGTAATTTGGGTACTGTGTTGCATGACTGAGCAATTGTCATTCAAAGTATGACAGCGCTGGAAAATTAGACTGGGCAGGAGGGGGGTAAGAGTGGCGGTATTGAGTTTCTTAAAAAGAGCATTCCAGCAAGCAAATTACATCAAATGGGCTAATTTACTAAAGAAGCAAAATAATTTTCACTTTGCAAAGTGAAGGTACACTACATGGCCTGATGCTTGCAGTGACCTAATTGTCTTACCAACATTACCGTCAAAAGTAAGACAACGCCCTTCTAAATTTTTTGATCTTAGGTTTCCAGTGAAGGGTTCTGTTACTGCGTGCAAAGATGTGGGCAGGGCTGAAGCGCTCTAGTGGGGGAAACTGAGAAATACATCTGCTAATTGCCTGGGTTCTAGGCAGGAGTTTGTGGTCATGCGGAATTAGCATTAAGGCATAACTCCAGACTTAGAAGCGAGCTGAAGTAAGCACAGTTAATGCTCTAGCAACCCGTGGCTAACTGACTGTGCTGTTAACACTTAGCACCCTAAACACCACTACAGTTAGAGAACACCACTTCTAGATGCGCAACATTTAGTAACCGGTGTCGCAGAACCTGCACTGGCATCCGCCATATGCAATTCCTGTCAACTCACTCCCAGTGACATGTCCAACTGTTGCTACTGGATACAGGACACAAACTCACCACAACTGCATGCCTGTTCTTTTCCCAGGGGCCCCTGTAAATAACTCTCTCTCCCATGACTCACAGGCTAGGTGCCTAGGTACACTGTGTTGCCAGTATGTGGGGAACCAGCTGAAAGTAAATAGGCCAGGTAAAACAAACCTTCACTACCAGAGTAATCATCACCCTAAGCCAAGTCACCCGTCTCCTGGCTGGTTGGCTGCATTAAGCTAATGATACATATACGGTTGTCCCTAGTGACAGTAATATAGCCTACACTAGACAGCAAACTACATGCTGGACTAAAATGTACCTACAATCCCCTTGTTACAAGTCCTGCTCTTTAGATACACGATGCAATGCACCACTTAGAGACTTCAGACCAGGCATTTAAAGGAACACAGTCTTTAATGACGTAATTCAAACATACAGGAACAGTCCTTGCAAAGCAGCTTCTCATATAATCCAGTACAGAGGTGCTCTAGTGCTAAATGAGTATTCATACCCGAGTAGCAGCAAATTCTTTAAAGTAGTCCATTAAAGGCAAGAGTCCATAAAAGCAAATACCCCACAGAGGTGGTAATTTTCTATACAATCTATGTCGTAGAAATTTAAAATAGTATGCGTGTATCTCTCTAAAATTACTTTTGTCACAATTTTCAAAGCACACAATTTTTACCTTTGTTTTAGCACATTGTCGAATACTTCTGTTATGAAATACAAACAATGGTGACGAGGAACCAAACCCAAACATTGCTGACAGAATTTCTACTCTTGGGATTCGGGGACCTTCAAGACTTTAAAATTCTACTTTTCACCGTCTTTCTGATAATTCACATCATGGCCTTAACCAGCAATATCCTTATTGTTGCGTTGGTTGTGTTCATTCGGAGTCTTCACTCTCCCATGTACATCTTCATCAGTCAATTGTCCTTATCTGAAATCATCTTCACCAGTAACATTGTGCCCAACATGCTGTGGTTGATACTGGTGGGCGGTGGGAAAGTTTCTATTGCCCGATGTATTTTCCAATTCTTTTTATTAGCTTTTCCTACGGTGGCTCAGTGTTTATTGTTGGCTTCAATGTCCTTTGATCGATATGTGGCCATATGTAAACCACTACATTATGCTACCATCATGACCTTTGGACAGCAAGTCCAGATAGTCAGCTCTTGCTGGTTGGTGGGCTTCACAGCATCCTTTATACTATATGTTTTATTAGGCAGTTTACAATTCTGCGGTCCAGATACGATCAATCATTTCTACTGTGATGTTTCTCCTGTGGTAGAACTTTCATGTTCAGAAAACCCTTCTGTTGAGTTGGTGACCTCTGTGTTGTGTTTTTCTCTTGTTGTTTGTCCATTTGTGTTCATCACAACCACTTACATCTCAATTCTTCACACCATCCTGAAGATCCCATCCACCACTGGAAGACAGAAGGCCTTTTCCACTTGTAGTTCCCACCTCACTGTTGTGATTCTTTACTATGGAAGCTTAGGATCTATATATATTTTCCCACCAAACAAAAGTTCATTCAACATAAACAAGGGTCTGTCTTTGCTCTACACCCTGGTTACACCTCTAATCAATCCTCTAATCTACAGCTTGAGAAATCAAGAGATTCGAAGTGTTATTAACAAGTTTGTCCTTCTTTATAACAACTACCAATCAGCTAATGCAGGGTTTCTCAACCAGGGTTCCATGGAAGCCAAGGGTTCCTCCAGAGGTTGATAGGGGTTCATTGAGCAATGAGTTATTTCTGCCTCTCAGATACGTTCCCACTGACACTAATAATGTTTTTAGCTATTTGTAAGGGGGTAATTCTTCCCAATGACCACCAGTGTAATGATCATTCTTTCCACTGACTATCACACTAATGTATCATGAGTTGTAGATATAGTAGTTTTTAACAGGGGTTCCTTGAGACCGGAAAGTTATTTCAAGGATTCCTCTGGGTTGAAAAAGTTGAGAACGGCTGAGCTAATAGAAAAAGAGTTTCTATATAAACGATTGTGGTTCTAAACTGTATATAGAGAGGTAGATGCAATTTTTCAGTATGCTCAGATTTTTATCATAACAAAAGAAGTAGACATGTACAGCAACTATTGATTTGTGTAGATATGATTATGTGTATGTTTTCTTCATTTGAATGCAAGAGTACATTTAAATAAATGTTGAGCACACTACAAAAAGTAAACGATGTAGAATCCTCTTTTTTATTGTTCTAGCTGAAGTCTTTGAAGCATTTAAACATTCATTTTTTAGTGTTGGATAGCTTGGCAAAAGAGTTTGAGCCTTTGTCAGGTTTTTATTGCTAGCGGAAAATTTTCCTTCATTTCCAACACTGCTGTCCCCTAACACCCAGGGTACCACCTGTCAGGGTGACTGGGGTGGTAATAAAACCTGACAGAGGTTATAACCCCTCTCCTCTAAGGTTTTTTTTATTTGCTGTTATTGTCTTGATCCCTCTGACAAGAGGATAGTAATTGAGGGAAAATATTTCCATGAGGACAGAGGCATAATTTGTCTGTAGACATTATTTTAAGTTAAATCAAATGTTATAGCATCACAAGATTTTAGGGACACAGTCAAAAATTTTTATGTATGGAGAACAGATTTACGGTGCATAAATTATTGAACTGATAGAATTATTTTTAAATTAGATTAAGTGTGTGATTGTTAAAACAGCATTTTTTAAAGCCATGTGCCAGTAAAATAAGCATCAATCTTTTACTAGTGATAGAAAAAATTAGGGTCATGACTCCGAAAAGAATAATGGGACTTTAATGGTGCAGTCAAACCCAACCTCTGAAAAAACACACTTGTCTAGACCCAAATGTACATATAAAAACTATGATTTATTGGTACATGTTAAAAGTTATGCCAAAGTAGGCTATGCAAAACAGGACAAAATCACATATAAAAAACCCCATGGAAGCATAATAAGTATACATCTGGACAGGCGTCTACTCTCCCTCTTAGGTATGTTGTATAATACATTGAATACCAGATAAACAACGATTAATGATATATAAGGTGGGAGCACGGATGTATAATGCTGGATCCTTTCCCAATGCGATGGGTGCGTCTCCCTGTGCGGTAGTGCGTATCTCCTGAGGCCATCTTCCCTCCCCAGGCTCTCTTGCTACCATTTGTATGCACCCATTGATTGTATCTAAGACGGGCGGCTTTTTTGGTCAGCAAATTGTTCTTAGTAAAACTCCTGTGGGGTCTTGTTAGAGGCCCTAGCATTTTTGCTCTCTACGGTGTGGGCTAAGCTCTTCTGTTTGCACAATAAGGGATCACATACCCCAATCCTGTTCTTGTCTCCCCTGAGGAAGCCTCACAAGGCGAAACACGTTGGGAATGGATCCAGCATTATACATCCGTGCTCCCACCCTATATCATTAATCGTTGTTTATCGGGTATTCAATGTATTATACAACATACCTAAGCAGTAGAGTAGACACCTGTCCGGATATATACTTATTATTTTATATGTGATTTTGTCCTGTTTTGCATAGCCTACTTTGGTATAACTTTTATCATGTACCAATAAATCATAGTTTTTATATGGACATTTGGGTCTAGATAAGTGTGTTTTTTCAGAGGTTGAGTTTGACTGCACCATTAAAGTCCCATTATTCTTTTCGGGGTCAAGACCCTGATTTTTTTCTATTTATATCTAGGGATGTGGTGTTTGTCATAAGTGTTAGCCTTTGTTCAATTTATGTTCTTTTACTAGCAATCATGGCACAACTCCAAGGTCCTCCACTGTATCCACCACAGCCTTGTTTGCACACCATCTGCAGGATTGTAAAGCTGCACAACACTGATCTGAATAGCTTAAAAAACTTTATTGATGCAGCAGGAGTGCGCACCCTCCACCCTCAAAAGAATTTTGTATGGGAATAGTTGCATAATACCCTCTTCTGGTCCAAGATTTAGCAGCATAGACAGGACATATGACTGAGACTTTCTCTCTCCACTTCTTTCTTCTGGGGTTTCAAAGCCAACAATGCAGCGAAAGGAAGTGCATACATAATATATTTACAGGCATTTTACAAATTCAGACAGTAGAGGGCAGCATATTCCTACCCTTGCATACAGTAGGTACAAATGTGGAGCCTGATTCAAATAGGTTTAAAAAACTTTATTGATCAGGAATGAGCACACTCCACCCATGCTTCGCCTGAATGCGTCTCATAAAGCAAGGACACATGGATATGATAAAATGAAATATCCAACTGGCTGGAAAACGTTTTACTAAAATACTCACCTTTATTGTGGTGCTGTGCCCTGTTAGAAGCCTTCTTTAATCTAATATCTAATATTTCTGTATTAACAATACTAACCAGAGTAAATGTGTTGGATCTTGAGAGTAATTGAGATATATATATTTTATCTCTTCTACATTTGGAAAAGTAACAAATATAGAAACAAAAAGGATTATTTTGGAGTTGGCGCTGTCTCCCTAAATGGTTCCAAGTTGTATTTAATAAATATACTTAATAATGTAAAAATACATTTTTTGTGCAGTGCCCGCAAAAAACATCAATTAAATAAACTAAAATCTTAATAAGAATCTACAGTATTGTCTATTGGCTGTGAACCATGTGCTGAAGGATGTGCTAATTAATTTAAATGTGCAAAGATGTGAAAAAAATATATATATATTTATATATGTGCGTGAAACCAATAAGTTAACTAAAATCAACTCATATACACACAAATTATCACCCAAATTTAAAAGTATTAAAAATTAAAATTTAAAAATGTAGTGAAAAAATGTAGTGAAAAAATGGATAGGAAATTATTAAATAAACAAATGCAATGTGTAATCCGTGAATGTCCGTAAAATCCGTATTGCAGAATATATAAAAAGTTGGAAATAAATCTATCCACATTAATAGGGTGACTGATGAAAAAAACGGTGACTTTTGTGCCAGAAGTTAAATCCACTCGGTAAAGGTGACTTGTGCTCCCCTCTTGTGCCCGCACTTACCGAAGACTCCTTACCCCTACAGGGGTATCCTGCATATGGTAAATGGGGTCTTTGAGCTCGATATCCGATGTCACACAGTTGGCTATTCCTGGCTGTCTGTCCTTGTCCGGGACCCGCAAAGATAACTTCACCCTCCAGGGGTAACCCGCATGTGGAAAGTGGAGTCCGTATGCTCGATTCCCTGTGTCTCCTCATTGCCTACTCCCGGCCGTCTATCCTCCTCCGAGATCCACTAGGACGCCATCCCGATCGTCATCGGTTCCAATCCGGGGGGAAAAAAACCAAGAATGGAGGTCCTCCAATAGTGTAATATTTTCAATCCAAAGTGTTTATTTGAATGACAACTTTTAAAAACAGCTAAAGACTAATGAGCAGATAGCCAAGGGTTGCAGGATCTACCTGCTTGAAGAAGGTGTAACTCTCCTTCCTGTGATCCCTTACTACGTTCCACCTGCTTGGTTAGCTCAATGAATGAATGATAGTATCACGTCCGCTGGCTATGTTTTGTAAACAAATATAGTTTACAGTTTGTATTTAAAGTTATATTAAAATGTTTAAGTAGCAAACATTCCTTTGGAAGTTAACACATGGAAATATTTAGGAGTTAGTTCTCTTATCCTTCCCCAATCCTAAGGGTATAAGGTTTCTAATGCTAAAGATGCATAGAGATTGGAGTATGGTTTATTTAACAATATAAGTTCTTTATACTATGATATTTCTTTATTAGGATATTAATAAGTGAAGGACATTTCATATGAATATATACACTTATTGATGTATGTAACATTATTTGATTTAGAGGATAGAAAAAGTTATATTGTATAAGAATATGGTTGTACATATGGTTTTTGCCCATCCCCCAGGTTCAACATAGCTGTGTATTGAATTTCAGTGGGCATCTCCTCAGGGAGGGGGGTCGTTAGACTGAAGTTTAGGCTGAAACATTGATTAATTTTGGTGGAACTACAACTAACTTTAAACCAACCCTTTTTAGGAAGGAGGGGGCTTTTTGAGTAGAAGTTTTTGAACAAAGAGCTTGGAGATGCAGATTT
>BLSH010068643.1:1202438-1212912 GCA_018402905.1 Glandirana rugosa
CGTAGGCACGATCTTAAATGCAGTGTTTGTCTATTAAGTATTTCGCAGTGTAAGTATTTACTTTTTTATCACTTCACAGGTTCACGACCTTAAGAAAAACCGTTTTTTATTGGTTGTCTAAGAAGTTAACACTTTTTTCACGTTTGTCTCACGAGGAATCGCACGACCTTCCCAATTATATTCACCCCGTACGTCAGACACGGTCTTTGGGGGGAGACATAGGGGTGAGTGGTCTCCGATAACTGGCAGACGAAAAGTCAGCAATACCATCCATTTATGCTCTGAAGAAATCCGACACAGTACCTAGCATTCGGGGATCTGCCGTATCTCCCCCCTAACAAGCTGCTTTTGACCTCTGACTGAAAAGCAGACGGTCAATAGCCTCTGGTGAGTGGGGATACAGAGGGGGGTTTCTGGCACAGACTGCATGCCCCACTTATATTAACCCTTCCAGCACGCTAAGGAGCACTCTGTTTGCACTTTTTTCACAATTGAAGAATCTGTTGGTTATTTTTTGCCAAAAAGAATTCCAGCACTTGGACACTTCACTATTTTTTCATTTATGAATGTGACGCTTTATGAATTATCTGTTTGTGACGTAAATTCTAGCACGGATGCACTTTGGAGTATATATAGTAGCACTTTTCAAGCACTGTGGACACTTTACAAGAGTTTTTCATTTTTATTTTATTTCTAATTTTAATTTAAAGTGATATATTATTTTCTGTTGTACAAGAGAGCTACTAGTGGCCTCTTGGTTATTTCACAATGAGTATATGTATTTTTATTTTATATATGTTTACAGTCACTGGTGAGAAGCATATATAATATTTTGGGGTGAATGTTCAGAGGCGCTGTCCATCCTGATAGCCAGTTTCCAAGAGATTTATTTCTACAGACAGCAGCCCCAGGGGTGTAGGGTAGCGTTTGTTGCACATCCACACACCTGTACATTCACAAGGATTATACAAAAATTTAAGAGGGAAGGCGCTGTGTACATTATTAAATTAAACATTCCCATAGACACTCCTAAACCTTGTGGACAGCCTTCCCAGAAGAGTTGAAGCTGCTATAGCTGCAAAGGGTGCGCCAACTCAATATTGAACCCTACAGACTAAGACTGGGATGCCATTAAAGTTCATGTGCGCGTAAAGGCAGGTGTCCCAATACTTTAGACAATATAGTGTATGTGAGGACATACGGCATACCCTGGGGTGCCATCTGAGGTTGTCAGGGGTGCTGTGGCATCCTAGTAGACAAAAGGCATTCAGATGAGACCTGCTTATAAGAAGGTGCAGTTAGCTAATCTGCCACTAATTGGCCATGTTCTGGAATAGTCTGGTTACAGAAAGCAGTGTCATTAGGGGCTAGGCCCCTTTTAGTTAGAGCCATCTTCTAGTGATGTCATGGGAGTCAGGGCCCAGTTATAAGCTAGGTTAGTAGGAACCCCAGTGCAGTTGGGGCACGGTAACTAGAAACCCCACCCATCAGTCAGATATAGCCTGCAAATGGAGGCCCTGTTGGTAGAGCTGCACCCAGAAGAACCTTGTGTGACATCAAAAAATTGCAATAATGGCTGTTTTATTTTCCTGGACCTCTGCATTAAAAAATATATACTGTTTGGGGGTTCTAAGTAATTTTCTAGCAATAAAATGCTGATTTTTACATGTGAGAAATGTCAGAATTGGCCCAGACAGGAAGTGGTTTTAACAAGGCTTTTCATTCAATAAATGACAGAACAAGTTACCAGAACTGTGGCTTTGGCTGTGGTGTGCACGCCTGTAGTTTTGTCATTTCCCACATTAATGGCTATTAGTCTCTTTCTCTCTGATGCCATGTTCAGGTCACATACTTTTGAGTAACACTCTTGGGTCAGCAGCAACTACATGTTGCATGTGTGGACTTCTGCTTGCCTCTTATTCAAAGAGCCCCGGGGAACTACTTCCTCTCATACAAAAAAGTGGCAACCACCCCACCCTATAACATGCTTTTACAGCAAGGGGCACATGAAAGGGCAATGCAAATCACAAATAGACAAAATATTTCCCAGCACGCTTACCAGCCAGCCTGCAAAACAGCCAAATTTCCCTGTCTAACAGTTTACATTTGTTTGCATGCATTTGCAAATATATGCGTAAGCAGCAGTGCATATGCCAAGGGACCTCTGCATATACTGCAGGCCTAACGCCAGGCAAACCTTCCCCTAATCTATGCATTCTTACAGTATATGTGCTCCTACTATGGAGTCTCTGGAAATTTGGAGTTAAGACCACAGTATATACAGTGGGCACTGCTACTTACGCATATACACTATATTGTTAAAAGTATTGGGACGCCTGCCTTTACGCGCACATGAACTTTAATGGTATCCCAGTCTTAGTCCTTAGAGTTAAGTATTGAGTTGGCCCACCGTTCACAGCTATAACAGCTTCACCTCTTCTGGGAAGGCTGTCCACAGGGTTTAGGAGTGTCTATGGGAATGTTTGACCATTCTTCCAGAAGAGCATTTGTGAGGTCAGGCACTGATGTTGGTTGAGAAGGCCTGGCTCACGGTCTCCACTCTAATTCATCCCAAAGGTGTTTTATTGGGTTGAGGTCAGGACTCTGTGCAGGCCAGTCAAGTTCCTCCACCGTAAATTCGATCATCTATGTCTTTATGGACCTTGCTTTGTGCACTGGTCCAAGTCATTTGGTAGAGGGGGGATTATGGTGTGGGGTTGTTTTTCAGGGGTTGGGCTTGGCCCCTTAGTTCCAGTGATGGGAACTCTTAAAGCGTCAGCATACCAAGACATTTTGGACAATTTCATTCTCCCAACTTTGTGGGAAAAGCTTGGGGATGGCTCCTTCCTGTTCCAACATGACACCAGTGCACAAAGCAAGGTCCATAAAGACATGGATGAGCGAATTTTGGGGAGGAGGAATTTAACTGGCCTGCATAGAGTCCTGACCTCAACCTAATAGAACACCTTTGGGATGAATTAGAGCAGAGAGGTCTTCTTGTCCAACATCAGTGCCTGACCTCACAAACGGACTAAGACTGGGGTGCCATTAAAGTTCATGTGCGTGTAAAGGCAGGTGTCCTAATACTTTTGACAATATAGTGTATGTGAAGACATACGGCATACCCTGGGGTGCCGCGGCATCCTGGTAGACAAAAGGCATTCAGATGGGACCTGCTTAGAAGCAGGTGCAGTTAGATAATCTGCCACAAATAGATCATGTTCCGGAATAGTGTCTGATTACAGAAAGCATCATTAGGTGCTAGGCCCCTTTTAGTTAGAGCCTTCTTCTAGTGATGTCATGGAAGTCAGCGTCCAGTTATAAGGTAGGTTAGGAGGAACCCTAGTGCAGTTGGGGCATGCCACCTAGACACCCCACCCATCAGTCAGATGTAGCCTGCAAATAGTTCCAGTGGAGGGAACTCTTAAAGCGTCAGCATACCAAGACATTTTGGACAATTTCATGATCCCAACTTTGTGGGAAGAGTTTGGGGATGACCCCTTCCTGTTCCAACATGACTGCGCACCACTGCACAAAGCAAGGTCCATAAAGACATGGAGGAGCAAGTTTTGGGTGGAGGCACTTGACTGGCCTGCACAGACTTAAACCTGATAGAACACCTTTGGGATGAATTAGAGTGGAGACTGCGAGCCAGACCTTCTCACCTAACATCAGTGGCTGATCTCACAAATGTGCTTCTGGAAGAATGGTCCAACATTCCCATAGACACTCCTAAACCTTGTGGACAGTCATCCCAGAAGAGTTGAAGCTTATACCTGAAAAGGGTGGGTCAACTCAGTCTTGAACCCTACGGACTAAGACTGGGGTGCCATTAAAGTTAATGTGTGTAAAGGCAGGCGTCCCAATACTTTTGGTAATATAGTGTACTTGCAAATGTGTGCAAACAAAACCCTCTGTTTTTAATGTAAACTGTTAGACAGGGCCAATTTGGTTGTTGCAGGCTGGCAGGTAAGTGTGCTGGGAATTTTTTGTTTGTTTGTGATGAACATCTTCCTCTCCCCTATATACTGTACCTTATGCAACACCGCCCACAGTTAACCCCCTCAGTGACCAAAAATGAACCCAATATGGTACAACACGCTGCCTACAAACTATACAATGAGGCATGATGTCAGACATACTAAAAATAAACGTGGGGTTTTCATACACTTTAGGACTTGTGTCTCTGCAATATGAACTACATGATTACTAAGGCACAGCAGCAATCCCCTTGGCTTTCATCTAATTAGATTCACTAATAAGTCTCCTGATAATAAACCATGACTAATTCATCCGTATTGTTATATGGGAATTTTATCCTCTGGATGACAAAAAATGAATAAAAACACTGTAACAGATATTAGACATTTATCATCATATAAAAAGTGGCGCGGCTTCTGCAGGTATTAAATATGAAATTACGAGAGAAATCATTTACTTTACTGGAAAACGTGGGACTTCCCTGTATCAGTTGATTATATTGGTAATGCCATAAATGTGTATCTAAACCCAAAAACAAAAATGTAATATATGGCAGGGTACCAGTACTGCTGCATTAGTTTTCTTTTTTGTCAGACTTCTATTATTATTATTACCCGGTGATGCTGTGAATAACACACTTCCTGTCCCTTCATGTCTATGTTTTTTTCTCCACTTTATCTGTGGAAAAATCCATAGTTATCATAAAGGCTTGACTTTAACCACTTCCCAACCGCCGTATGCAAAATGATGGCCGGGAAGTGGCTTAGTTATCCTGACTGGACGTCATATGACGTCCTCAGGATAACAAGCCGCCGTGCGCCCCCCCCAGGGCGATCGGTGGTGTGGGAGGTCAGTCTGACCCCCCGCAATACCGATCTCGGTAAAGTGCTTCGATCCGAAGCACTTTACCATGTGACCAGCCGTGACCAATCACGACTGGTTACAGTGTAATACAGGAAAGCCGTTTATTGGAGTGGAGAGCCGATCGGCTGCATCCCTGACAGGGAGGGTTTGTGCTGATGATTTATCAGCACAGCCCTCCCTCGGATCGCCACCCTAGACCACCAGGGAGCCTGCCCAGGGACCACCAGGGATGTGCCCACCCAGGACCACCAGGGAGCCGACCAGGGACCACCAGGGAGCCGATCTGGACCACCAGGGAGAACCCCCTAGACCACCAGGTAAGTGACATAATGCTCAGTGTGAATGCCACTCAGTGCCACCTTCAGATGCCACCCTAGACCACCAGAGAATGAGCCCCTATCAGTATATATGCCCACCAGTGCCCCTATCAGTGCCCCTATCAATGCATACCAGTGCCACATATCAGTGTCCACCATTGCCACCTACCAGTGCCCACCTATCAGTGCCCATCAGTGCCACCTATCAGTGCCCAGTGCAGCCTATGAGTGCCAATCAGTGCTGTCTATGAGTGCCCATCAGTGCCGCTTAGCAGTGTCCGTCCACCAAAAGAAAGCTCTATTTGTGGAAACAAAATGATAAAAAATCTGTTTGGGTGCAGCGTCGCACGACCGCGCAATTGTCATTCAAAGCGCAACAGCACTGAAAACTGAAAATTGGTCTGGTAGTAAAGTGTTCTAAGTGCATAGTATTGAAGTGGTTAAATGTGTCTGCCTTTGTTCATCTCCATTACATAGTGGATTGATGGGACTGGTAGGGGACGTTTGTGCTTTCCTTTCAGCTTACAGGAAGCACGCTACATTTCTGGCAGGATCGCCAGGTATTTGCTGTACTTACTGCTTCTCTTTTTTACACTGTACTACTTAGCCTAGAAAAATCAAAACAAATGCAGCCACCACATATAAGGACTGCTAAGCTACAATATTTTTTCGGGGTTTAGATGTCCTTTATGTTGGAAATGATGGATGAAAAACATCAGCTGTACTTCACTTAACATTATCAGGCATATTTAATACCGTTTAATAAGAACCCGTCAGCAAGAAAAGATGTCAACCAGTCCAAAAAAAAAAATCTTCTAATTTACTAAAGGAGCAGAAATGTTTCACTTTTCAATGCGAAGGTGCATTTCATGGCCAAATGTTTGTAGATCCCTAGTCATCCCACCTACCTGTGTGACCAAAAGTAAGCGAGCATCCCTCTAATTTTTTGTGTTCAGGTTTTTCCAGTAAAGTATATTGTTAGTACTACAGCAGACAAAGTATATTGTAGACCGGGGTCTCCAATCCTTTCAACTTTTTGCTGTCCTTCAGACTTTAGGAGGACCAATGGGAGTAAAAAATGCCTTGGGCTTGGTGGTCAGTGGGAGTTAAAAAATGACATGTGCCTGTGGTCAGTAGGAGGAGGAATAGTGCCCCATCATTTGTATTAGTAGGAGGAATAGTGCCCCATGATTGGTGTCAGTGGTAGAAATAGTACCCCATCATTGGTATTAGTAGGAGGAATAGTGTCCCATGATTGGTATCAGTGGGAGGAATAGTGCCCCATGATTGGTGTCAGTGGTAGGAATAGTGCCCCATCATTGGTATTAGTAGGAGGAATAGTGCCCCATGATTGGTGTCAGTGGGAGGAATAGTGCCCCATGATTGGTGTCAGTGGTAGGACTAGTGCCCCATCATTGGTATTAGTGGGAGGAATAGTGTCCCATCATTGGTATTAGTGGGAGGATTAGTGTCCCATCATTGGTATTAGTGGGAGGACCAGTGTCCCATTGTTGGTGGCAGTCCAAGAAATAATGCTTTATTGTTGGCGTCAGTGGAAGGAATATTGCCCCTTCATTAGTGTCAGTGAAAGGAATAATGCTCTATCATTGGTTTCAGTGGCAGTAATAGAGCCCCACCTTTGGTGTCGGTGGAAGGAATAGAGCTCCATCTTTGGTGTCAGTGGAAGGAATAGAGCCACATCATTGGTATCAGTGGCAAGAATAGTGCCCCACCTTTGGGGTCAGTGGATAGAATAGAGCCCCACCTGTGGTGTCAGTGGAAGGAATAGTGCCCCGTCTTTGGTGTCAGTGGAAGTAATAGTGCCTCATCATTGGTGTCAGTTGGAGGGATAATGCCTCATCATTGGTGTCAGTGGCAGGAATAGTGTTCCAACATTTATATCAGTTGAAGGAAGTATGGCCCGTCACTGGTGCCAGTGGAAGGAATAAGGACCCTCTGTTGTCATCAATAAAAGGAATTATGTCCCACTGTTGGTGTCAGTGGAATGAATAGTGATTTATCGTGGGTATCAGTAGGAGGAAAAAAATGCCTTGAATCAATGAAGGAAATAGTGCCCCAAGGGCCGCATAAAGGCAAGCAAAGGTCTGCATCTGGCCCTCAGGACACAGTTTGGAGACCACTCTTGTTATGTAGACAATTGTGCTCTCCATACCTTGTGGTAACAGTTTTGAGTAAGGCCCTTTTCTATTTCAGCATGACTGTGTCCCTGTGTACATAGCCAGCTCCATAAAGACATGGTTTGACCAATCTGGTGTGGAGGAACTCAACTAGCCTGCACAGATCCCTGACCTCAACCCTACTGAACACATTTGGGAGGAACTGGATTGCCAGCTGTGACCGGGTCTTCACGTCCAACCCCAATACCCGACCTCATAAATGTTCTTTAGCCTAAATAAGCACAAATTCCCTCAGACACACTCCATAATCCTGTGGAACTTTTTCTCAGAAGAGTGGTGGATGTTATACCTACAAAGACAGGACCAACTCTATACTAAGGTCCATGGAACTGGAATAGGATGTCCAACAAACTCCTATAGGTGTGATGGTCTGCATGTTGCCACAAACTTTTAGCCATATATTGAACATCTAACCTAACACTGCTAAGGAAAGGAAACAGCAAGTTATGGAAAGGGTAATCACACCATGTTCTTCAAGATCATGTATAATAAAATGTGGAATATGGCAAATGTGCACTTGTAATTACCCAGAATCCTTGTGGCATTTTTAGATTTTTGTATTTGTAACTTTGTATTGCAGAAATGACAGATGAAATCTGATTGCATGATATGAGCTAAAAAAATATCTTGCTAATAAACTTTTCATACATGGCCCCTCATGTGTTTAACACAACACGCCTTCAAAATGAAAACATAAAAATCTAAATTCTCATTTTATTTTTTATGTTCAATCATTTTCATTAAAAAAGGGTTTTCAAAACGTACAATTGTTACACGAGTACAATTGGATTATCCGCAGTGCAATGTACAGCAGGGGTGCTCAACCTGTTGAAGAACGAGGACCACTTACAGTATCTCACAAAAGTAAGTACACCCCTCCCATTTTTGTAAATATTTTATTATATCTTTTCATGTGACAACACTGAAGAAATGACACTTTGCTACAATGTAAAGTAGTGAGTGTACAGCTTGTATAACAGTGTAAATTTGCTGTCCCCTCAAAATAACTCAACACACAGCCATTAATGCTTAAACCGCTGGCAACAAAAGTGAGTACACCCCTAAGTGGAAATGTCCAAATTGGGCCCAATTAGCCATTTTTCCTCCCCGGTGTCAAGTGACTTGTTAGTGTTACAAGGTCTCAGGTGTGAATGGGGAGCAGGTGTGTTAAATTTGGTGTTATCGCTCTCAATGTCTCATACTTGTCACTGGAAGTTCATCATGGCACCTCATGGCAAAGAACTCTCTGAAGATCTGAAAAAAAGAAATGTTGCTCTACATAAAGATGGCCTAGGCTATAAGAAGATTGCCAAGACCCTGAAACTGAGCTGCAACACGGTGGCCAAGACCATACAGCGGTTTAACAGGACAGGTTCTACTCAGACCATGCCTCACCATGGTCGACCAAAGAAGTTGAGTGCACATGCTCAGCGTCATATCCAGAGGTTGTCTTTGGGAAATAGACGTATGAGTGCTGCCAGCATTGCTGCAGAGGTTGAAAGGGTAGGGGGGTCATCCTGTCAGTGCTCAGACCATATGCCGCACACTGCATCAAATTGGTCTGCTCAACTGTCGTACCAGAAGAAAGCCTCTTCTAAAGATGATGCACAAGAAAGCCTGCAAACAGTTTGCTGGAGACAAGCAGACTAAGGACATGGATGGACTAAGCTTCTAATATTTCCTCCTCCCCGGTCCCCTCCTCATGACTTTACAATTGAGATCAATGGGGACCATTGGTCCTTTCACACATGCCAGGATGCTGGGTGTAATCTTAGACTCCAACCTCTCTTTCAGCCCCCACATTCAATCACTGGATAAATCTTGCCGCCTTAACCTCAGCAACATCTCCAGAATTCAGTCCTTCCTGACTAATGACACCACAAAACAACGTATTCACTTCTTGGTTATTTCCAGCCTTGATTACTGCAACTCCCTCCTCACTTGCCTACCTTTACACAGGCTATCCCCCTTCAGTTTATCTTAAATGCTGCTGCCAGACTTATACACCTTACTAACCGATCCGCTACTGCTGCCCCGCTCTGCCAACCGCTTCACTGGCTTCCCCTACCCCACCGTATAAAATTCAAAATACTAACCACAACATACAAGGCCATCCACAACACTGCCCCCAGCTACATCACCAATCTCATCTGCAGATAGCTCCCCAATCATCCTCTCCACTCCTCCCAGGACCTTCTGCACTCTAGCGCCCTTGTTACCTCCTCCCATGCTCACCTACAGGACTTCTCCGGAGCCTCTCCCATCCTCTGGAACTCCCTGCCCCAGAATGTCTGGTCAGCCCCCACCCTGTCCGCCCTGTGTGTCTTGCCTACAGTCAAGCATGGTGGTGGGAGTGTCATGGTCTGGGGCTGCATGAGTGCTGTCAGCACTGGGGAGCTACAGTTCATTGAGTGAACCATGAATGCCAACATGTACTGTGACATACTGAAGCAGAGCATGATCCACTCCCTTCAAAGACTGGGCCGCAGGGCAGTATTCCAACATGGGTACGACCCCAAACACACCTCCAAGATGACCACTGCCTTGCTAAAGAAGCTGAGGGTAAAGGTGATCGACTGGCCAAGTATGTCTCCAGACCTAAACCCTGTGGGGCATCCTCAAACGGATGGTGGAGGAGCGCAAGGTCTCTAACATCCACCAGCTCTGTGATGTCGCCATGGAGGAGTGGAAGAGGACTCCAGTGACAACCTGTGAAGCTCTGGTGAACTCCATGCCCAAGAGGGTTAAGGCAGTGCTGGAAAAGAATGGTGGCCACACAAAATATTGACACTTTGGGCCCAATTTGGACATTTTCACTTAGGGGTGTACTCACTTTTGTTGCCAGCGATTTCAACATTAACGGCTGTGTGTTGAGTTATTTTGAGGGGATAGCAAATTTAAACTGTTATACAAGCTGTACACTCACTACTTTACATTGTAGCAAAGTGTCATTTCTTCAGTGTTGTCACATGAAAAGATGGAATAAAATATTTACAAAAATGTGAGGGGTGTACTCACTTTTGTGAGATACAGTAAGTGATTTGGTAATTAGTCAAGGGCCATATTGAAATGAAAAGAAATGGGTTCAGAATTTAGATTTTTTTATTTTGAATA
>BLSH010068643.1:1233443-1243647 GCA_018402905.1 Glandirana rugosa
ATGTCCCACGAGGTCCTTCACCTACTTCTCCCCTACGGAGGTAAATGACTGCTTCACCCTCCTTCTCAACCCTCGTGCTTTCTGTCTGGTTGTCACCCCCCACTATTACGCTGTTCGGATATTCAGACGATGTTTGACGTTATGTACCCTTTACTTAATGTTTACATAGAGGTCTACCATGACCTGAGGTCGGTCTCCAATTTAAAGTTTTACTATTCTGACCATTTATGTGACATACGTCTTAATAATCCGTTTACTCATAAAACTGGTGTAGTAGGAGAAATACGTACAACAGAATGAGGTTCGACATATCCGAGCTTTCGGATGATGGTTGGTAGTAGGCTTTCGAGCCTATACAGCTTGGAGTAAGACAACATGCATAAAGAGGATGATGTGGTCAAAATACTCATTTGCCTAATAATTCTGCATACAGTGTATTTACCAGTCTTATCATTTTGAAATTTAACCTCTGGCTGGAGTCCAGTACCATCTGGAGATACATTTGTAATTCATTTCCCATGTATTGCAGTTTGTAGCAGACTTATAGGCTTGTCGCATTATCACCCCCCACTGTTGGTCTGTCTTTCGTGCTCCCAACTCTTCCTCCCACTTCGTCAGTAAATGGAGGCATCCCCTCTTCATCCACTTCCTGGAGCACCCTGTACATTTCGGACATCCCTCCTTTCTTTTTCCCTCTCACAAGTACTTTTTCTAATAATGAAAGGTCATTCCCAGCTCTTAAGGGCTTTGGAAGGGTGTCCACGAAGTGCCTTAGTTGGAGAACCCTCCACTCACTGATCTTGACAAATTTCTCCATTTGTCTAAGTTCTTCGAGTGTCTTTATTTTCCCTTTATCCATTATATCCCTTAATTTTAGTGACTCATCCTTTATCCATTTCCCGTGCCCTTCTTCTTGTCCTGGTGCGAAGTAATCTGTCCCGTGTAGTGGTATGAGTGGTGAGTTGCATTTCCAATTTCCTCTTTTTAAAGTGTTATCCCAGACCCTCAGTGCTTTATGTGTGAGATTACTAGTGCTTTCATCTAGGTTCCTGAATTTCGGTGGGATCCAGATAATTTTCCCTAGTTGAGTTTTGCTCAGTGTATTTTCTATTTTTACCCATTTTTTCCCGCTACCATTTTGGAACCATCCTTTCACGCGTGCCATTATGTTTGCTAAATAATATTTTTTTATATCTGGTAGTGCAAGCCCTCCCCTTGTCTTCCCCTTAGTCAACACCTCCGTTCTTATCCTCGGTTTCTTGTTACACCATATGAACCATATTAGAGTCTTTTTCATAATTTGAAAGAACTCTTGTGGGAGTTGTATTGGGAGCATCTGAAATTTATATGTTATCTTGGGTAGTATGATCATTTTTATTGCATTTATCCTCCCTACCCATGATAACGGTCTATACATAAATCTTCTAACTTCCTCGTTTAATTCGTTAAGTAGGGGGATATAATTTTGGTGGTAAAGCCCTTCCTCAGTACTTGTGATCTTGATTCCCAGGAAGTTTAAGTACTCACTATTCCATTTAAAAGGGAACTCGCTCTGTATCTCTCTCCTCTCTTTTTTTCTGCAGTTTATAATCATGGCTTCGGACTTATTATAATTAATTTTGAAGTTGGATAACTCCCCATATGCCTCCAGTACCTTCATTAGAGAATGCAGGGATTCTCTCGGGGTACTAACATATATTAAGATGTCATCAGCATATGCTGCTGTTTTATGCTCCTCGTCCCCAACTTGAATGCCCCTTATTTCCAAGGTGTTCCTTATTGTCGCTAACAAAGGTTCCATGGAGATGATGAACAGTAATGGCGACAGGGGACAACCCTGTCTTGTCCCATTCCTCATCTCCATGGAAGGCGACAATGTCCCGTTTATCCTTACTCTGGTTTTCGGGTGGTTATACAACGCCCTAATTCACTGCCTCATCTTTCCTCCTATACCCATTATTTCCAGTGTCTGGAACATGAACTCCCAGTCTACCCTGTCAAACACTTTTTCGGCGTCGATTGACAGGAGTAGACTGGGCCTTCCCTCCTTCTTCATTATTTGGGTTAACAAGAGGGTCCTGATCCCGTTGTCCTTCCCTTCTCTTCCCTCTACGAATCCCACTTGGTCCGCATTAATTAAAGTCGTTATCTCCCTTTTTATTCTTTGGGCTAAGACTCTGGAAAAAATTTTAACAACTGCGTTGAGTAGCGCAATCGGTCTATAGCTGTAACAGAGAGTTTTGTCTTTCCCCTCCTTTGGGATGACAGTAATTGTGGCCATCAAGGCCTCCTCTCTCATGTCCCATCTACCTCCGATGTCATTCATATAGTGACATGCTCTCGGGACCAGGATCTCCTTATATTTTTTGTAATAGCTGATGGAGAAGCCATCCGGCCCAGGACTTTTTCCGGACATCGTCTCCATTATTGCTCGACTGATCTCTTCTGCGGTTAATGGGGCGTCCAAACTACTTGCGTTTTCTCCTTCTATTCTCGGCAGTTTAGCTTTTTCTAGAAATTCCCTGATTTTATTTTTCCTCTGCTCTTCTTGTTGGGGGGTCCCCTCTTTTCTCACTGCATATAGCTTCCTGTAATACTCCAAAAAATTTTCTGCTATCTCTTTTGTTTTATATGTTATGTTCCCTGTACCGCTCTGGATTATTTCTATGTAATTTCTGGCTTTTTTCTTATTCAGGGTTCTCGCTAGATGTTTCCCCACTTTATTCCCTCCTTCATGTCTCTCCCTTCGAATTTTGTTATATGTAATACGGGTCTCCTTGTCTATTATTTCTTTTAATTCCTCTCTTTTTCTTATTAAGTCCTGTAAAACCTCTTTCCTTCCTTTTTTGTGGTTTTGCTCTAATACCTAGTTGATTTATAATCTCTTCCCTTTTTCTATTTCTTTCTTTCCTTTTTTCTACCTCTATAGCAATCAATACCCCTCTTATGTAGGCCTTATGGGCCTCCCATACTGTAGAGGCGGAGACCTCCTCTGTGGTGTTTGTTTCGAAATATTCCCTTAGTTCTTTTTTTATTCTCTCTAAAGTGTCCCTGTCATTTAGTAATTCTTCATTCAGTCTCCACTCATAATTTCTCTCTGCAGTCTCTCTTAGGTCCAGGGTCATAGTTACCGGTGCGTGATCTGATATAGTTATTATCTCTATGTTTATCTTCCCTACCTGTTCCAGGGCTCTGTGTTCCACCAGGATATAGTCCAGCCTGGAATTTGTCCCGTGCACGTGGGAGAAGAACGTATAGTCCCTCTCCTTGGGGTGCAGTATTCTCCATGTGTCCATCAACTGGTTCTGGTAAAGCTTCTTTTTTACCCCCCTTGTCTTCGATGCTGATATTCCACGTGCCCGGGACGTACTATCCAGATCCTGGTCCATTCCAAAGTTAAAGTCCCCTGCTACTATTACAGTCCCTTTCTTAAAGTCTGTCAATTTCTCCAGGACCCTGGAAAGGAAGCCCGTGGGGTTTTTGTTCGGGCAGTATACATTTACGAGGGTGCATTCTTGATTGTTCAGCTTACCCTTCAGAAACAAATACCTTCCCCCTGGATCCGTCAGCCTCTCCCCCAGGGCAAAACGTACCCTGTGGGAGAAGCCGATGGCCACCCCTTTCGCTCCCCTTGTCGGGGAATCTCCATAATACCAGACTGGAAAATTTTTTGAATATATTCTAGTGTTGGTGTCTAGGGTTAGATGGGTCTCTTGTAGAAATGCAATCTCTGCTGAGTACCATTTTAATTCTTGGAGAATTTTATATCTTTTCACTGGACTTCCCATGCCTCTAACGTTATATGTTATGGCCACCACCATTTTTCCTTATTTTTGCCCTTACCTCCGTCCCCCCCTCCCGAGAAACAGGGGTGGGGGGGCAGGAGGCCCCGGACCTTTAGAACACTCTCGTTCCCAACTTTTTTCATCCCTTCAATGCTTAACCCTCCTATGTACCATGGAAGACCTGGAGCCACCCTCCCCTCTCCCCCTCCTCCCTCCCCTTTCCCTAATCCCTAAAGGGCATATAGGTCTCCTCGTGACCTTTCCACCTGGGGGGGGTGTGTGTCTTCCCCCCTCCTGGTTGCCCCCAGGGGCCAGAGCCATTCCTTGTGCCAGTTTCCGAGGAGCTGTTTTCCACCTCGAGGTGTCCCTTCATCCGTCTACCCTCGGATGTCCGTCCGCCGCGCCCTCATTTTTTCGCCCATCCATCCCGCACCCCGCATTCCCCCTTCCCCTCTCTCCACCTCCTCTCCCTCCCCCGCCCCCCGCCCCCCCCCCACCTCGTTGATCTCCCTCTACGTTATCTTTTCCCAGTTCTCCTCATGCCCCAGGTTTGCGTTCTCTTCTTCTTCGTCCCAGCCGGGCATATCGGGTTTGATTATGTCCAATTTTTTACAGAAGCCCTTTGTTTCTTCCGGGAACTTCAGTATTGCCGACCTTCCATCTTTTTTCCCTATGAGCGCCGCCGGGAACCCCCATGAGTATTGGATCCCTTTAGCTCTCATCTGATCCAGTAGTGGCTTAAGAGCCTTTCTTCTTTCTCTTGTTTCCTTAGCGAGGTCCGCAAATACTTTTATTTCTGCCTCTTCATATCTTACTGGGCTTCTTGTTTTCAGTTTCTGCCATATTTCCTCTTTGTCCTTAAAGTTGTGGAATCGGACAATAACATCTCTGGGTATCTCTTTTCCCAGGTTACTGGGTTTTCGAACTCTGTGCACTCTCTCGATTTTTATTTTCTCTGTGGGCATCTTCTCTAACAAGGGTCCAAACATTTTGTCCATTGTGTTTTGTAGGTCCTCTAATTGCATCTGTGGGGCTTCTGGTATACCGCGGAACCTAAGATTTTTTCTTCTGCTACGAATCTCCTGGTCTTCCAGTCTGTATTTAATGTTTCGCTGCTCCTTTCGGATTCTGAACATTTGTTCCCTCAGCTTCTTAATCTCCCCAGCCTGCTTGTCGATTTTCTCTTCGGTTTCTTCGACTCTCCTCAGTACATGGCTCAGGTCTTCGCGTATGCTGATCATGTCCCCTTTAAGGGATCTAGCCTCTCAAACATTTCTTCCATTTCTGTTTTTGTAGGCATCTGTGTGCCCTTTTGCTGTTCCTCCGCTATCCTATTTAGCTGGTCACTTTTCCCTTGGGCCCCAGGTTCAGCTCCTTGTGATAGTCTTTTTTGTGGTCCTTTAGCACTTTCTTTTTGTTTGCTCCTTGTTCCTGTTTGTTCCGTTGGGCTAACCTGCCCCTTTTCCTGGACCATGAACTTTTTTATTGTGTTTGGGCTCACACTCACCCTAGGTGGGTTCCCGCCTCCTCCTTTCACCACCTTGCCCATTATGCCCTCTTCCTGGGGTTGTTCCTAGTGGGGAAGGAGGGTGAGTCCTCTAGTGACCTAGTTGGGTCCTTTAGATATCACTGTGTATCTAGTGTATCTGTGTGTTATTGAGGTGTTTTTTTTTTTCCCCGGTCCAAAAGTCTCCTAGAGGCTAGAGAGATGTTTAGAAGGCAGTTTTTGTTAATTTTCTCCTACGCTGGAAATAAGGAGATTCTTGCTGAAGTAGACATAGGGAATACTCCTATATGCTATTCTTAGTAAAGTCAGTCGGTTCTGTGACTGTGTTACTATATTACTGTGAGTCCGAGCTTCCTGAGCCGACTGTATATTATGCCAATGCCTCAGGGCGCCCACTATGTCTCACTGTAAGCGGGGAGAGAGGTGGGAGGGGGGGGGAGGGGCGGCCGAACGTTTGAGCAGTTGGTCCAAGGGTCCAAGTCTAATAGTAACAACTCTGTTTTACCGGTCCTGCCAAGCCCTGGACCAAGCGTAAGGGGGACCTGGGGCCAGGATGAGAAGGAGGGTGGGTGGACCAAAGAAGGATCGTCCGATTATCATAAAAGTCCCTGAGTGGGACCTATGTATGTCTAGTTCCCTGTTTCTCACTTTTCCCTCTCTCTGTTAAGTGTCTCTCTGGCGCAGCCCCCTCTTCATCTGTCTCGTCAGGTACACTGGGGGCCCACTGATGGATGAGCTCCCCTCCCGAGTCCCGGCTGCTGTGTGTTGTGTGTTTTCCAGGGTGCCTCCTCGCCAGCTCCCTCCCCTTCCCCGGCACTTACCAGCTCCTTGGTGAGCGTTCTTACCGCCTCCTTCCCAGGGGTCGGGCTCCGGTAGGAGTGTCGGTCGTTGTCCGTCTCCCCTGCCTGGGCTTGCACTCTCCCGTCACTTTCCCCCGCCTTCCGTTCCCAGGGTCCGTGGCTCCCTGAGACCTTGCGGTATGGGGCGGTGTGGGCCCGATCTAATTTTTGAGGGAGGGGATGCTCTCGGTCCACCTGCCGGGTGTCTGGGTCTGGGTGCGGGGTGCACGGGAGCGCGTCAGGTCCTCTGGCGCGGCTCCATCTCTGCTGGCGGACGCGGCGGCTCTCGTTCCGAGGGCTGGCGAGGGCTTACGCTGGCGTCATGTCCGGCTCCTCCCCCGTTGCTGTATGAGAACTATAAGTTCTTAAGGCTTGCATAAGGGTGGGCAGGGATATAAGAGGGTCCGAGATGAAAAAGGTCAAATCGTCGGCAAACGCCGCCACTTTGTGGGCACCTGAGGGTTTGCTAAAGCCAGATATGTTTGGGTCAGCCCTTATTGTACACAAAAATCCAGGGACAGGATAAATATTAGGGGCGAGAGGGGGCAACCCTGCCTCATCCCGTTTGTGATTGCAAAAAACTCCGACCGCGTCTCATTCACTCTTACTGCAGTGGAGGGATGCGAATACAAGGCAGAGATCCGGCTCATCATAGATGTCCCCAGGCCTATATGTTCCATCATTGAATGGATAAAAGACCAGTAGACCCTATCAAATGCTTTATCTGCATCTGTAGAGAGCAGAAGAAGCGGTTGTTTAGAGGACTTCGCTGCGTGGACCAGGTTGAGGACACGCAAAGTGTTATCCTGCGACTCACGAAGGGGAATGAACCCCACTTGGTCCTTATGAATGAGACCCGGGATATGGGGCAGGAGTCTATTGGCCAAAGTCTGCGCGAATAGTTTTAGGTCTGTATTTAGCAGAGCGATTGGGCGGTAGCTATCGCACTGTGCCGGATCCTTGCCTTCCTTGGGTATCAAGGAAATATATGCCCTAAGGGCGTCTACTGGCATTTCCCTCCCCTCCACCAGGGCGTTGAGAGCGGTGACCAGGCATGGAAGGAGTGTGGTCGAGAACGTCTTGTAATAGGCGGCCGTCAGGCCATCCGGCCCCGGTGCCTTCTTAGGTTTGGTCTGGGCCAAAGCGACCCCCAGTTCCTCCTCGGTAATGGGCACTTCCAGTTCCTCATGAACCGAGTCCGCTAGAGTTGGCATGCCCAACGTCCCTATATAGGAGCAGACTCATGCCCTGAGAGTGGAGGCCGCAGCCGGTGATGGGGACGGGTTCAAGTTATACAAATCCTGGAAGAAGGAGCAAAATTCCATTGCCATGGCGTCCGACCTTCCTCTGCCCCGACGCTGAGGTAATATGCGGGATGAAGGTCTGCGTGCGTGGGCCACGAAGCACCCTTCCGAGGAGAGCGCCTGGTTTATTAGAGAACTCGTACATGGACCGTCACGACCGAGCCAGTTTCTGTTTTGTTTTGTGGAACAATAGGGAGTTAAGTTCCTCTCTGGTCCTAAGAAGCTCGGTGTGTGTCGCTCGAGCGGGACTTGCTTTGTACGCTCCCTCTAGGTGGCGCAGGCCTGCCAAAAGGGTGTCCACCTGACCTCTCTTTCTTCATGTGGGTACCGATCTTAATAAGGGTGCCTCTGATCACTGACTTGTGAGCCTCCCAAACCACAAGCGGGTTGTCTACAGAGCCCGCATTCAGCTCAAAATAGTCGGTTAGGGCACTTGTTAGCGTCTGGCGAACTTAAGGAGATTGAAGTAGTGACTCATTAAGGCTCCAGGAGGGGGGGCTCTGGTTCAGGGTGTCTAATTTAATGCTAATATGTATGGGGGCGTGATCCAACATTAGAATGTCACCTATATGGGCTGACTGGACCCTTAAAAGTTCTCTGTGGGGAACCATGATACAGTCTAGGCAGGAATATGTTCGATGGACCAAGGAATAAAAGGAATAATCCCTTTCATTCGGGTGTAAGATACGTCATGGATCGATTAGCTGTAATAGGTGGAGTTCTGCCTTCAGGTGTTTGAGGCGAGAATAGGAGAGGTGCGACACACCCCGCGAGACATCCATGGCAAAGTTAAAATCTCCCCCAAAAATGAGGATTCCTTCCTTAAACTCTAGGAGGTCTGGCAGACCAGAGGGGGTGAGAAGACCGGATGGAAGAAAAAAAAAGGGGGAGGGGGGGAAGGGGATGAGAAACGGGTGAGGTAAAAATAGATGTGTGGAAGCTAAAGGTAACACGTACCCTACTTGGCATGTTTTAATCTTCCGAGGTAGCCGGGGTCCATCTAGGAGGGTCAGCACTTGGGCGATGGGACCTGGCCCTGCGAGACCCCTGCGGGCATGGGGCAGGGGGACCAGCTATGTCTGCCTGCAGGAGGGATTCCAGCCACATTGATGGCAGGTTTATCCAAGAAGTGAAACACCTGTGGGAGCTGGTCATGAGAACACAGATAGAAAGAGGATCCCTGCTTTTGTATTATGACATGAAAGGGATGACTCCAGCGGAAAGTGGCCCCAGCTGCTCTAATGGTCTCCAGGAGTGGGCGGACCATTCCACGCATGATTCGGGTCTGTCTGGACACATCTGGGTACACCCTGGTTATAGCCCTGTCAAAGTCTATGGGGCCATGGGCCCGGGCCCAGGCCCATCGCAAGATTTCTTCTTTTATACCATAAAAATGCACCCTGCACAATACGTCCTGGGGCGGGGGATTGTCCAGTGTACCCGAGGACATGGGTCGGGGGCCTTGCAGTCTATGGACCCGGTCCAATTCTAGATCCGCAGTGGGGGTTTTTTCCAGCAGAATATTAAGAATGGCAGTCACTCTGGTGCTTAGGTCGCTCCCCATAGTGGCCTCTGGAACACCTGGATGTCTATGAGGTTCTTCTTGTATGCAGCCTAGTATGCTTTCAGGGCATCCAGCTGAGCATTCACTGTAGCTGTCCCACTCTCCAGGGTCTCCACCCTCTCCTCCACCCCGTCCATCTGCTGCTTTAGAATGTGTAGCTCTTTAGACAAGGCTGACACTATGGATGCAGCCATGACTTGCATGTCTGACAGGTGGGGAGGTTGAACGGCACCTGTCAAGGTTGCCCCCTTTCTCCCTTAATATTTAATATGACAATAGAGCCATTAGCAGAAGCCATTAGGCAATCAAAGGTAATATCAGGCATTCAAATAGGAGACTACCACCATAGGATTAGTCTGCTCACAGACGATATCATCTTAATCCTGACCAACCCACACTTGTCCCTACCAGAGGTATATTCCCTTCTCCAAAAGTTCGGAGTAACCTCATATTACAAAGAAAACACTAAAAAATCATACATCCTAGACCTAGGCATAGATGGCACCACCCGCAACCTCCTTTCCACGACGCTCCCATTTCAATGGGAAGAATCGGGCATCAAGTACCTAGGTATAACCCTTACAAAACATTTGGGAAACATATTCAGGGAGAACTTCATCCCATTTAAACAAAAATTCATCCAATCCCTAACACACCTCAACAAATTTGAATTTTCTTGGGCTGGCCATCTGGCAGCATTCAAAATGAATATACTCCCGCAGCTGCTATATCTCTTCCGCACACTTCCCATCAGCGGCGGCTGGTGTGGGAGGGGCGCTGGGGCGCCGCCTCCCCGCCGGCAAAAGAGGAGGAAAAAAAAAAGTCAACCCCGCCCACCTGCAGGTGGCGCCGGTACATTGACTTTCTCTTTTTTTTTTTTTTTCAGCTCCTTGCTTGTCACATGACAGCCAAGTAGTGAGCCTATTGGTTGGCCATTAAAAGCTATGAGTGTGCGCTGAGCAGGCGCACACTCATAGCTTGATTGGCTGCCCTGAGCCTCCGCTCAGGGTGATTGGATGCGGGGCCGGGGGCGGGTCACTGTGGCAGTGGAGGTGACTTCTGCTCCCACAGAGACCATGACTGCCCGGGGACTGACGAGGGGGGGACAGCCGCTCTCCGTGTGCCGAACTCTGCAGACCCAGCGCGCTCTCGCATACCGAATCTCTGCAACAATCCTGCCTGCTGGATGGGGTAAGTGCGGGGGG
>BLSH010068643.1:1254687-1277649 GCA_018402905.1 Glandirana rugosa
GGTACCTCGTCAACATCTTGACCCCCCCCCCCCCCCCCCAAGCCCTCAAAACTAGTGTCCCCACTGCAAAAATTTCAAGGCAGGTCAGGAAACAGGAAGGGGTGGCTCATATTTAAATTAGGGGGGTGCACAAGTTTAGTCAGGCCTAGGGCAGCACAAAACCTAAATACACTGCTGAATGTACCATAAGTATTGCTAAAACCACATGTTTTATGGAAGGGATTAAAGTGTTGGACCCAATCCCCTCTGCCTAATTCCTCTGACTGGCATGTTTCAGTGTCGAAAACCCCTTTGCTTGACCTGCAAACATGTTAGACAAGACAGACAAAAAAGAGTTCAAGATTAAAAACAAAACCTACACCATCTCCCAGTTCTACAACTGCTCCATGGAGTTTGCTGTTTATCCACTTCAGCCCCGGAAGGATTTCCCACTTTAGGACCAGAGCCCTTTTTGCGATTCGGCACTGCGTCGCTTTAACTGACAATTGCGCGGTTGTGCAACGTTGTACCCAAACTAAATTTGCATCCTTTTTTCTCCCAAATAGAGCTTTCTTTTGGTGGTATTTGACCCCCTCTGCGTCATTTCTGATCGCCACTATAAACAAAAGAAGAGCGTCAATTTTGCAAAAGAACCCAAATTTCATACTTTCTGCTAAATACAAATCCAAAAAAAATATATAAATAAACATTTTTTTCCATCAGTTTTGGCCAATTTATATTCTTCCTCATATTTTTGGTAAAAAAAAATCGCAATCGGCGTTTATTGATTGGTTTGCGCAAAAGTTGCCGCGTTTACGGATGATAATTCATTTCTGGGGTTTTTATTTATTTTTTTACTAGTAATGGCAGAGATCTGCGATTTTTAGCGGTACTGCGATATTGCAGCGGACATGTCGGACCATTTTGACACTTTTTTGGGACCATTGGCATTTATACAGCGATCAGTGCTATAAAAATGCACTGATTCCTGTGTAAATGCCATTGGCAGTGAAGGGGTTAACCTGGAGGGGGCGCTCTAAGGGTCAACTGTGTTCCCTAGGCGTGTTCTAACTGCATGTGGGCTGCCTGGGGGAAGTGAGTGATCACAGCTTCCATCTACAGGAAGCCTGTGATCACAGCCCTTTCCCCTCTAACAGAACAGAGATCGGTGTTTACTTACACGGACCTCCGTTCTTTCACTGCGGGGGGGTCATCCCGGGGAGCCGGCGGCAATCGAGTCCGCCCTACCCGCTCCCAGGCCCCCCCCCAACACAGTGAGCGCGCCTCTGGTGGCGCACACGCGCTCACAGTGAGGGATATCACAGCCGCTGTCATATGACGGCGGTTTGCGATATCGAGCCACTTTGTCACCGTCAGACGGTGGTCGGCAAGTGGTTATTGTTTGTCATGTTCATGCGGCCTCTATTATGTTGGCAGAACCATTCGAGCTTTGCGCAAAAGATTCAGAGAGCATCGGAGGTTCGTGGAAGGGGGGAAGGACCTACACAGTGTCCCTCGCCATTTCAAAGAATTCCACGCCCAGTCCTCAGATGGACTCAGGGTGTGGGTCATAGAGTCCATACCAGCATCTTTCCCTCCGGCAGAACATTACAAACAGCTCTGCCGACGGGAAACCTATTGGATTTACCAACTGGATTTACTCTCGCCAGGGGTCTTTAACGAAAAAATTGAAACCAATGCCCTGGTTTAGTCCTATCCTACATTCTTTATAGTTATTAACTGAATTAGGATACCATTATTCACTTAATTTTAAACATTTTTATTCTTTATGTTATAGGTACTACCACATAGTCCATCGAGCCCTTAAGGTCTGTTTCGCCTTTCTGTAACGACAACTGTAAGTAAAAAAAAACCCTACCCAACCAAGTGTAAACGCATGGGTGTATGTGTAAGTATACGCATGTGCACAGGCACATGGTGCTATGTACACATGTGTATAAATAAGGATACATGCATATAGATTGTATAATTGATAATGACTGCCCTTGATGTATTGCGATGGCCCCCCCATATGTACATAATAATTCTAATTAGCCCCCTAATTGTTACTTTAATATTTAATCCCTTCCATAAAACATGTGGTTTTAGCAATACTTGTGGTACATTCCTCATATATATAGATTAATATTATTTTATGCAATTTTACCCGTATAAATAAGGATACATGTATACAGATTGCAAAATTAATAATGACTGCCTCTGATGTATTGCGATGGTCCCCTATATGTACACAATACTCTTTATTTAGCCCCCTCATTGTCACTTCACTATTATATGTAACCCCTTCTATAAAACGTGGTTCAGCAATACTTATGGTACATCTCCCAAATATAGATTATTAACATTTTTCCTCCCTCCGCTTCCCCCATGAGAATTTTCCCGTGCATCCATATTGCTCCGGACCACGCGTGTGCAGTCTAACCAACAGTACACTCACTTATTTAGTATACCAGAGAATTTACATAACTGGTCCCCTATATAGGTTGATTGAGCTATATATAGGTAGACTACAGCTGTGATATTTGTCTGTGTAAGTATGTACGGTAATTGCTCTTTTCCTGTACTCCTGTATTCCTGTCACGAGTGCACAGTCTTGGCTGTCTCCAAGTTACTCCATTTTTGTGGAGGCCATTTACATGGGCGCCTATGGACGCCAGGCGCTCTGACGTCATGACGCCTTACCCATAAGCTCGCCCCATTCCAACATGGCGCATCCACCGTCCTGAAGAAGGAGCGCAGACTCCGACAACGCGTCGCCGACATGCCATCAGGGAAGTGACGACATCCATGCCCGCATCACAGCTCCCAGAACCAGGAGGCGCTGGGACCCATCAAACCTGACCCAGGAATGCTGCTGATAACAGGGCCTTCCCATCCATCACCACCCGGATAAGCATGACAGTTGGAACCACACACGGTGCGCAGTGACTGACAAGGAAAAGCCTGCATTACTCATCTGTTTGTGAAGATTTTTAAAATTGTGCTTAATAAATTTTACCATACGGCTACACTTAGTGGCTCTGTCTCTCTCTCTCTCTCTCTATATATACCTAGGCTCTCCTTCCTGCTCCTTCCCACAATGCAAGTCAGGGGCTGTCCAACTCATTGAAAGCAATGCACTCCCCATGTGGCTGAAATCTCAACAGCTGTTAAAGTGGTGGTAAACTCTGTTACATCACTGGTATCTACATGTAAGTCTATAATAAGGCTTACTTGTGGGTACCGAGAATATATCCTTAACTTGCACAGTTTAGGAGGTATTCACTGTATACGCTGCTGCCAATGTCATCGGCGCATGCGCGCTGAAGAAACGGCCCGCTGGTGCCGTTTCTTCAGGGCCCGTGCTGTGACCGGCCGCTCCCGCACACATGCGTGGGAGTGATGTCATCGTGGCTCTGGCCAATCACAGCGATGGACTCGGAAGAAGCTCTGGGAAGCAGTGTATATATGTGAAGCACATAATTAGAATTCTGCTATTATATTTTTTTTCTCCAGGACTTTTGCTCTATTTTCTGGAAGAACACCATTCTTAGATATCAGAATTAACTTTCAATTGCTTGCTTATTAGCCATTTTTGCATTCAAAAGTTGTAAGATCTGCTATATTATCATATTTTTTATTTTAAATGTATTAAGTTTTAAAGAAAACGAGTACAGAACATAGCCTTGGGGCATTCCCCAGCTCAAGAAAACCTAAAACCACTTGATTAAATCATTCTAATAAGTAAGAACTACAATTACCTGCTACCTACTTGATAGCTAACCACAGTATCCAACTATTGCTCAGATCTACACCAGTAATAGCAGGATAAATAAATCTCAACAACATTTGTCCCCATCATGCATACATGTCAAACAGACCACAAGTCATATTTAGCCCCCCCCCCACATGGTATGGTGATGTATGTAGTTCACAAGAGGCCCATTGCCAAGAGCTAATTAGCCACCTGTTACCAGAAAGTAGGAGGTTAGGTCCCCCATCACCTTGTGTATCAGTAATAGACTCAGATTCCTCCCAGATATTCCACACTTGCTTTAACTTTGTGGGACAACCTCGGGACAAGGAAGTTGCTTTATAGAGAGGGGATACTGAATTGACAAGATGTTTCCAGACAGATACATTAAGGCTATATTATCATTTTTGATAGAATGCCTATATAGTCCTGCATATTTTTGATATTTTGTGTCTTCTGTTTCATTTATCTATAAAATGGCTTTTCCTTTATTTGTTCCTACTTTGCTATGAATTTGCTGTCTCTTATGTTTAGGAGATGTTGGAGAGGAATCGGACCACAGTTACAGAATTTCTTCTTCTGGGATTCGGGAATCTTCATGAACTCAGAATATTACTTTTTATCCTATTTTTGTTCATTCATATTAATGCCGTAACAGGGAACTTTCTTGTCATCATCTTGGTTTTCGTCAACCAGAGTCTCCACTTTCCCATGTACTTCTTTCTCAGCCAACTTTCCTTGTCTGAAATCCTCTTCACTACCAACATTGTGCCCAACATGTTATGGCTGATCCTGGTTGGTAGTGGGAGAGTGTCAGTTAACAGATGTATATCTCAGTTATATTTTCTGGGTGTCCCTACAGTTAATCAATGTTTGTTGCTGGCCGCAATGTCTTTTGATCGATATTTGGCCATCTGTAAACCATTGCATTATACCATCATCATGACTTTCGGACATCAAGTTCAGATAGTCCTCTCCTGTTGGTTTGTGGGCTTCACATTCTCATTAGTAATATATATTTTTTTAAATAAGTTGGACTTCTGTGGTCCAAATAGTATCAACCACTTCTACTGCGATATTGCTCCAGTCATAAAACTTTCATGTTCAGACACTTCTGTTGTTGTGTTGGTCGCTTCACTATTATCTCTCCCTGTACTTATTTTTCCATTTATAGTTATCTCCACCACCTACATCTTCATCCTTAGGGCCATCTTGAAGATCCCATCCACCACTGGGAGACAGAAGACTTTCTCCACCTGCAGCTCCCACCTGACTGTTGCCTGTCTTTATTATGGAACTTTGTCTTTCCTTTATATTTTCCCACCAAGCAAAAATTCTGTTAATGTCAACAAAGGTCTGTCTTTGCTTTACACCCTGCTGACACCGTTATTTAACCCTCTGATCTACAGCTTGAGAAATCATGATATTAGGAGAGTCATTAGCAAACATATAAAAAAATGGAGCACATATCCAATGACATAGAATCTGCAAAGTGGAAAAAAACAAAGAATAAGAATTATTTAAGGAAATTGCTCACCACTTATTTTGGGGAAGTTAGCTGGCTGACTTAGGGCACACCCTCTTCCCTTTGCCTGACCCATTGATACTCACTTCTCCAATAATACCAGCTAATCCTCCCTCCTCCCTCAGCCAGTGCAAAATACATATACTACCCAACATCCTGACTTCCACATTCCTCTCCTGCACATACTGCCCACTGTCATACCCTCCATACTGTTCTCCTATATTTATTGTCCTATTCTATACCCTCTCCTGCATATACTGTCCATTGTCATACTCTTTGCACTCCTCTCCCACACGATGACTACTGTAATACCCACCACACTCCTCTCCTGTACATAATACTCGCTGTCATACCCTCAACACTCCTCTACTATACTTACTGCTCACCATCATACCCTCCATACTCCTCTGCCAAACATCCTGTCCACTGTCATACCCTCCTCACTTCTTCTGCACATACTGCCCGCTGTTTTACCCCTCACACTCTTCTCCTGTATATACTGTCCACTGTCATAACCCCCGCACTCCTCTCCTGTACATACTGCCCACTGTCATACCCACCATACTCCTCTCCTGTACATACTGCCCGCTGTCATCCCCTCCACGCTCCTCTCCTGTACATACTGCACACTATTATAACCTCCGCACTCCTCTCCTGTACATACAGTCCACTGTCAACCTCTGCACTCCTCTCCTGTACATACTGCCCACTGTCATACCCTCTACACTACTTCCCTGTACATAGTTCCCACTGTCATACTCTCCACACTATTCTCTTGTACAGAGTACACACTGCAAACTGTCATACCCTCCACACTCTTCTGTACATACCGCCCACTCTCATACCCCCCCACACTCCTCTCCTATACATACTGCCCACTGTCATACCCTTCCCACTCCTTTCTTGTACACACTGCCCACTGTCATACACTTCACACTCCTCTACTGTACATACTGCCCACTATCATCCTCTCCACACTCCTTTCCTGTACATACCACCCAGTGTCATACTCGTCACACTCCTCCTGCATATAACGCCTACCAAGGCTTCTTTAACATTACGGTGCCTTGAAAAAGTATTCATACCCCTTGAAATTTTCCACATTTTCTCATGTTACAACCAAAAACCTAAATATATTTTATTGGGATTTTATGTGATAGACCCACACAAAGTGGCACATAATTGTGAAGTGGAAGGAAAATAGACAGACTGACAGAGAGATGATAGCCGAGGGTTATCATAGCAGTTCCTAACAAGTGGAGGTCCCACCGAGATCGGATGATCATCCCTTCTGGACCCTGGGTAAGATTTACATAATTTTATCTATCCGGGTGTTCTCGGGCTCTGATTTAGTTCCGGTCTTTGAATTATGGCCCACTCCGGGAAGTAGCCATAATAAGTCTCCAGGAGACTTAATGTTGGGGAACTGCGGCTTGCTCCGGGTAGCAGCCATTATATGAAATTATGCACTCTGGGTAGTGGCTTATTTCATGGGAAAGAGTCTCCGGGAAGACTCAGAAAAGTACTGTGTTAGTGTACTTTGATAATTGTCAGTCTGTCTTGGGTAATCTTGCTACTTTGCTTTTCTTTACTGTCGCATAGAAGTATAAGATAATTTGTTTGTGTGGTATAAAGTTCAGGTGGAAAGACTGGACAAACGACACTGATTTCAATGTGAATATGTGAATAAGTAATATATACCTGTATACTGAACTGTGACATACTGTAGACTGTTCTATCCTTTGTTGAGAGTGGCAAGTGGTCACGTGTCGTTCGAACCCACTTCATACTGTCAGTTTGACTGAAGTACTCGGTGACCAGCTCACATTTATGAAAAGCGCACCCTGAGGCAACTTAGAGTGGCAGCCAAGCACTGTGAGCGTTCCTTAGAACAATAGGGTTAACTGTCTACATTACAACTGACATGTCATGTCCCGACTGTAAGACTGGATTTTGTTAGGCATTAATGACAATGGTTGGGGATTAGTAAAAACAGTGCCAGGAGGTTATAGAGCTGAGATCCTTGGTCTCAAGCCATTTTTAGAAAATATTCCTGACATTTTAGTATTTAGACTGAATGTACACTACCCTGTAGTGGCTAAACAGGGTAGTAGTATAACGGGAATTGAAGAGGTAGCAAGAGAGGAGGGACATCTTCTTATAAGGTGCCCGCTCCAACCCATACAGCCAGAGGGGCTTGAGGAAGCCGAGAAACATAGGATTAGGAATCTGGGGTGGTCATTAGGAACCCCAGATGCTGAATGAATAATATCACCCAGATTACTGGGCTGCTGATTCAACATATTGGTCCCGATAGAAGGACACATATAATTAGAGTGTTACGTCTGGTCAACTACTAGAGAAGATTTAATGAGCTAAAGTTGTTCTATAATGTTTTTTCCGTAATAGGCAAGATATGCTGAGTTTTCCTGTGTTGTTACATAGGCTGTGTTGTTATCTATTAAGAGGTTAAATGCATTCCGTTCCATAGTGAAAGTGAGATGATAAATGGGTAATGATAAGTGTAACTGGTTTATATATTTGAAGGTTTATGTAAGTTAAACATTGGAAAAGAAAGTTTTTTTTGAAGTTATGAAAGAGTACATTGTAAGTAAGCTGATGTGATAAAAATAGAAGTTTTTTTTTTCTCTCTATGTCAGAAAGTTTTTTGGGAAAGTTTAATTATAAGAAAGTAATAGTATGTGTTGTATACAGATGGGAAAATGTAAGTGATCCAGAGAGGTAATTGTGTATGTAGATTAAGTGACGAAGTGAAAAGACAGTTGTAAAAGAGTGAGAAAGATAGAAGCTTTTGTCAGAAAGTCTTTGTAAATTTACGTGAGAAATATTTGACTACATGTCTGTGTTAGTGGAGAAGAGAGGAGAGAACCACTTGCAGCTTTGCTGGAGTTAGTAGTCCCTCTAACCCCCTCCTAAGGAATGTGTTCATTGGAGCATGACAGTATGTTCTTGCCTTAAACCCCCCCCCCCCCTTCTCTGATTTTATAGAAAATCAACTATTACAATGTTTGCTTCTGTGAAATATAGGGAAATTTTTTTTTTTTTTTTAACTTTTGTATAGAAGTGAAATCTTAGTTGAAAGAATCTGTTTTGCTACGTGATTCTAGCATTATTTGGAACAAAGCAAAGATGGCTGATTGCGACCAACGCCCTGTAAATTCCTAAACGGTAGCCATGATTTTTTTTATGATTATTTAAATGTTTAGTTTTCCAGTCCAGCCTATTGGGCGTGGAAAGGAAAAAAGCTCCACCCACCTACCAAAACCAAATTTGCCTTTCGGTGAAGGGCATTTTGTACAAGACAGTTGACCAGACTAGAACACCTTTACTTAAAAGTATGTGATGGGACAATATTGAATGATCATAGGAGATAGATGTCTATAGATGTTATAAATTGGTTTAAGTAATAAATGTAATGAAGTGTGATATTTTAAAATACAGGATAAATGACTGTTTTATGAGTTGTTTGTTAATATAGGAGAAACTAGATCTGTATAGAATTGAATCAGTCATTGAAATAGTAACATCAATATGAGTGTGATATGTGGTCCCACCCTTAGAAGATTTTACAGGCAGCAAGTTTTGTTGTCCCCACATCTCACTCAGGCGACCCATAGGGAAGCCTTGAGCATGGTGTGATGGGAATGATGCCTGGAGAATTGCAGAGGGTGGGAATACAGGTTATAGATGTATAATAAGAGGTGTTGAACATTACTGAATGTTTTGTGGGGAAGGAGGATAAATGATTGGATATATTGCTGACAAGAGGTAGCAGGGGGAGAACTGGCCACTCTGCCCCTGACGCTCTGATCAGCCAGCAAAAGTGATATTGGGTTAATGAAAACTGCGGATGCAGCAATCATAACTCTAAATATTCCTTCCGCCCACACAAAAGGCAATATCCCCTGAAAAAAAGGGAACAAAAAGTGGAAATGCAAGGTGGTACAAGGGAACGTACCCTGTGGTTAGGCTCAGATTCTAATCCACTTCTGTCTAGCAGTTTTGTTCATCCCCAGGTTTCACATCAGAAGGTGAAAGACTCATTCTTGTGGTATCAGGAGTTTGGATCTGGATAAAGGTGCACAAAGAAAAAGAAAAACTGAAGGACCCTACCAGACACTCTTAACTGCACCTACTGCTGTCAAAGTCAGTAAGCAAACATCCAGGCCCTAATATCCCCGAGGGTAACAGAGTGTCCCTGAAAATCATTAGACTAGAAAACAAATCTATGTGAGTGAGTGTTGTGAATGGAGGAACATCTTTTCTTTTAAATAAAGGGATTCACATCCTGGAAGGAGAGACCACCTCCCTCCTACAAGAGGTGAAAGTAACACTGTGAACTCAACACATAGGGATAGGTAGATAGGAGGTGACCATGCTTTTTCTGCTGTCCCCGGGTTACCATAAAAATAAATAAATAAAAAAATCCTCAAGGAAGGTTTCTGATTATTGCTTGTACCTTATTCGCCGTGGGTCTTGACACCTATTGGCTCTGGGAGACTTTGAAGTTGAAAGAAAGAAAATGTCAGATCTCTCTAGGAGGAAGATGAGAAGGCTGAATACAGGAGAAGTTAAGGGTGGGGTGTACAAGAAACGCCATTGTTGAATACGGAAGCTTTAAACCAGACCATAGTGTTTACCTTAACAAAGAGCCAGGTATTTGACCTAACAAAAGTCATTTATGACCTTGAGGCCTATAATATATATGTGTGGAAATGTGGTTATTAGGAGAATGTATGGTGGATAACAGACCCCCACAGGTGGGAGACTAGTTCGGCTAGGATTCCCCCAAATTACATGAGCACCTATCAGAGGATCCCCTTAGCGAAGGGAAGCCAAGGGAATATTATACTCACAGTACAGAACCCAGAGGTTAAAGACAGTGGAGTATATAGGCTAGGAATAACTATGTCAGGGACGGATCCTTGGGCTGAAGTCAACCTTCAGGTAAACTCTCCCCAAAGTGCCCCTGCCGGTGCCATGGGCAACTTATCCCCTGAGGTTGGGGTGCGGCAGGATAACAAGGTAATTGGGGTAGTAATACAGCCAGAAGATAGACTCAGCATAGAGACTGGTTATTCTGACAAGAATGAATGGTTGGAATGGATGAAGTTTACAGCCTATTCTACTAATGCCTCTGACTGTGTAGTGTGTGCCAGTGGAAGACCAAGCCTAGTGACTGTTCCAGTCCCCCCAGTTTTCAATATGACATGTATTTTATTGATGACACTGTTAGGCACATATCCATGGGATAGATGATGTTAGCAAAGGACATGCTTTTGCTGATCAGGAAAAAAAAAGAAAGAAAAAAAGCTGCACAATCCCAAAGAGGGGAACAGATGCCCAGCCTGGTTCCCATCCTTCCTGAAGAAGCACAGTTAATTGCAGACCTCCAACAATCCGCATCTCCAGCAGAGCTGGAAGACTGGTGTTACCCTGTTTTGCAGAGTAATCCAAAATTTATATTAAATAAGGAGCTGCGCTAGAGATAAAATCAATACATAAATGTCTTTAGACATAGTCCATGTTCCGAAAGGATGAAATAGATGCAATTAATCTGGAATCCTGAATATCCAAAAGGGAGGCTTACCCCATAGAAATTGGTTAAACGCCTGAAATCAAATCCTGGATGTCACTCCGGTCCCAGGCTATCAATGCAGTGCGTTCCCCTCACATCCAGCGATCATATGAAAAGATGAGTGAAAAAACACGCTACATGGTGAAGTACATCTAGACTCTGTCACAGGTGCACCCTCCACCTACACCACAATCGCCAGTGTGTACAGACAGGAACCACCACCAGGAGAACTGAAGGCTTACCAAAACTCTGACCAAAACATATATGTTGCAGTGTTAGGGGTCCCTCTGTTGTTCGGAATAACAGAACACCTAATCCTCCTGAATACTAGCTCCCAGATTAATGCAATCCTCATGTGTTCAAGGTGACATAGAACAGAGAAAGACCAACATCGAGCAGTACCGTTTGATAATTTAATGAATCAAGATAAAAGGCTACTCACATAGCATAAAAAGACTGTGCGCATATAAGTAAAACTCCAGCCGGCTGTAGGAGAGGTGACGTCAGCGCGCCCGTTCCGACGTACGTTTCATCCAAAAGGACGTCGTCTCAGGGATGGGCGCGCCGTCACCTCTGGATCAAGATATAGGTGCCCGCCCTCTCCAGATCATGGGCGGAAGTACTAAATCCGCCATCTTTAAATGTGGCGTGAATGGACTTATTAGATTGACTATCCCGGAGATAATAGGAGGGGGCAACAAAACAGGTTATAAATATATATGCCCAACGTAGGCATCATCCCATATGTAAAGTTGCTATATTTATAGATCGGAACATCAGAATCGTATACCGATCACTATAAGAAACTGGGGCTTACATCCAAAATCCCCCTCTTACATCTCTAATGACGCCAATAGATGGCTCTCTTCTATGTGGGAACGACTTCCCAATACCCTTTGGCCATTCTTTACTTGTCTCCGCCCACAAGTGAATTAATCCAAAATTTGGATTGATCTGCAAAGAGGGGAGGCCATGTATCCCACGATGTAGTGCATCAATATACACTGCACAACTACAGAAACAATCCTAATAACCCACACCATGTAACACATCAACATCTACCTCACATCAACATCTACCTCATCCCGCAATCCCGTTCACACACCTCCAAATTGACTTCACTCAACCAGCGTGTGTGATTGTTGACATGTTCTCCCGAAGGCCGGAAATGTTTCCAATCAAAAGGGAAGACGCCAAAACGGTGGTGGGAATCCTGACCAGGAAGATCATTCCCAGGTGGGGAATACCCCTGCACATTTATCCCTAGTAATGCTGCCCCAGATGGCAGTGTCTCCCGAGCATTGAAGGGCTTGGAGACGCTGTCTCAAGTGTTGGCAGAAAATAGCGGGATTGAGGACCCCTTCACCGGATGGATGGAACGTTGGTTTGGCAAGTGGGGCAAGTCTTTGACCACCTTGGCCACCGCGGTTGCGGTGGTACTGTCAGTATTATTATGCGCAGGCTGCTGTCTGGTACCATGCATGAAGGGACTCATCTCAAGGGTAGCAGATGGAGCTGCGGGTGATGTAATATATGCAGTGCTGTCCACACAAGGCCCTAACTTATATGACAAACCAGGATTAGCCACACTGCTTGTATGAGAGAGTGATGCTGTTTTTATCCCCACTGTGACAGGCTTCTGAGTTGGGAGCAGGGGGAAATGTTGGGATAGGTCAGGAGTCTTTTATTAAAATGTAGCTAGAGTAATGCTTTATGTGAACCTATAAAATGTTGATTTTGAAAGGATTTGACGGTATCCAATTTTGTATGTTAGGGTTCCATTTTAAATATCTGTTAGTCTGGCTTGTTCCTGGCCTTATCTTGAGAGAATGTCTTATGCTCGGTTCTCATGGAAAAGCTGAATTTAGCTAATCACATAATATACATTGTATTTATGTTTTATGAAGTTGATGTTCCCTTTGTATCTTCATAATGTACTAATGAATGTGTTTATTTGAGATGAGAGAACATCCAGTGACAGGAGGAGATGTTGCTGCTTTTGAGAGAACAAAATTCTTGGATATGCGATGATCCCAGCCCCAAGATGGATTTCTTACAGCACTGCTTCTTTCTATTGGTCACGTGGGAAAACCACCCGTTTAGCTGCTTGATTGTTAATAGAAGATACAGACATTGATTAGGATGATTATATGATCATCCCTAGGTTACAACTCAGAACAAATTTATGTTTTATACATATTTTTCACTATAAAACATTTTAAGCCCTCACTTTCAGTAGGATTACACATAGGCAGACCTGTTGTACTGTGTTTCGGACTTCATTTATAGCCCCAAGACTACAGTGATAGCTTTAACCAGAACTGTAGTCCTGGCAGAACACAACCCTGCCTGGATTCATGCTACCGGAGTAAAATTGGTAAAGAAGAGACCTGACCCAGAGGTCCCAGAAGCAAGAAAGGAGGTATTAACTGGGGCAGATAGCCCTGACCTCGAAAAAGAGAGTCAAGACAAGGGGGTATTAACGGAGTTGGACAACCTTGACCCTGAAAATGAACTGCTACCTAAACTTTGGACAATGGCCCTTAATCCCCCTGATCCTACCCCTATTTCTAGTGATTTTATTGACTTTTCTCATGTGTATTAGTACAGAGGTGGTCATTACCCAAAAAGGGTAAAACTCCCAGTCTCACAACATTCTGGTATAACACACCATATATATATGTAGCCAGCTTTACTTTTGATTACTGCCATATAGTTCACTGTGCTATAGTATTTTGTCAGTGTAAATTTTTATATTCATAGGGGTACATATATATAGATGTTCAAAGAGGGGTTCAAGGTGAACTCAAAGCCAGAGATCAAGTAACAGCTGGATTTGAACTCCTTATCCCCATAATAACTCAAGTATAGACAACCCATGGGATCAGTATTTTGGGTGGCTCCCCGGGTGGAAATAAGCCCTAGTTCAATCTTTTACAATCATTGGGGGATATTTACTGGATATGTGGTGGTATGAAAATCAGAACTGAGCTAGACACTCCCTGGAAGGGAGAATGTGCACTGGCCAAAGTTATTATGCCTTTGCACATCCTTTCTGAAGAGGAGTCAGAATTCAGTCCAGGCCCCCTCTCTAGGAGGAAAAGAGGAGCCCCTGCAGGTAGCTTTGACCCACATGTATATATAGATGCTATTGGGGTGCCAAGAGGGGTCCCAGATGAGTTCAAAGCCAGAGACCAAGTTGCAGCAGGCTTTGAAGAGCCTTGTGACCATAAACAAGAATGTAGACTGGATTAACTACATCTATTATAATCAACAGAGGTTTGTTAATTACACTAGGGATGCTTTAAAGGGAATAGCAGAACAGTTAGAAGCCACCCCCAGATGACATTTCAGGATAGAATGGCCCTAGACATGATCCTTGCTGAGAAAGGGGGAACATGTAAATTTATTGACATGGTAGAAGGTTGTTGCACATATATTCCAGATAACACTGGACCAAATGGGAAAGTCACACTAGCTATAAAGAAACTAGAAGACCTTATTCAGCTAGGTCTTATTATATTCATCATACTCATAGTTATAGGTATAGTGGTATGCTGTGTCATTCCATGTTTTAGGAAAATGCTTAGTAAAGGAGTTGACAATCTCTCTATGTACTTCTCCCTACTTCCTAACCACACAACCCTCTCAGATTCCGGCCAATACACTGAGTACATTAAAAGACATAGACAAAAGAAAAAGAATCTTATTATTTAAAGAAGGATGGACATGGTCCTCTCTTTGCCAAGAGTTCTATGTCCACTAATTTCCCTAGGAAACTATATGTTTCTGACAATGTCTAGTATGGTGCTGGAAGTATGGAGAAAACCAATAGTGTTGGTTTTAAGAGGGGAACTGTAGATGGTAGGGAACCTATTATCCTTAGTTACTCCACCTTGTTTGTGTAAATGTTGCTTTAAGAAGTTTATGCTGACAAAGTTTTTTGTTCCTCTTGACGGGGTTTTGTTCCTCTACACGCCACATTCTTTTCTCTTTGAAGCATGTGCTATCTGGCTGGTGTGTGAAGGAACAGACCTTGGGGAGAGAACTTATTGTCCAGATAAGAAGTTGCTAATGATGTCTCTACATGAGAAAGCGTATGAGAAAATATTAATAACTGCTATACAAGACAACTATTTTTTTTTCCTATAAGACACGTAATTACATATCCCCTCCCTTGTCATGAATTATGTATTCCTTTGTCTAAAAGTGTATAAAACCGCCCATCATGCCAGTAAAATTAGAGATTGCTTTCACCATGCTTTGTGTTTGCATGTGTTCATTATCATTAAGGCTCAGGTGAAAACGGTCTCTCCTTGGGCGCCCAAGCTTAAGACAGACTGACAGAGAGATGATAGCCGAGGGTTATCATAGCAGTTCCTAACAGGTCTCATCTGACCAGAGCTCCTTCTTCCACATGTTTGCTGTGTCCCCCACATACCTTCTCACAAACTGCAAACAGGACTTCTTATGGCTTTCTTTCAACAATGGCTTTCTTCTTGCCACTCTTCCATAAAGGGCAGGTTTGTGGAGTGCACGACTAATAGTTGTCCTGTGGACAGATTCTCCTACCTGAGCTATGAATCTCTGCAGCTCCTCCAGAGTTACCATGGGCCTCTTGACTGCTTCTCTGATTAATTCTCTCCTTGCCCGGCCTGTCAGCTTGGCTGAGCTGTGCACAGTCTGTAACACTCAGTACAGCCATAAGTTAACAAAGTCAGCAGCCAACAGCCATGTGACACAGAGCCATGATAGAGCCCCTACTTACTGTGCTGCTTGTGTGATAATTGTAAGGCCGATGATCATAAGATGGTGAGATGCTAGTTTACACTTCAGTTGGGGGAGCAGTAAACATGTGCAGTGGAGCTGTATATTTTTTACCACCCCCCAAACCAATCCCCTTGGAAGGGTGATATCCCATCACTGCAGCAACAATCAAGATATACGTTTTTAGCCCTAATGATTCTGCACAAAGTAAAAGTAATCCAAGTGACTAAGAATCCCCTGGATTACTTTTACAGGTATCACTGTCTTTAACCACTTAAGGACTGCCCCCTGCATATATACTGTGACAGAGCGTGAAACAATGCACCCCTACGTTGTTCCATGAACAAGACACTGAGAGCGCGCACCTACTGCATGGCAGGAGAGCGAATGCGCAGGTCCAGCGGCCGCGGTGTCCGCCAGCCATCCGCGATCACTCCACAGAGAGGCAGAATGGGGATCTGCCAGTGTAAACAAAGCAGATCCCCGTTCTGACAGGGGAGTACAGAGAGATCATCTATTCCAAGTGATCAGGAACACTGTTCTCTCTCTACTTCCAGTCAGTCCACTTCCCCCACAGTTAGAAAGCACCTCCCTAGGACACACTTAACCCTTTGATCACCTCCTGGGGTTAACCCCCTCCCTGCCAGTGTCATTTATACAGTGATCAGTACATATTTGTAGCTCTGATCGCTGTATTAATGTCACTGGTCCCAAAAAAGTGTCAAAAGTGTCCGAACTGTCCGCCGTAATGTCACAATCCCGCTAAAAATCGCTGATCACTGCCATTACTAGTAGAAAAAAAATAAATAAAAATGTCATAAATCTATCCCCTATTTTGTAGACGCTATAACTTTTGAGCAAACCAATCAATATACACTTATTGTGATTTTTTTACCAAAAATATGTAGAAGAATATATATCGGCCTAAACTGATGAATACATTTGTTTTTTTACTTTTGTTTTTTTTGGATATGTACTTTAGTAAAAAGTAAAAAATATTCTTTTTTTTTCAAAATTGACAGCCTTTTTTTTGGTTCCTGGGACACAGTGAGAGGAATGGATGCCGTTCCTCCCAGTGTGTGACATCAGAAACCGGAGGCAACAAGGATTTTGTTGCTTCCAGTTTCGGTCTGATGTGAACAAGCCATTACCGGCTTAAACAAGTGTAGCCAATGTCCCCCTTAGGGGTGGCTGGTTGATGTGGTTCACCTGCTCACAACTGCCCTCAATCACACTCCTACTGTCATCCGGAGTCAGAAAACAGGCTTTCTCTTTGTTTTTGTTGTTTTATTTGGGCATTCCCCTGTGTAGCAAAGTCATTTAGTTGGTGCTAGCTAGCCATGATGGACTACAACTCCCAGCCCATCGGCACACTGCCCATGACACCAGACCCCTCTTGCACACTTCTCCAGACTGTCCTCTTCCCAATCTGTATTGTGCATCTCACTCCCTTGGGCTGTTTTACTCACTGTTACTTGTAGTTCCTCCCAGAGATCTCTCTGTAGTGCTCACACTCCTGCTGTTATCTTCCGCTCACTCTTGTGCCTTTCCTCCAGGATCTCTCTCTCCTGGCTGCACCCGAGCTCTTGCAGGCTGAGGTCATTCCCCCCCAGACTAGGGGCTCTCTCAGGCCCAAACAGCCTCCACACTACATCTCCGTCTCTTCCACCCAAACTTCTCCTCCCCCCACTGGGCAGACCACAGTATTTAAGGAGGCCTGCCCCTTGCCAGTCCAGTTTGGGGATTGGTCAGGGCTCCTTAATATACTTCAGAAAGCCTCACATCCTTCCCCATTCCCTTTTCCAGAACTTTCTGAAGAAGAGGGGAGTGGTGACCAAGGGGTGTTGCTTCCTGCAGTCTCCAGCTCTCCCTGGGCCACTCCCCTGCCCAAAATCAAAACAATCAGGCCTGACTCAATTTACCTACTCTCAAACAAAAACCTGCCTCTAAGTAACTACCTATGGTAGTGGGCGCTACACTCTGGTCCCCAGGTGAGGAAATTTGCAAAACGGCTTCTGGGCCCAGGAGCAAGGGCATCCCAGAACAAATAAAAAGGGAGGGGAAAAGGGAACAAACTTGGATGGGAACTGTACAAATAAATACGTACAAAAATATATTCCACTCTCAGTGGCTATTTACACCTGTACACAGTAATATACATTCCTATCTACTGACCTTACTACTAACAGCATGTAAGCACATTCCATATACACAACCTGGGCCAGAGCACTTCTCCTGAGAGAAAAGTACTCCACCCACATAGTTCTAGAAGTTGTAGAAGTTGATTCTCGCCGGATGAGGATGGACAACCTTCCCATTCCAGGAATCCTAAGAGAAGACAAACTATCAACCATAAACTAACTAAACAACAGTAACCGTCTACTGGAAGAGGGTTACGAGCCTCCCAGTAGAGCAACAACATAGCACTTTTTTGATAGAGTCTTTTTCCTGCCTGCCCTGCCAGTGAGGGGTTAGGATCCCACTGGCAACGACAGAAAAAGGGAAAAATAGATTTGTTTCTTTAAGAGATCCTGATAGGAGGGGCCCCTCCCTGAACAACAGGCTCTTTAAGTATGAAGAAATACCCTCTATAAATGGGAAATCCCAAATATAAAAGAAGAAAAAGTGGACTTTATGGGCACACACAAGACTAAAAAATATATATAAAAATATAAATTTTATTAATATAATGATTAAAATATATGTACAAAAAAGTACTCCTATAACAAAGGAACATATCATATAAAATATAACAGTCTATGGGACTACAATGCAATGGAGCCAATTCTGATACATAGTACCAAGAACACTGTATTGTGACAGTCATCAAGGTTGACACGTTTCGCTCAAAAGCTTCTTCTGGACCTCGTCCCAATAGACTGCAGGCAAACAAAATTACAAATTATACACATGAAATATATTAAGATGAGTAAATTATACAGTTCTTCAATTTATATAATGATTCAAAAGGTGTGTAAGGCTTACATGACTGCTGGTGCTCCAAATAAACCCAAAATGTCAGGGGGACGGACACAGGGGATAATAAAGCTAGTGGGCAACAGACTTCACTTCACTAGGACATGGAGAATTTTTAAGAATTAGTCTGTTACCTAAGGACAAGTGTCCAACATAAACAGGTCATATACAGTATATACCTTGTAGGAGAACTTTCTAAATTAACATCATGGCTGTATATCAACCAGCATGTATGCCAAATTTCCCATGTATCTAGATTAAGAAGTGACACTTGATGTCAATATTGTATATCAGACATGAAATAAGAATAAAAAGTAGGCACGATGGAGGGAAAAGGTGTAAGTGTATATATACCTGTTGTAGCTGATCTTGAGGATAAAGAATTGACCTAAAAAAACGAGAGATGAGGAAAAAGAGCCTTGCAGCATGCCAGCAGGCGATGAGAAGGTTCTGAATAGCAAATATAGTGTGTTTATAGAATGCATAGTATATTTATTGTATAGAAATATAAACAATAATACATATCTACCTGTATGGGTAGTATGAAGTCAGAGTAAAGCCCCTTCTAGAGAGATAGTGAAGATTTAAAAGTAGGACTGAGGGACAATAGGCCATCAGCTTAGTGCCTATATGAGTGTTACCTTTACCAGAGAGTAGGGGTACACCATCTCCGTCGCCACGTGACAACGAGATGGCGGCTGGGCTTAAATTCCCCATTGCAGCGTGTACGCAGGCGGGTGGCGTCACTGAGCGTCGCTGGACCACAACGTCAGCGCATGTCATGCGTGTGGTCCAAACATCCGGCACATGCCCATGAAGAGCGGCACGCTGGACGTGACATAGACCCGAAGGAGAGAGGCGGAGCGCTGCTGACAAACGTCAGCAAGTCGCCCATCTCATCGGGTCCAAAACATCTACATCCGAGGGATGTATGGACAGCATGTGCCCGCCCACCTGCATTGGGTGTGGAGGCCGAGAGCCAAATAAATTGTAAGCCAATACACACCATTGAAATGGGGAATAGTGGGACATTTCAACAGTACTAGGATATATACAATATCAGCTTTGCAAGCCAACAATGGGCTGATCTGTGAAAATGAACAAAGGCAGAAAAATAAGCATTGGCACAAACTCACGTAACCAGAAAGCCATCAACCCAAAAACAGATTGAGGGCAACACAGTAATACCCAATAGAACAACACAATTGTACAGCAAAATATTGATGGCAGGCAATGAGAGAAATATAGGAAAGCACAAGGAAGGGGATACCAGATTAGTTATGGCTTGATTACTTGAGAGGTGAAAAATAATATGTAAATAAAATTATATATACAATAACCTTAAATAAATGGCTTGTAACTCAGAGCTTCATTGAGGCCTGGTTTTTGGGTGGCATTTAACAAATATATCCATCGTGTTTCCTGTTGTAAAATGATTTTATCAAATTCAGCTCCCCTTGGGTTTTCCAATATTCTCTCCAATGCCGCAAAACGGACCACCTCAGTGTTGTTTTTGTGTTATAACCCTAAATGTCGGCCTATCGGGGTTGAAAGAATGTTTTTGTTACCATAGTATATGTGATCTTTAATTCGGCGCCAAAATTGGCATTGGGTCTTACCCACATAAAAAGATCCACACTCACAGAACATTATATAGACAATGCCAATGGTTTGGCAGTCCACATAGTGTTGTATAGTGTGCAAATGGCCATTTGGTAGATAGAATGATTGTTTTTCAAAAATCCAATGACAAAAGTTACAGTAACCACATTACCATGTGCCCTTCAGGGGCTCAGAAGAGTCACCGTCGGGCACCTGAAAGTGACTGCGCGTGACTTGATCCTTGACCGAGCAAGCACGTTTGTAAGTATTTCTTTTTTTAAATATTGTCATTGGTTAGCAAATACCAGTGTTCTTGGAGTATTTTTTTGATATTATTATGTTGCCTAGTGTATGGGGTAATTAACCGAACTTTGTTGTCCTCCACTGATCTAGGTCTACGAAACATTACTTCCTCTCTAGGACGCCGGTAGGCTTTGTTATAGGCTTTGCGTAGCAATGAGCAGGAATACCCTCTTAATAAGAGTCTATCCTGAAGGTTATTGGCCTCTTGTTTAAATGCTTTCTCAGTACAACAAATTCTATGGAGGCGTAGGTACTGAGAATAAGGTATGCTATGTACCAGAGGCCTGGGATGGAAGCTTTGAGCGTATTGTGTTGCCAGCCGTGGGCTTTCTGTAGAATGTGGTAGACAGATGGCCATCAGAGTTTAAACAAATTTCGATATCCAAGAAGGGAATGTGTGTGGGGTCTGACTGCATGGTAAATTTCAAGTTGAAGCTATTTACTGACATAACAGCCAGAAATTGGAGCAATTCCTCCTCCGGCCCTGACCACAGCATGAACACATCATCTATGTATCGGAGCCAGAGGAGGATATGTGGCCAAAAGCCGCCATACCGATCATCCGAGAAGAGGCTTTGCTCCCACCCCCCCAGGTACAGGTGGGCATATGATGGGGCACAGCATATCCCCATCGCTACCCCCTGCACCTGGAGGTAGTGGGAGCCATCAAAGGTAAAGACATTGCAAGACATCGTATGCCAACCTGTACCTGGGAGGGTGGGAGCGAAGCCTCTTTTCAGACGATCGGTATGGCGGCTTTTGGCCACATATCCTCCTCTGCCTCCGATACATAGATGACGTGATGGGGATTTAAGCCCACACACCATCTCGGCGTCTTGTGGTGGTGGACATGGTGTACCCCTATTCCCTGGCAAAGGTAACACTCATATAGGCACTAAGCTGATGGCCTATTGTCCCTCAATCTTACTTTTAAATCTTCACTATCTCTCTTTGTCTCTGTATTCATAGTGACCTGGGGTTTAGAGCTTGATACTCTCTCCCCCTTGCAGCACTTGCTTCACGGGCCGTTTTTCCTTCACTTGCATGCCGCATGGTGGTCTAAGCAGACAGGTATATATATAATTTTGGATTGCTACATTCTCCCTCTTTTGTTTAGCCCTGTTTGGCTTTGTACATCCCAAATAACTAGTGTCATTTCATTTGGGTCTTTTAGAAGTTTATGTTCAGCCCCTTTCTTTGCCACCTCTTCCTTTGGAGGTCGGTTGAGGCTTCGCACCATCTAAACAGGTACTTGGCCTGCTCTTTACTATTATGGCCATTACACTCATGCAGTTTAATGTACCTTTAGTTATACCTTACTTTTGACCAGCGGCGGCTGGTGTGGGAGGGGCGCTGGGGTGCCGCCTCCCCTCCGGCAAAAGAGGGAAAAAAAAAGTCAACCCCGCCCACCTGCAGGTGGCGCCGGTACATTGACTTTCTCTTTTTTTTTTTTTTCGGCTCCTTGGCTGTCACATGACAGCCAAGTAGTGAGCCTATTGGCCGGCCATTAAAAGCTATGAGTGTGCGCTGAGCAAGCGCACACTCATAGCTTGATTGGCTGCCCTGAGCCTCCGCTCAGGGTGATTGGATGAGGGGCCGGGGGCGGGTCACTGTGGCAACGGCGGTGACTTCCGCTCCCACAGAGACCATGACTGCCCAGGGACCGACGAGGGGGGGTGGGCAGCCGCTCTCCGTGTGCCGAACTCTGCAGACCCAGCGCGCTCTTGCATGCCGAATCTCTGCAACAAGAATCCTGCCTGCTGGATGGGGTAAGTGGGGGGGGCGGGGGATGACTCTGCAATGTACCCCACCTGTGTCACTGGCTGCAAACTGCCCCTCCTGTGTCACTGGCTGCAAACTGCCCCCACCTGTGTCACTGCCTGCAAACTGCCCCTCCTGTGTCATTGGCTGCAAACTGCCCCACCTGTGTCACTGGCTGCAAACTTCCCCCACCTGTGTCACTGGCTGCAAACTGCCCCTCCTGTGTCACTGGCTGCAAACTGCCCCCACCTGTGTCACTGGCTGCAAACTGCCCCCTACTGTGTCACTGGCTGCAAACTGCCCCTCCTGTGTTACTGCCTGCAAACTGCCCCACCTGTGTCACTGGCTGCAAACTACCCCTCCTGTGTCACTGGCTGCAAACTGCCCCCACCTGTGTCCCTGGCTACAAACTGCCCCTCCTGTGTCACTGGCTGCAAACTGCCCCTCCTGTGTCACTGGCTGCAAACTGCCCCCACCTGTGTCACTGGCTGCATAACTGGCCACACCTGTGTCACTGGCTGCATAACTGCCCCCACCTGTTTCACTGTATACTGTGCCCTGTGATGTAGAGCTGTATACTGTGCCCTGTGATGCTGAGCTGTATACTGTGTCCTGTGATGCTGAGCTGTATACTGTGTCCTGTGATGCTGAGCTGTATACTGTGTCCTGTGATGCTGAGCTGTATACTGTGTCCTG
>BLSH010068685.1:28717-39113 GCA_018402905.1 Glandirana rugosa
CGCTAATCGACTTCCTCCGTCGGGGTAACTTTCTTTATCCTCCGACGGTCGAGGATGTCGATTAACACCGGTACCTCGGGTTTAGATACAGAGATTGGGAGTCGAGTGGGGTAGTCAGAGGAGTGTCTAGTGACGAAATGATTGTCTGTTTAGTCGGACCTACAGTGTCGTGAAGGAATTTGACTTAGATAGATTTTAACTCGAGTACTAATCTCAACTCACTTGGGCCTGACATTTCAAGCCCAGGCATGGCTTGAAACCCCACAGGCCCTGGGCCTGGGCTTGAAAAGTTTTTTTCAGGCCCAAGCCCAGGCCCCAAGACCATTAAAATTACTTTTTTAGAATTTTTACGACATTTTTTCAGGTCCTTCCAGGACCTTTTTGCATTTTTTATGTTTTTATTTTTTTAAAAATATTTAAAGTTATTTCCCTGTCCTCATTTCTTTGTAGGGCACTTGTCCCACCCTTACCCCCATTTTCCTTCCTTTTGAAGACCTCCAGGACCTTCCTGGACTTTTTTACAGCATTTTTAAGATTTTTTCATTAAAATTACCAGAACCCCGGACCCGAACCCGGACTTTTTTTGAAAAGTTCGGGTCCGGGTCCCGGACACCCCAAAGTTCGGTACGGACCCGAACTTTACAGTCCGGGTTCACTCAACTCTAATCATGAGCTCAATTTTAGATAGATTCAGTTTAAGGAAGTGCTGTGACATCCAGGCTGATTTGTCTGTTAGTAAAGCAGTGATCTGTGAGGAGACTGATGGGGTGAGCTGAGGGTTAGAGACATAGATTTGGGCTCCATGGCCACAATTAGCTGTAGGAGCTGGCAGCCTCCTATTTCTTTCAATGGGGCTGCCTCCTTCAGCTAATCGCAGGAATCCCCATTGGAGTTCTTGCATCTAATCTGAGTGTGGGTGCATTTGCAGATGGGAATGCACCCTAAATTTTTGTTTTACTCCAAAAGGATGGAACAATCTTTATTCAGGCATTATTCAAAGTCAAAACCTACTTCCTAAACTGAGATGATGTCTCAGGGATGACACCACTAAGCAAATCCCGGTGCCTGTGCAGCTAATAGCTGTATTCACAGCTATTTGACACAAATCGGTCTCCGTTGCAGCCTCTCACCATATGACTTTCTACAAATCTATGTGTTGCCAGCCTACCAGATTAAAATTTATTGACATGACACCCAAAATTTACTGGCACAGCCACATTTTTACTGGTGTTTCACAAAGTTAAAAAAATTACAGTTTTAAGTGCAAATTTCAGTATTTAGGCTACAAACAAGTACAATATACCATTAGCAATGTGATGTAAGGTAGATATTAAGGCAAAAAAAATATTTCTTATTTTATTTTCGATATAGTAAGAAAGTAGCTCAGGGACAGGTCTCAGGAGGGCAAAAAATTAGAATGGGCGGCACGCACACATGAAATTGACTCTCACAGTGCCACTGACAGCAGTGTGCGGCAGCACAGATGATGATGACATCTTCCTGACACGACACGCCTCCAAGCAAAGCGGTCCCTTCAGTCCTCACAGCTCTGAAAGTCCCGCTCCTGGCTTGCCTTGCTCCCGTCCCGCAGACCCGCATGCAAGGCTCCAGCTACTCCACTCGGTTCCCTTGCACCATAACATCACATGACACCTGCTCAGGCACCGCCTCCACCAGACACACCCACCGCTGGTTCTGCCGGAACGCACTGTAGCAGGCACTCAGATGGCCTCGTTCGGCAGTTCCAAGCCTAGTGTCACAGCCATATTTTTAACTGGCAACCTTTTCCTTTCTCTGGCATTTACAGGCAGGAGAAAAATGCCCGGGTTTACTGGCTACCAGTAAAAATACTGACAGTTGGCAACACTGATAACGTTGATCTCTGATCCCTGAGATTAATGAGTCTGAGGAAATGCTTCCATTTACCAGCAGGCTAGAAAAATGCCTCAACTTGAGCTCAAGTACTGCTTTTTAAAATACAAGGTAGAGCATTTTCTGAAAAAGTGTGATGTTGCTTTATATGGTGACATGTCAGTAATTAATCCACACTAATCTCTAAAGTTACTGAAAAGTTTAAACTCTAGTTTGATCTTGTCCATTTAGTTCTATTACTTTTAACTATCCATGCCGGATTTTATAAGAAACTCCCCTCTGTGCAGGGAGGATTTTTAAGTGGAATGTTATTTTGTTCAGTCAGCTATAATTAAGTCTGAATGTGGCTGAAACGACTAAAAGTGGTGGCTATTATGCTCCGCACGTCGTTTGAATAAAGCATTCCAGACAGAGGACCTTGGTGTGTGCTGGCATTTTTGACGACAAGTACTCTTTCAATAGGAGATGCCATGCACTAACTCCATCAGCAGCCTGGATTAATAAAAATGCAAAGTGATGTGTTTATTTACAATCTATAGAAACTGATAGATATTACAATACATAACATGAAAGCAATAGAATTTGGCCAGTAAAGTTTCTCATCATGAGCTAATGGCAATGAAACAAAACACGGTTGCCGTTGCACCCAAGATTTGCACCCTCACCAGGACCTATTTCACTGTCCTCTGCTGCTACCCGCCTCTCCTTTTCACATTATAAAACCAAAGCGCATACATCTTACAAAGTCATAGTATGTAGTGTGAATGAGTGTGCTAGCTGCCTGGCTGGCACATTGATCTGTTGGCCATGATACTTTTAAAGCCACTGACCCCAAACAATTATGCAGATTAGAAGTTCTGACTTCACTTGCTACTTGCTCTGGGTCAATGACTTGGAAAGTACCAAAGTCACTGGATCAACATGGCAGGCAACTAAACCGGCATCTGAGAAATTCAAATATTGTATTGTGATTAGAAGATCATTGTGCTTATCTTCACTCTAAATATGAAAGGCCATGGCATTTTTTGATAAAGCTGCACTCCAGAGAGATATAAAAGACACTAATGAATTCAGCTCTGTATTCATTAATTCATCTTTAAATGTAATTTTTAATGCAAGCAGTGTAACTACCTGAATTTAAAGCAGAACTACACAGCATCTGAGTACCACAAACTAAAAACACGATTTAACTACTTGCTTACTGGGCACTTAAACCCCCTTCCTGCCCAGGACAATTTTCAGCTTTCAGTGCTCTCGCACTTTGAATGACAATTGCGCGGTCATGCTACACTGTACCCAAATGACATTTTTATAATTCTTTTCACACAAATAGAGCTTTCTTTTGGTGGTATATAATCACTACTGGGTTTTTTATTTTTTGCTAAACAAACAAAAAAAGACCAAAAATTTTGAATAAAAAAAAAGTTTTCATAGTTTGTTATAACATTTTGCAAACAGGTAATTTTTCTCCTTCATTAAGGTGCACTGATGGGGCTGCACTGATGGGGCTGCACTGATGGGCACTGATAGGCTGCACTGATAGGTGGCCAAAAATTGTGTAGCAACACAAAGAGCCCATAAGCGGGACACACCGGGCAATTTAATGTAGGACTTTATTAATCAAAAACACTATACAGAAATAAAAACAGTCAATTACCATTGATACCAATTTAAAATGACAACGTTGTCAATACTGGGGGATTGCACTCAGCCGGCTTCACTCACCATACCATCACATACTCCACAATCACACCCGGTAAGCAAGACTCGTGAACTGAACTGGTGGTTTGACCACAGTATAAGGGAGGTGGTGATATGGTAGTTCACTGGTGTCACTTCCCACTGGATGAACTCCAAAACATTTATTGTCTCATGCGGGGCATGACAGTAGACTGAGATGTGTAATCAAATAATATAGTCAGTGATACTCCCGCTGTTGAAAAAAGTTCAGCAGTTCAAACAGTTCACATCGGATCGTACCAGACAGAATCTGCCATATCTGGGATTGATGCAAGTAACCGCAATGTACACCACAGACAATGGGTCATCACCCAGTTAGCTCACCAGTCTTCGCCGACCGTGTCGGCACCCTCAGATATGGAGACAGTGGAGATCTGTGGTGATCACATCTATGGTCAGTGCTGTCCGTTCTTGGCGGTAGAGCCAAACGATCCGTGTCTGGCATATTCTTGGCGGTGTAGCCGAACGATCCGTGTCTGGCGTATTCGGAGTCACGTGTTGATCACACGACCGGTCCGTGGAGGAACGATCACATGAGTGTGATGGGGGTGGCCGGCTGGAGCGTCCCCAGGGGATGGAATGACGTGAACGCTGACGCATTTCGTCCACCTGTCGTGGACTTTGTCAAAGCAAAGGCGGGACTGAAGGAGGAGTGGTATTTATACAGTGGGTATAATAGGCCATGTAATTTCATTGTCAACCACCAGATGTCTCCAACATTCACTCGCCCAAACGATCATTCACAGATTAACCAAGCAGAAAAAGGGGAAAGCATACTAGATCAACATTCAGTATAAAACTAGTTCAGGGGCCTCCTGGGCGAGCACATTGATCAGCAGTAACTCAAACATGTATTAAACAAAACATAATTAATTCAAAAACATCAGCAATTGCCAAGAAAAAGGGCAAAATTCAAAAATTACCAAGAAAACACAAAATAGTTAATGGTTCCCAATTCAGACGGGACACGCAGGAAGAAAAAAACAAAAAAAAACAAAACAACAACACAAGCCGCACACCAGCTTCATGTAACTGCAAAGTTGGTTGGTATTATGTATCCAGAAAAACAGAAAGATTGAATTCGGTATTAAGGCATTGTGGTGCCAACGAATTCAGAAGAAAAATAAACATTTTCTCTTTTTGTAACAATACCGTATCAAAATCACCCCTGCGTAGGGGAAGATCCAAGGCATAGATACCCTTCACCGACAAATCATCGGGTTTGCCTCCGTGAAATTGTTGAAAGTGGTTAGCTAGGGGCCTGTCCTCATCTTTTTTCCCTCTAATGCTGGAGAAATGTTCACCAATCCTGACCTTCAAAGGTCATTTTGTCTTGCCCACGTATGCTTTTCCACAAGGGCAGGTCAACTGATAAACTACCCTGGTGATTGAGCAGTTTATAAATCTTTTGATGTTAAAAGACCTGGACCCATCAGCATTGGTGAAAACATTGGTTTTATGTACGTACTGGCAGATGTTGCATCTTCCACAAGGGTACATGCCCCATTTCCTGTGGCGTTTAAACAGCCAATTCGAGGAAGTGGATCTTACATATTGAGAATGCGCTAAAAGATCAGAGAGATTATGTGCTCTCTTAGCTACCATTAGAGGGCGTGGGCCCACTATCTCGCCTAATATGGCAATCCCAGATATGGGAGATTCTGTCTGGTACAATCCGATGTGAACTGTTTGAACTGCTGAACTTTTTTCAACAGCGGGAGTATCACTGACTATATTATTTGATTACACATCTCAGTCTACTGTCATGCCCCGCATGAGACAATAAATGTTTTGGAGTTCATCCAGTGGGAAGTGACACCAGTGAGCTACCATATCACCACCTCCCTTATACTGTGGTCAAACCACCAGTTCAGTTCACGAGTCTTGTTTACCGGGTGTGATTGTGTAGTATGTGATGGTATAGTGAGTGAAGCCGGCTGAGTGAAATCCCCCAGTATTGACAAAATTGTCATTTTAAATTGGTATCAATGGTAATTGACTGTTTTTATTTCTGTATAGTGTTTTTGATTAATAAAGTCCTACATTAAATTGCCCGGTGTGTCCCGCTTACGGGCTCTTTGTGTTGCTACACAATTTTTGATATATTACTGTTTGCCCTAGGGACCCCACCCAGGTCATGGGTGAGTGGCTATGCAGGGTGAATGGATAATTCTATTTCCCTAGGCCTTATACTTTGTAATAAACCCTAACGGGAGAGTTATCTTATCATTTTTCTTTTTAGAGAGTTTTTTGGGATCCATTTTGGGTCCTTTCCTTAACTCCTCCGAGGGTCGTTTCAAAAGGTTATTGATTAAGTTTACCATTGACATATTGGGTAGTAACTTCTTGCATACTCTATGGCTTACCAACTGGACGAGCACATTGATCAGGAAATTTCAGCAGCATTTAGTCCTACATTGAGTACAGATAATCCAAACCAGGAATCTCTTAAAAAATTGTTCAAAAATCATAAAAAAACTTATCATAAGACATCTCAATAGAAAAGGGGATGTTTCTTCTTTGACATCCCACATAAATAGAGGAGTGATTCCCCGGGGGAGAAAGCTCAGTTGGTAGAGCTTCAGGCAGAGATTGGAGAAAGTACGGCACTTCTTGAGCCTTTCAAACAAGACAGTGATTTTTTGAAATACAATGAACTTCTTAAAAAGGAGGTGGAACGTATCCAGAAGAATTTGAAAATCTCTAAACAGGAGAAATTCCTACAAAATATTAGTGATTGGGAATCCGACGAAATATTTGACCTCACTAACACTAGGGGGAGGAGTAGATCTAGAAGAAGAAGGTTTAGATCTCAACAACAACCTAGAAGTGAGTTATCCTCCTCAGACAGCGACACAGAACGCATAGATAAATCGGTTTCTTTTTTAGTGCAGGAACATACGACCGAAAACGAACCAGGCTCCTCCAAAAGTGGGAGACAGCCAAACTCTCTAAACCAAAAAGAAACAGATGGAGAAAAGGGAAGAAAAGTAGAGACAAAAGGTCCACAAAGACAGACCAGATCGAGACACAACCGGAAATAGATAAAATGGGATTAGACATAACCGCACCGAGTGGGGGGCCAGAACTAGATTTGAAGATCGTTAATTTATCTGACTTTCCATTAGATGAAAATTATGTCTCTCTCCTCAAAAAGGGTCTTTCCTTTTCACCGTCTGCGGCTATGAACGAATTTGACGTTTATAAGGATGTGAGTCTTTTTCTCAGAAAAGTTGTTTTGAGTCACTGGCATAAGTGCAGAACTATGCCGGGGAGACCAGTGGCCACAGAACTGGATCAGCAGGAAAGGGAAGCCCTGGAATCTTTGGTCTCTCTGTTACAGGAGAATCAATCCAGTGACTCTGAGCAAGAAGAACCATCTGAGCAGAGACTTAGGGCCTAGTACATTTTTAGACCTGGTCCGCAATGATCTACATGAGATTAATTGGCAGTGGAAAGGTATAGATAATCTCTCGAAGCAGGAGAGAAAAGCACTAAGAGAATTACAACAAGCCACCAATGTGGTGATTCGTGGCAGCGACAAGGGGGGCAATATTGTTCTGTGGTATGCACAGCTATATGAACAAGAAGTTTGTCGTCAATTGAAAGACTTAGACATGTATCGCAGACTCCAGAGCAATCCTTTCCCCGCCCTTGTTATGCAGCTCAACTCACAGTTAGATCTAGCGGCAGAGGATGGCCTTCTCCCTAAAAAAGAACAGGAGTTCTTGAAGGTTAAGGAGTACAATGTACCGACTTTTTACTTAATTCCTAAACTTCACAAGAATTTGGCCAACCCTTCTGGTAGGCCCATCGTTTCTGCTATTAAAGGATCCTTTGAGAGAGTGGGGAAATTTGTGGATGCCATGATCAAGGACCTCGTCCAGGATCTGCCATCCTATGTACAGGATACTAGACAGGTGTTGTCAAAAATAATGGTTTTCCATGTTCCAGAAGGGACCCTACTGGTGGGTATTGACGTTGAATCACTATACATGTCTATTCCCCACCAGTGGGGTCTCCGGGCAGTCATGCATTTTTTGGAAAACAAACATCCGAACCTGGGAGCACACAATGAGTTTATTGTTGATTTACTTGAGTTTATGTTGAACAATAATTGCTTCCAGTTTCTGGACGTATCATATCAACAGATACGTGGTACATCTATGGGTGCCCCATGGGCACCCGCGTACGCCTGTCTGCACCTTGGATAGTGGGAGGAGCAGGTGGTATACGACTCACCTATGTACCGGGCCCACAGTATGTTGTGGGTCAGGTACATAGATGATATTTTGATGTTGTGGAGGGGCTCGATGATGGAGCTTAATGACTTTATTGGAGAACTGAATCGCAATGACCGCAACATTCGCTTGACTTTCTTAGCTGACCCACTGACTCTTCCCTTTCTGGATTTAACCATTACCTTACAGGGGAGTGCTATCCTTACACACACTTTCCGGAAACCCACGGTGGCAAACACCCTTTTGGCCAGTAGCTGCCATCCTCAGTCCCTAATTAAGGGCATACCAGTGGGCCAGTTCCTGAGATCCCGAAGGAACTGCTCCACGGATGGGCAATTTGAGCAAGAGGCTAAAGGAGTCTATACCCAGTTTAGAGAGAGAGGTTACTCCCATAATAGTCTCAGGAGAGCTAAACGAAGGGCTACAGCCAGCAATCGCCGTGATTTAATTCAGGCCCCCCCAACGCCTGTTGAGGTCACTCAACCGGTAGTTATTAACTCTCCAACTCGTATCATCACCAAATATGGAGCACAATGGGATGAGGTTAGAAGGATCCTCGATAAACATTGGCATCTATTGACCAAAACTCCCATATTAGGCGAGATAGTGGGCCCACGCCCTCTAATGGTAGCTAAGAGAGCACATAATCTCTCTGATCTTTTAGTGCAGTCTCAATATGTAAGATCCACTTCCTCGAATTGGCTGTTTAAACGCCACAGGAAATGGGGCATGTACCCTTGTGGAAGGTGCAACATCTGCCAGTACGTACATAAAACCAATGTTTTCACCAATGCTGATGGGTCCAGGTCTTTTAACATCAAAAGATTTATAAACTGCTCAACCACCAGGGTAGTTTATCAGTTGACCTGCCCTTGTGGAAAAGCATACGTGGGCAAGACAAAACGACCTTTGAAGGTCAGGATTGGTGAACATTTCTCCAGCATTAGAGGGAAAAAAGATGAGGACAGGCCCCTAGCTAACCACTTTCAACAATTTCACGGAGGCAAACCCGATGGTTTGTCAGTGAAGGGCATCTATGCCTTGGATCTTCCCCTACGCAGGGGTGATTTTGATACGGTATTGTTACAAAAAGAGAAAATGTTAATTTTTCTCCTGAATTCGTTGGCACCACACGGCCTTAATACCGAATTCAATCTTTCTGTTTTTCTGGATACATAATACCAACCAACTTTGCAGTTACATGAAGCTGGTGTGCGGCTCGTGTTGTTGTTTTTTTTTTTTTTTTTTCTTCTTCTTCTTTTTTCCCACATGTCCCGTCTGAATTGGGAATCATTAGACTATTTTGTCTTTTCTTGGTAATTTTTGAATTTTGCCCTTTTTTCTTGGCAATTGCTGATGTTTTTGAATTAATTATGTTTTGTTTAATGCATGTTTGAGTTACTGCTGATCAATGTGCTCGCCCAGGAGGCCCCTGAACTAGTTTTATACTGAATGTTGATCTAGTATGCTTTCCCCTTTTTCTGCTTGGTTAATCTGTGAATGATCATTTGGGCGAGTGAATGTTGGAGACATCTAGTGGTTGACAATGAAATTACATGGCCTATTATACCCACTGTATAAATACAACTCCTCCTTCGGTCCCGCCTTTGCTTTGACAAAGTCCACGATAGGTGGACGAAATGTGTCATCGTTCACGTCATTCCGTCCCCTGGGGACGCTCCAGCCGGCCACCCCCATCACGCTCATGTGATCGTTCGTCCACAGACCGGTCGTGTGATCAACACTTGACTCCGAACACGCCAGACACAGATCGTTTGGCTCCACCGCCAAGAATACGCCAGACACCGATCGTTCGGCTCTACCGCCAAGAACGGACAGCACTGACCATAGATGTGATCACCACAGATCTCCACTGTCTCCATACCTGAGGGTGCCGACGCGGTCGGCGAAGACTGGTGAGCTAACTAGGTGATGACCCATTGTCTGTGGTGTACATTGCGGTTACTTGCATCAATCCCAGATATGGAAGATTCTGTCTGGTATGATCCAATGTGAACTGTTTGAACTGCTGAACTTTTTTCAACAGCGGGAGTATCACTGACTATATTATTTGATTACACATCTCAGTCTACTGTCATGCCCCGCATGAGACAATAAATGTTTTGGAGTTCATCCAGTGGGAAGTGACACCAGTGAACTACCATATCACCACCTCCCTTATACTGTGGTCAAACCACCAGTTCAGTTCACGAGTCTTGTTTACCGGGTGTGATTGTGGAGTATGTGATGGTATGGTGAGTGAAGCCGGCTGAGTGCAATCCCCCAGTATTGACAACGTTGTCATTTTAAATTGGTATCAATGGTAATTGACTGTTTTTATTTCTGTATAGTGTTTTTGATTAATAAAGTCCTACATTAAATTGCCCAGTGTGTCCCGCTTACGGGCTCTTTGTGTTGCTACACAATTTTTGGTATATTACTAGTGTTGAGCGAACCCGGACTGTAACGTTCGGGTCCGTACCGAACTTTCGGGTGTCCGTGGCACGGACCCGGACCCGGACATTTCAAAAATCGTTCGGGTT
>BLSH010068724.1:10942-22733 GCA_018402905.1 Glandirana rugosa
TACGGACAGAATGGGTCCTTCGCCGCCGAATCGTCTTACGGCATCTCCTCAGCGAGAAACGCCCAAACAACTGTGCCCTATAGAGGCTTTATATCCAACGGAGGACATATATCCAATATAAAAGTTATTTGTCCATGCTATCAGTTCCACCAAATGCTTCTCAGTTCTACAACGTATACAAATTCCTACTTGCCTTTAACTACACAATCCCTTTAACTTTTAGAGTCGAATGGGAAGGTAGAATCAGAATAGAGTGTGTCTTCAGATGAAACAAGCAAGGTACTGAACTTGTCCATTCATCTTTTATAAACTCTTCCACGGCAGAGAGCAATTACAAATTGTTGACCAGGTGGTACTATACCCCATTGCATAAAAATAAATGGGATACTTCCGGTTCCGGCGCCATATGACGAGGGAGTGAGAAGAAGCAGCTCCGGATCACAGCCTCACATATTCGGCTACAAACCCGCAAAGAGCGACTCCTCTACGGCATTCTGCTAAGCCGCCGCTTCCTGGGTAAGACAGGCATGGACAGATTCGTCCTGCACGGCGGTATACCCGCCAGCGCCCCGGCCAGAGCCGATTCAGCGGGAACGGGCACACACGCGGCCAATATGGCGGACGGGCAGTCCATCGCCACTAACACGCCATCTCCTGCTGCCATGTCTATCCCCCCTTGGGATGCCTCGGAGGCACAGCTCACACGGATCGCACAATCAGTGGCGGCGCTCCTCTCTCCCACGATCTCAGAGGCCGTGGAGAGAGCAGTACAGGCAGGCATGGAGCACCTTACCAAACAATTAGGTGAACACACCAAGAGACTGGGAGAATTGGAGTCCCGCACCTCTGAAATAGAGGACGAGTTAAATCCTCACAGCACACAGAACAAAAGCTTCTACACACTCAGCAATACATTTTAGACAAGCTCGATGACATCGAGAATCGCACAAGGAGGAACAACCTCAGATTCATTGGGCTCCCTGAAACCTATAACAACAATGCCCTGACTGACATTTGCACTACCCGCATCCCTTTAGCCTTGGGCATCACAGGGCCTTGTGTCATTGAAAGGGCGCACCGCTTGGGGCCTCCCTCAAACGACCGGCGCTCTCCTCGGCCAGTAATAGCACGGTTCCTGAACTATGCGGACAGAGTGGCAATCCTGAAATCATTCAGAAATGCTAAGTCCCTGCAATTTGAGGGTCACAAAATTTTAATATTTGCGGACTACTCGCAAGAGGTGTCAAAACGCCGCAAAGCTTTTCAACCTATTTGTTCTGCCCTTTTCCAAAAAGGCATCAAATTCACTCTATCATACCCAGCCACTTTATGTCTTACTGACCAGTCAGGGGAAGCAAAGTCCTTCACCCTCCCTGCTGAGGCCGAAAATTACCTTCTCTCCCAACTCCAAATCCCCATGGAAACTCAACAAGGGGGCGCTCTCCCCCCGTCTCCAGGGAGCAGAGATCTCCGAAGCCCGCGTAAAGACTCTCCTAAAAGGGCCCGCTACTCCGATAAGGCTAAACAACACCCACCGTCCTAGATTCAGGACCAGCCATCACCCTAGACTGTGCTCTTATTGAACCTGGGCATCTCCAGGCTGGTGCCCCTTAAGTACATACAAACCCCTCTATTCTAATGTTCTTCCGATGTTTCTCTTAAAATGATTCACTTGCAAACCCAGATGTGATGACGACTAATAATATGTTGTTTTCCTTTTGCATTTATGTTCTGTTTGTCTGTCTAGACTCCTTCCCCCACATGGCCTTATCGGAGCTCCTCAACATGAAGCTGACGATCCCTACCCTGTCGCCTCCACTTCAGGGTTATCTTCGTACCTCCCTGAGGCACCACTTTGACCACGGCTCGTAGACCCCAGGCTTGTGGGACTCCGGTAATGCTATCTGGAGTGTGACGGTATGTCATATGGAAAAAAGAGAAGTCCACTTCCTAGTTTGTGGTATGTTATTCTTGCTTATTTTCCTTTGTTGTTAATGCTTTTCACCTTTTGGGAGGACAAGCCCGCCACCCTCATCCAGCCTCTATCCCCATCTCCTACTCCTAGAGATTCTGTTCCCATGCACACTCCCCCGCTCTATTTGAGCTCCCTGGTGATAAATTACTCAAAATGTTTTACTATAAATCCTGTGTCCAATAGCCTAACATTTCAACCAGACATAACTTAAAAGTTATATCCTGGAACGTAAAGGGGCTTAAGTCTCCACATAAAAGAATGGCAGTGCTTAGACACCTTAGGCGTTTGCGTGCAGACATTGCTATGCTTCAGGAGACCCATTTGTCCCTTAAAGACTTTTGGCGTCTCAAGAAACTCTGGGTGGGCCAAGTATTTGGGTCACCAGGCACAAACGGCAAAGCAGGAGTTTTAATCTTAATGCATAAAAATGTAGCATCTCAAATCCTCTCGGAAGTGCATGACAGCGAAGGGCGCATATCCCTCCTCAAGCTCAAACTCCTTAACAGAGAGATGGTTCTGGGCAACGTGTATGCCCCGAACTCTCCCTCCAAGACATTCTTTCAGGACCCGACGGCCAAGCTAGCAACATTTCTCCACCTGCCCTTGTTGGTAGGGGGAGACTTTAACTCAGTCATGTCCATCCAGGAAGATAGGGCCCGTCCCCTACCCAAGTCAAAACAAGAACCTTCTGGTTCTCCCTCAGCTCTTGCCCAGTTCGCGGAAGCCACCCAACTTACTGATATTTGGAGACTAAATAATCCACTAGGGAGGGAATTTACTTTCTACTCTTCCCCGCACCAGAGCTTATCGCGGATAGATTATATGTTCTGCAACCCACTCATGCTTCCATTTTCCTAAAATTCAGAAATTCTGGACATGGCGATCTCTGATCATGCCCCAATCGCCCTCCAGCTGGCATTCTCAGAGACACCTAACTCACCCAAAATATGGCGCTTCCCATCACACTTGGTAGGAAACACTGAGTTGTTTGAGGTGATTCACAAAGCTTGGGCAGAGTTCCAAGAAACCAACTCGGAACATGTGGGGAACCCCATATTATTCTGGGAAACTGCAAAAGTTGTCCTACGAGGTAAAATTTTAGCATTCACAGCGACACATAAAAAAAAATCCGCCCAGCAATACGAGAAGGCCAGTGCTGCCTTGCGGGAAGCTCAAATTGCCCTTAATAAACTCAACTCCCCTAACAACAGAAAAAATTGGTTAGAAGCAAAATCTACCTTTGATAAATGGGCAGGTGAGCGCGAACTTTACTATCATTCACGCTCCCAACTTCAATACCATAAATTCGGTAATAAACCGGGTAAACTCTTAGCTCAGCTCTGTAGGGGCCCCTACACCCCCACTCACATAACAACTTTAAGACGCCCGGACGGCACGACGACATCAGACTCTAAAGACGTGATCTCTGTACTAGAGGATTTCTATTCCAACCTATACAGTGACGACCCCATAGATGAGTCGTTGGCAACCTCTTTCCTCGATAAGATAAATCTTCCTTCAATTGATCCTGCAGACCTGACGGCCCTTAATGCTCCTATAACGGTACCAGAAGTCATTCAAGCGATCTCCTCACTTGCCCCCAACAAAGCCCCCGGCCCCGATGGGTTTACGTCCGAATTCTATAAACTTACTAAGGACCTTATCTCTCCCACCTTGGTTTCCCTCTATCAGAGCATTTTGGATGGAGGCTCGTACCTGCCCACAGAATTTCAAGCATATATAAAGCTGATTCCTAAAAAGGATAAGGACCCCTTAAACCCGGGTTCCTACAGACCTATCTCTCTACTTAACCTAGATTCCAAACTTCTATCTAAGGTTATGGCTAAACGGTTGGCAAAACTCATGCCCGCCTTGCTCCACCCTGCCCAGGCAGGGTTCACGATGGGGAGATCGGCAGCCTCCAATATCCGCAAAGTATTGGCCGTACTAGAGGCGGCCAGGACGGGACCGGCCAGGGATTCTGTTATTGTCACCCTTGATGCTGAGAAAGCATTCGACAATATCAGTTTCCGCTGGTTGGGACTAGTCCTTCAGAGGGTGGGTATTACAGGCCCCTTCGCCCATTTAATTTCCGCCATGTATAAAGCACCATACGCAAAGGTGGTGGCCGCGGGCTTAGTATCCAACAAAATTATGTTACACAAGGGCACACGCCAGGGGTGCCCCCTCTCCCCCCTCCTATTCAACCTGGCTATTGAACCTTTATCTCGTTTTATCCTGTTCAACTCTAACATACATGGGGTGATGATAGGAAACCAAGAGATAAGATCCGCATTATTTGCGGATGACATCCTTATTTTTTCCTCGTCCCCCCAAAACAGATATTCCCCATATTCAAGACATCTTCACACAGTTCAGGAGCTGTGCGGGTCTCAGGATCAATTTCGGGAAGAGTGAGGTACTGCCACTCTTCCAATCTAGAACCCCCCAATGGGCGACACAGTCCGCCTTCCAGATAGCCAAAAATCATATTACATACTTAGGAATCAAGATTGGTAGAACTCCAGCCTCAGTGTATCAGCTAAACTACCCCCCCTTAATTTCTAAAATTGGGAACGAATTGTCACACTGGTCGTCCCTCCCCCTCTCATTGCTGGGCAGATGTCACCTTTTTAAAATGATGAGCTTCCCTAAACTGCTGTACCCCCTTCAAACCATTCCCTTGCTTCTAAAACACAAAGACGTTCAAACTCTACATAAATCTCTCTCAGCTTTTCTTTGGAAAGGCAGGAGACCCCGCATTTCATTATCAAAACTCCAACAATCCACTTTGCTTGGAGGTATTAACCTCCCAAACATCAGAAGGTACAACTTAGCCTGTCTACTTCGGATAACGCTGGACTGGCTGGCGGGCAGGTCCAACTATTCCAACTATGACCTGGAGTCTCAAATGGTAAGCCCAGTTGGTCTAGCCGCTGTTTTGCACTGCAAATTCAACTCTCTCTCCCTCCCCACCTTAGGCAGAACCTGTTGATAAGAGATACGGTCATAGCCTGGCGAGAATCCAGAAAGGCTCTACACCTCCCATACTATATCTCTCCTTATCTCCCCATTATGGGACACCCCCTCTTTAATTTGGATAAACAATATGCGGCTTTCTCCACCTGGGCTTCCCATGGACTTACAAACTGGGCACAATTGTTTGACCAGGAGACTGGTAAGGCACATCCCTTTGAAGTCCTGAAAACCAAATTTGATATTCCCTCACATCACTTCATCCACGCCCAACAAGCTATACGTTTCGCCATATCCCTGCACTCTGAGAAACGCAGCAGATTCAAACCCTCCTTCATTGATGAACTGCTCGAGAGGGGCCATTATAGGATCTCAGATGTTTACAAAGCCTTATCTCAAAGCGCAGCCGATTCACTCCACCTTAGCCCAGGTTCGGCCTGGTCAAAGGACTTCAGCTTTCCGAGCGGTGATAATACCCCTTTGCTGGGATACATCTTTATCAGGAAGCATATCACCAATGAGTTTTGGAGGGAGCAGCAGCTCAAAATACTGCACAGAGCTTACGCCCCATTCACCACTTCACCTGCCTTGCCGAAACCCTATTCTTGCCCCTGGTGTGACCTGCACAAACCCACTCTGAAGCACAGACTTTGGGATTGCCTCTATATAAAATCTCTATGGGAAAGCTCACAAGCCTTAGTACATAAAGTCACTGGCCTCCCACCCTCTGACGATCCAACCCTACTGCTCTTTGGCTCAATGGAAAACCTCCAGTCTCCACATCGGAACACAACTTGTGAGATCCTAAGGGCACACGGAGCTTGGATTACCACGTGTTTAATGGCAACCAGGAGAGCCATTCTGAAACAATGGATTTCCTCTGCACCTCCCACTTTGGATCAGGTTAAAACTGACCTATTCAGCCTCATGCACAAGGACACCCTGAATCTTGCCCTGTATTCAGCTAGTCATGCTGACCTCAAAAACAAATGGGGCCCTTTCAGGAAACTGTTACAAGAAGACACGCGGCCACTAAACCATGTATACATGGACCCTTTGCAGGAGACCCCCTTTGCTTCCCCCCTTTGAAACCGATGTTCCAATGCTCACCTAAAATTGACACCAGGATCTAAACCTCAAACCACACCATCTCCAGTTCGCAATGGTATCACAATTACCACACATCCTAATGGAAGGCCTTTCACCCGTCTTCCCCAACTTTGATACTAGAATGGGTCTCCTAGGCGCTTTCTCCTTTTTTCGCCTCTACAGACTTCCTGGCTTATCCCCCTGCCTATGAGACCATTCGGGGTCCAAATACCTACTTTAGATGTACGGTTTGAACTGGACTTACTCTTACTTGTCTCTAGGCATACCCCCCTATCGATGTTATATACTTAGTTTATCAATGAAACTATATACTTTCTTGCAGGTGGCTACCTTGCCCTCCTCCCCTTCCCTCCCTTCCTCCCACCCCTCCCTCCCTCCCTCCTTCCCCTCTTCCCTTTCCCCCCCCTATACCCGGGTATCCCCCACTCCCCTCTCTTCCCCTTCCCCTACTTTCCCATACCCCCCCTCCCTATTCAGAAATATATTTGTATATCTTTGTATTGCTTCTTGAATTTAAGTTTGTATCTCTTTGGAAAAACCTAATAAAAATTATATATAAAAAAAAAAAAGTGGTTGTCACAGGCTGACAACCACTTTAAAATCGCAGCTGTAATGTATTGCCGGTTCCTGGCAATATACAAAAAATTGCTGGAAAAAAGTGTGTGCGTCGCCCCCTCCCCAGTCCAAACCATTCTCTTTGGGTCTGGTTTGGATATTAAAGGGAACCCCACACCAATTTTTTTAAAAAATTGACGTGGGGGTCCCCCTAAAATCCAAACCAGACCCTTATCTGAGCATGCAGCCTGGGCGGTTAGCGAGCACCCCCCCTCCTGAACCATACCAGGCTACATGCCCTCAACATGGGGAGTATGGGTGCTTTGGGGGAGGGGGGCTCTGCCCCCCACCTCAAAGCACCTTGTCCCCATGTTGATGGGGACAAGAGCCTCTTCCTTACATGCCTGGCCGGTGCTTGGGGGGGCTCATCAGAATCTGGAAGCCCCCTTTAATAAAGGGGTCCCCAGATCCTGACCCCCCCATGTGAACAGGTTTGGGGTACATTGTACCCCTACCCATTCACCAAAAAAACATTAGGCGGTTTTATTTTGTATTATAGCTGTTTCTTCTTTCATCTTTCTTCCTCCATCTTCTCCTGGCCCGGTCCTTCTTCTGGTATTCTTCTTCTTTCAGTCTTCTTGCTACCTCTCTTCATCTTCCATCTTCAATCTTCATCTTCTTTCTTCTTTCCCCGCCGCCGCGCTCTCTGCTGCTGCAGTCCGGCCCCTGCAGTGTCTCCCCAAATGGGCAGTCTTCATGATGACAGTTCTTTTATAAGAAGGGGCAGGGCCACCCGTGACGTAAATGGGTGACCTTCCCCCTCTGACATCACATGACCTCAGAAGGGGGCGGGTTCACTCAGTTATGTCACTGGGTGACCCAACTCCTTTTTATAAAAGTACTGTCATCGTGAAGACTACCCATTCGGCAAGACGCGCAGGGGCTGGACTGCACCAGCGGAGAGAGCGGCGGTGGGGAAAGAAGAAAGGAGATCAAGGTGAAGATGAAGATTGAAGATTGAAGACGAAGAGAGGAAGCAAGAAGACTAAAAGAAGAAGCAGAAGACCAGAAGAAGGAGCGGGCCAGGAGAAGATGGAGGAAGAAAGAAGAAAGAGCTATAACACAAAATAAAGGACTTGTCAAAAACTACTTATTGTTTTTTTTTACACTACACTCCTTTTTTGGTGAATGGGTAGGGGTACAAAGTACCCCAAACCTATTCACATGGGGGGTCAAGATCTGGGGGCCACTTATTAAAGGGGCTTTTAGATTCTGATAAGCCCCCTGCCCGCAGACCCCCACAACCACCGGCCAGGGTTGTGGGGATGAGGCCCTTCTCCCCATCAACATGGGGACAAGGTGCCTTGGGGGAACCTCAAAGTATCCTCCCCATGTTCAGGGCATGTGGCCTGGTATGGATCAAGGGGGGGGGTGCTTGGTCGTCCCCACCCCCTCCTGCCATGCCAGGGCTGCATGCTTGAATAAGGGTCTGGTTTGGATTGGGGGGGACCCCACACCATATTTTCTTAAAATCCATACCAGACCTGAAGGGCCAGGTTTGGATTTTGGGGGGAACCGCACATCATTTTTTTTCTTCTATTTTGGCATGGGGTTCCCCTTAAATTCCAAACCAGACCCCAAGGGCCTGGTTTGGATTTTGAGGGGTACCGCACATCATTTTTTTTTTTAATTTTGGCACAGGGTTCCCCTTAAATTCCATACCAGACCTGAAGGGCCTGGTTTGGATTTTGGGGGGAACCGCACGTGATTTTTTAAAAATTTTGGCACGGGGTTCCCCTTAAATTCCATAACAGACCTGAAGGGCCTAGTTTGGATTTTGAGGGGAACCAGATGTAATTTTTTTGTTTATTTTGGAGTGGGCCCTGCTGTTGTAAATTAGTTAAAAATTGTGATAAAATCCCCTAGTCAAACAGGTGGCGGAAAATTGGGCCTTGTGTGTTGCCATTGCAAGAACACTGTAACCCCTTGCAGTTACTCTTGTTGGACGGAGGAACTGGGCCTGATGTTGTAAATTAGTTTACAAATTCTGATGAAAGCCCCCCGTCAAACAGGTGGCCAAAAATTGGGCCTTGTGTGCTGGTGGTGCCAGAACACTGTAACTCCTTGCAGTTACTCTTGTTGGACGGAGGAACTGGGCCTGATGTTGTAAATTAGTTTACAAATTCTGACAAAAGCCCCCAGTCAAACAGGTGGCCAAAAATTAGGCCTTGGGTGTTAGCGGTGCCAGAACACTGTAACCCCTTGCAGTTACTATTGTTGGATGGAGGAACTGGGCCTGATTTTGTAAATTAGTTTACAAATTCTGACGAAAGCCCCCAGGGAAACAGGTGGGCAAAAATTGGGCCTTGCTTGTTGGCAGTGCCAGAGCACTGTAACCCCTTGCAGTTACTCTTGTTGGACGGAGGAACTGGGCCTGATGTAAATTAGTTTACAAATTCTGATGAAAGCCGCCAATGAAACAGGTGGCAAAAAATTGGGCCTTGTTTGTGGGCGGTGCCAGAACACTGTAACCCCTTGCAGTTATTCTTGTTGGAAGGAGGAACTGGGCCTGATGTTGTAAATTAGTTTAACCACTTAAGCCCTGGAGCCCTTTTTTACACTTGTTGTTTACAAGTTAAAATCTGTTTTTTTGCTAGAAAATTACTTAGAACCCCAAACATTATATATTTTTTTTCAAACACCCTAAAGAATAAAATGGCGATCTTTGCAATACTATTTGTCACACGGTATGTGCGTAGCAGTCTTTCAAGTGCTTTTTTGAGTTAAAAAATAAGAGAACAGTAAAGTTAGCTCAATTTTTTTGTATATTGTGAAAGAGGATGTTACGCCGAGTAAATAAATATTATACATGTTAGGGTTGAAAACTGCACACACTTTCGGAATGGCGACAAACTCCGGTATCTCCATAGGTGCCGCTTTAAACATTTTTTACGGTTACCAGGTTAGAGGTGCAGAGGAGGTCTTTTGCTAGAATTACTGCTCACACTCTGGCGATCGCGGCGATACCTCGCATGTGTGGTTTGAACACCATTTTGATATGCGGGCGTGACTTGCATATGTGTTTTCTTTGCTGTGCGAGCTCCCGGTTATGGTAGTGCTTTAAATTTTTTTTTTATTAATTTTATTATATTTTTCCTCTTAACACTGTTACTTTAAAAACAAAAAATCTGATCACTTTTATTGCTATCACAAGGAATGTAAACAGCCCTTGTTATAGTAATATATAGTGACAGGTACACTTTATGGAAGGATGGGGGGTCTAAACCCCCCCATCCCTCCTTTGCACTTCACAGTATGCAGATCGCCAAAAACGGCGATTCTGAATACTGTCATTTTTTTAACACCGTGTTTCCCACCATGTAAACCAGAAGTGACGTTCTGACGTTGCTTCCGGAAATGTAAGAAGGAGTCTTCCACAGGGACTCCACACAGTGGCCAAAAGTGTCAGATCGGAGCTCTGGTCTCCTGGTGGGACGGGAGACCGGAGAAGAGCGGTGGACGGTGGTGGGAGTGGGGATGGCCCCTCCCACTCCCTGGGATAAAGACTGAGCGGCTTCCAAGCCGGATCGACCATCATCACTGGATAGCCGCCCGTCTGCTCTAAAAAATGATACCAGAGTATAGTCTGTAGCTGCAGGCTATACCCCAATACTTCCACTTAAAGCTGCCGACATTTAAAAATGACGATTTGCGTTAAGTGGTTAAAAATTGTGATGACATGCTCCAGTCCAACAGGTAGTGAAAACTTGGGCCTTGGGTGTTGTCGGAGCCAGAACACTGTAACCCCTTGCAGTTACTTTTGTTGGGTGCAGGAACGGGCCCTGCTGTTGTAAATTAGTGTAACCACTTAACGCAAATCGCTGTTTATCAACGGTGGCTGCTTTAAGTGGAAGTATCGGGGTATAGTCTGCAGCTACAGGCTATACCCTGGTACCATTCTTTAGAGCAGGCGGCCAGCTATCCATTGATAACAGCCGATCCAGCTCGGGAGCCGCTCGGTCATTATCCCAGGCAGCGGGAGGGAACATCCCCCCTCCCGCCACCGTCCGCCACTCTTCTCCGGCCTCCCGTCCCACCGGGAGACCGGAGCTCCGATCTGACGCTACTGACCACTGTGTGGAGTCCCTGTGGAAGCTGGAATCGGCCTCGATCGGGACTCTTCGTACCTTCCCGGAAGCAACGTTACAACGTCACTTCCGGTTTAGTCTGTGGCTAAGGGCGTCAGTTTTTAAAAAATTACAGTATTCAGAATCACTGTTTTTGGTGATCTGAATACTGTGAAGACCCCCCATCCTTCCATAAAGAGTACCTGTCACCATAAATCACTATCACAAGTGATGTTTACATTTCTTGTGATAGCAATAAAAGTGATCAGATTTTTTTTTTAAAGGAACAGTGTTAAGATGAATAATATAATAAAACAAAAAAAATTTAAAGTGCCACCGTCCCCGCGAGCTCGTGCAGCAAAGAAAACGCATATGTAAGTCACGCCCGCATATGAAAACGGTGTTCAAACCACACATGCGAGGTATTGCCACAATCGCCAGAATGTGAGCAGTAATTCTAGCAAAAGACCTCCTCTGCACCTCTAACCTGGTAACTGTTAAAAATTTTTAAAGCGTCGCCTATGGAGATTTTTAAGTACCGGAATTTGTCACCATTCCGCGAGTGTGCGCAATTTTCAACCGTGTCATGTATGGTATCTATTTACTCATCATAACATCCTCTTTCACAATATACAAAAAATTGGGCTAACTTTACTGTTGTCTTATTTTTGAACTCAAAAAGGTGATTTTTTTCCAAAAAAAAAGCGATTGAAAGACCGCTGCACAAATACTGTGTGACAAAAAGTATTGCAATGATTGCCATTTTATTCTCTAGGGTGTTTGAAAAAAATATATAATGTTTGGGGTTCTAAGTAATCACAGGTGATATATAGACAGGTATGCCATATATCATGTGAACTGTACCACATAATTTTATATATGTCAAAAATTGGGGAATTGGGGGTCTCGGGAAAAAATGTAAACAACAAATGTTCAATTTTAGTCAAAAAAATATCTTTTAATGAATCTTGGGGTTTGTAATATATAAAAAAAGTTTGTGGGATCTCTTATTTTACCGTTAGTAACGTTATGAAAAACAGTGTGTCAT
>BLSH010068724.1:33324-46326 GCA_018402905.1 Glandirana rugosa
TACCCCCCGCCCTAAATCCCGGTGGTTATGGGGATCTGTGGGCAGGGTGCTTATCAGAATCTGGAAGCCCCCTTTAACAAGGAGACCCTAAATCCCGCCCCCCATGTAAATGAGTGGGGCATACCCTACCTCTCCTCCTACCTTTATTGAGTTATACTATTCCCTGGCAGTGGCTCCTCCCCCTCCTCTATGAAGCTGACAAGAGGAAACTGAAAGCAGTTCTTACAAGTTCAGAGTGAGAGAGGATTAAGGCCCCTCCCACTGCAGTCATTCTGCCCGAGAGTGAGAGCAGACTGAACCATGTGACCGCACATAAGAGCTCCTATTTAATGGTACTTAGAGAAGATGTTTCAAAAAGAAAAAAAAAAAACATTGCCACTAGAAGACTAATCAACATAATTCACCAGGCTGGGGTCACTCAAACGCCTTCTCTGCTTCTATCTTTAGATGCAGAGAAGGCATTTGATAGAATCCATTGGAAATACCTTCAAAAAGTCCTCATCAAATTTGGCTTTCAAGGCAACATCTTATCAGCAATCCTCACACTATACACATCCCCATCAGGTAGAGTATACAACTCAAACATTTTATCCCAACCCTTTGAAATTTCTAATGGAAGAAGACAGGGGTGCCCCCTATCCCCTTTAATTTTCAACCTCCTCATGGAGCCTCTAGCAGAACATATAAGATCCAATCCCCTTATTCCAGGCTTCCGCATAGGCAAAGCAACCCACAAAATCAGCCTATTTGCGCATGATGTGGTTCTGATGCTAACGGAATCAACTTCATCCGTAGGTAGACATTGCAGTGGTTTACCAGGGTGTCCTATTTTAAAGTAAACAATTCCAAATCCATCGTCCTTGACCTCCACTTACACAAAAAAATTAGATCCTCATTACAACAACAATTCCCATTTACATGGGCAGATACCATCATTTCATATCTAGGCATTCACCTGACCAAATCAGATAAGAGTCTCTTCAGTAAAACAAAAATGCAATCTAAACTCAACTCCCTCTTAAAACACAAATTTTCCTGGCCTGGAAGGCTAGCAGCATTTTAAATGCTACGACTTCCACAACTTTTGTACCTATTTAGGACACTGCCAATTCCCATACCAAAATCCTACTTTAACTCTTTTAACAAAATTCTGAGTGCATATGTGTGGACCAAATGAAAACCATGCTGCACATACCAGAGTTTAATAAGGCATAGTTCAGCTGGAGGAACAGGATATGTAGACTTTATGGACTACTATACAGCCACCATCCTAACACAATTAAGAGGCTGGCTGAGACCCACACCTTCCACTAGATGGGGACAAATAGAATCCACCTATGTACCTGCCCAAAATCTAAAAGCCTGGATCCTAGCCACACCCTACAATTCTCCTTTACCACCAAATCTTTCCCCTACTATGAAGGCCTCAATGACAACATAGCACTATCTACTAACAGTGCAAGACCCCCAAGTACGACTTATACAACCACATATTCCCATAGAATCCCTTTAGTCTATAACTCCAGACATACCACTAAATGAATGGTGCCTTAATGGAATCACCAAGATTCAAAACTTCCTCACTCAATCCACCATAAAATCCTTTGGCAACATCCAACAAGAATCCCCCCTATCACCTAACATGATATTTACATATCTCAGATTGAAAAAAGGTCTATCAAAAATAACAAATCCCGTATATACAATTCCCTACATGGCGTGGCACTTCCTCATTAGCACTAATACAGCCCAGAAGGGAATCTCACTACTATACTCAATCCTAGGTTAAAAAAAAACATTCACCATATCTAAATCATACGTTCAATGGGAAACAGACCTAAAAGCAACCTTTACTGATCGACAGTAGACTAATGCCCTTAAACACATATACCGTGCTACCTGTTTCTCTACACTATGGGAATGAACACAAAAAATCTTACTTAGGTGGTATTTAACTCCTGCAAAATTGGCCACCTTCTCCAAACAAACACCCCATCATTGTTGGAGGAACTGTGGTCATAAGGGCGCCATCTTACACATCCTATGGGAATGCCCAGTGCTCCAGACCTACTGGCAGGAAATATTCCACATTATCTCGATAGTAACACAAGTTAACCCTACTCTGGAACTGGCCTTAGTGAACATGACAATAGATGATTTAGAACCAAAAGTTGGCCACTTATTAACACACATTCTTTTGGCAGCAAGGCCTAATATTACAAGACATTGGAAAAAGACACAACCTCCCTGCACACCAGACACTCTGGAACTGATCCACAAACACAGTACCTATGAAATATTGCTGGCTTCTAGTAGAGGCTAGTAGAGGCTCATATCAGCAATGCCTATCTTTATGGCAGCCTTGGCTACAATGGTACAAACCAGTTCTGATACCCGGGGATAGTTAGTTAAAGTGGTTGTATACTCCCCTATCATTTTCAGCTAAGGAAGCTGACATCTTAGCCTCTGTTTAATCTGCAACTGCCATGATGCTGCACATGTGATCTATTATGACACCACCCATTGGATGGTTTGCTAGTTTGGTTGAGAGTACAATCAAGGAGACAGCTAGCATTTCTGGCATGCCATTTCTGGCATGCCGGGAATATTAACTCTTCTTTGACACTATCAAATTGATGGGTAGACACCCGCTTTAATAAATATATGAATATATATTTTGTCTTCTCAATAAAGAGATATGCTGTTATTATGTTCTTTATAACGCGTCTCTTTAACATAAATAACGAACCGTTTAGGACACAACAATGGTTATAATCCAGGCTTGGATCCTTGTTCTTTTTTTTTTTCTTTCTTTCTCTTTTTCAGTAATGCTAAGTTGATAAGCCATTTGACTGAACTGTATGGTGAACTGACCCTGAACTAGATTCTCTGTAAAAGTTATGCTCTTCATGTTAATACTGCTGACAGGTAATGTAATCACCTATTCCGTCACTCAGCTTTTTTTGCCATATGTATTGTAATGTTATGAAAAACCTTCTCAATAAAATTACTATTGCCACAAAAGAGAGTGGATAATGAGAGTGTGTTTATGAGGCTTTACAACCACTTTTAACTGGAAATTGTGGGGTCATGCATTACTGTATGCACAGGAAATTGTTATAATTTTTTTTTCACACAAATAGAGCTTTCTTTTGGTGGTATTTGATCACCACTGGGTTTTATTATTTTATGTGATATAACAAAAAAATTACTTTCTGTCATAAAACATATCCAATAAAATCAAATTTCATCTTAAATTTAGGCCAAAATATATTCTGCTACATATATTTGATAAAAATTTGTATATTAATTAGTTTGTATGACATTTATAAAGTCTACAAACTATGATATATATTTTTGAAAATTGATCAATTCTGATGTACTGATGGCCTCTTATTTCTTGAGGCCCTAAAATGCTATCCCCACAAATAACCCCTTTTTGGAAAGTAGACAGTCAACAGGTATTTAGTAAGAGGCATGGTGAGCTTTTTGAAGTTGTAATTTTGTGTCACTTTTTTTTAAATGAAGAAAATGAAGAAAATTATTTTTTTTCCCCAATTTTTTTTTACATACTGTCATCAGTACAGCATCATCAGGAACAGTGACCAGTATGTAAAAAAAAGAATAATAATACTTTTTATTCAATTGTTTTCATTTGTTTAACTCTTATTTTTCATGTTTTCAATTGTGCCATCAGAGTAGTTCAGTGTCACCATAATAACACTGTACTACTGTGGGGAGTGATCAGGGATGTTTTTTTTTACAATTTGTTTGTTACAATGAAGATGACTGTAACAGCAAAGTTTTCAATTATCATCATTAGGTTAACCATTCATGACAGCTGTGAACACTAGTGATCTGTGATTGGCTACAGGTAATCACATGGTATAGGGTGCTGTGATTGACTCAGGTACCATGTGATAGCCGCGGGCCAATCACAGCATCAGAATACTAAGCACAGGGGGTGCATGGCTACCGAGCTCTGAGATGGATGCCAGAGAGAACCGTCTGCCACGCGAGCCCACCAGCACACCCGCAACCCCACACGCTGCCACAGCCTTGCAGACACCCCAGTGCATAACAAAGAGCAAGAAGAGCCCGCCAGTACCCAACAAAATGCAGAGTTTCTTCACCGTCTCGCGGACTACAACAAAATGGTGGCAGCGCCCGCTCACAACACAGTGCACACAAGGCCTCAGAAGCACGGAACAGAGGGGGAGAGAAAAAACTAAACAACAAGCAGGCACCACAGAGCGGACTGCCTTCTGGGACTTCTAGTCCCTCCACAAGAAGCCCACAAAAACAAAGGCAATGCATCAGCTCTAAAGAAAGACTACCAGAAGACCCGAATATTGAGGTAAGTGGGCCAAACACTGAGAAAAATGTTCCACAACAACCAGCATATGACCCCATTGCCTCCATTCCCACATCTCACAAACCAATTTCTGATACAGTACTAAAGGAGATGCTGCTATCCCTGAGAGCCTCCCTACAGGATCTGGGCTACAGGGTGGACTATGTAGAGCACACATCCTCCTTTAACACACTAATAGACGCTTACACTGTCCAAAACGAAGAACTGACATGGTTGAAAGATAACGTTTCTGGCCTCAAGGACAGATCGAGAAGAAACAACATAAAAATAAGAGGAATACCAGAAACAGTACCAACCACTCAGCTTTTACAATATGCACAAAACCTTGTTCTCCACACTAGTGCCTACTTTAACACCACAGGAGCTAATTGTAGACAAAATCCACAGGATCCCGAAGCCTTCTTTTCTACCTAAAGAGACACCAAGGGATGTGCTATTGAGAGTACATTTCTATCATATCAAAGAGCATATCATGGCTGCTGCACGCAGGCCCGATAACGCTCCTCCTTAATATGCAAACATACATCTGCTCCCTGACCTGTCAAGGCACACGCTGCAAAGACGTCACAATCTAGCAACAATAGCAAAGGCGCTAAGGAACCACAAAATGCCCCACAAGTGGAAATACCTGGCTACCTTAGTAGTCACCCACAATGGGGCCATAATCTTAATAATCATCATCATTAGAAGAAGGAATTGTGGCCTTGCGCCAATGGGGCATACTACCCGAGCAAAGCGTACAAGACGCCACACTCTTGCAACCGCAACAACACCATAATTAATGGCAAGAGGTGTTCCACAAATGCTCAAGCAAAATAATTAACCTGGTGGATACTTGTGAACAAAAAAAAACACACCAAAATTCAACCACAAAAATTGTTTACCCCTCCCTGTGAATTTACAGCAGGACACCCTGCACATGGGTCCGTTGTAAGATCCCTTTTTTACAGCTTCACAAATGTTATTTCAATTGACTCTGTTTCTTTCTTTCTACCACTTTATGAGCACGTGACAGACACAGAAGAAGGAGACAAACAACCCCAGGACACATCCGCACCATGAATCTCCTCCAAATAAAGAACTTATAGCCACAGTGAGTACCTGCACTACAACACCATGCATGAACACCCACTCAGCCCTCAATGACTATTAAATGTCTATCTATAAACACCAGGGGATTAAACCACCCTGCAAATAGATTCTCGATGTGGACCGATGCCCTTAACCACAAAGCAGATATTTTATACATGCAGGAAACACGTTTCCAACTGGATAAAGTACCGCAATGTTTAAACAAAGACTATCCTCACGTATTCCTAGCCTGCACACCTGGACACCAAAAAGGTGGAGTATTAATAGCAATCAGAAACAACCTATCCTTCCAACACAAAAAAAACTTAATGGACGAAGGGGGCAGATATATAATAGTGACAGGAGACATAAACTCCATACCTTTCGCATTAGTGTCAATCTATGTACCAAATTCCCTTCAGACCAGATTTCTGAAAAAAGTATTCAAAAGGATGTATACGTTAGTATACGGAAGCCTCCTCATCGGTGGAGATTTCAACTTAGCAGTATCCAAAAATAGACACAACCAACAAAAAATGCAACAACAGATCATGCCTGAACAAACTCCTCCATAGTGAAGACTGATATGAAGCATGGAGATGTCTCCACAGAAATGAAAGGAACTACACTTTTTATTCACACAGGCACTGTTCCTTTTCACGGTGTCAGGATCTGTGTCCTTGCTTGGGTCACCTGCTGGTGGCAGTGTTTGGAAAACCAAATGGTGTAGTTCTGGTGGCCACCAGCGGGTGTCTCCCAGGAGATTGAGCTTACAGGTCATTAAGCTGCACCTGATGGGTCTGCTGGGTCCATATAAGCCCGCCTTGTTCCCTGTCCCAATGCTTCGGTATTTTCCCTGCAAGCTCTGTCCATTCCTGAATTTGACCTGCTCTGATCCCTGATCTGCGATCCAGACCCAGAGACCTGATTCCTGTACCTGCTTCCTTGCTCTCCTTCTGCTCCCAGTACCTGGCTCCCTGTTCCCCTTATCTGGCATCCCTGGTTGCTTATTATATATGTGTGTTTTCTTCATTTGTATTTAATTAGTCTGATAGTTAGGTGTTTATTTTGGGGTTTGGTGTGTTTTCATCTTTTACTTGCTCATTTATGTTTGCTGGTGTTTTGGTGTTTGAAGTGTGCTATTTGTGTAATAAATATCTTCATATTTTCAACTTACACCTAGTCCTGATTCCTTTAAGTGCAGCCAACTGATCTGACTATCCCTGCTGGATACCTGCATATGGTATCCCTGACATAATACCGAAGCCATACAATCAGATCGGCTGCACCTGGGAATCAGGTCTGAGCACTTGCTAATTGCTGCAAGATGCATGCTGAGGAGATTTTTTATTTCTCACTGCTTGCAAAAGAAGACAGGGATTATTGTTGCCAGATTTTGAAAGAGCAGACTAGGGAGCAATTGTTGGAATGCATCTGTCTGGCTCACTCTTTTGTTGATCAAGGCAGATTTTTGTTTGAAGGGATGCAGCCACTCATTCAAATTTGTGCAGAGTTGGCTTTGTCTGGTGTCCCTAGTGGTGGTGATGATTACACCCCACCTTTCAGTTTAAATCAGGTGGTTTCATTGGTTTGGTTACTGGAAGACGACTCAGCCTTTTTCTTTGAACACTACTCAGCATGTTCCCAACAGGTGCTAAGGGAGTGTATTGATTCTGTGCAATCTCTAGTCAGACAGGCAGTATGCAAATCAGATTTTGTGCAACCTTTATTACAAGCATGGTCAAAAATATTGCATTCGGCCTCTGTCAACCTGCAACCACCCAGTCCTGTGGCCAGACACCTGGCTGCTGAAATGTCTTCTCCTCCATCAGCTGCACCCACTACTTACAGCCCTGCATCCCCATATAGAATTGCTGTGACTAAACCCAAAAAGAAACGGAAGTTTTTCCCAACCTGCACAATCCTACCACTATCCAATCCAGCCTCCACACCTGCCAATCTGATTCAGTCTGCTTCAACAACCGATCTGTTCCAGTCTGCCTCCACACCTGCCACCTTGGTTCAACCCATGAAAATCGGACCCTCTGTTTCCCACCTGCCTGTCACTATTTCACCTAACTGTACTGGTTCTCTGTCCTTCACCCAGTTTGGCCCTATGGACACGTTGCCAGCTAATCAATTTGACTTCATTTTTCCCGTTCCTGATGTCCTGTGCCCGCTGATCCTGTGCCCAATGTCCTGGTGCCCACTGATCCTGTGCCCCATGTCCTGGTGCCCGATGTCCTGGTGCCCGATGTCCTGGTGCCCGCTGATCCTGTGCCTGCTGATCCTGTGCCTAATGTCCTGATGCCCGCTGATCCCATTCCCGATGACCCGATGTCTGCTGATCCTGTGCCCGATGACCTGATGTCTGCTGATCCTGTGCCCAATGACCTGATGTCCGCTGATCCTGTGCCCGCTGATCAAGTGCCTGCTGATCCTACGCCCGATGACCCGGTGCCCGATGACCCAGTGCCCGATGACCCGGTGACCGATGACCCAGTGCCTGATGACCCGGTGCGCACTGATCAAGTGCCTGCTGATCCTACGCCTTATAACCCAGTTCCTGATGATCCAGTGCCCGCTGATCCAGTGCCTGATGATCCGGTGTCCACTGCTTCAACGCCTGATGACCCAGTCCCTGCCGCCCAGTGTGATGACCCGGTGCCTGCGGCCCAGTGTGACGACCCGGTGCCTGCCGCCCAGTGTGACGACGCGGTGCCTGCTGATCCTGCGCCAGCTGTCCGGCCTGCTGATCCTGTGCCTGTTGATCCTGTGCCCACTGTCCAGCCTGCTGATCCTATGTCCGTTGTTCCTGCACCCACTGACCCTGTGCCCGCTGTCCGGCCTGCTGACCCGGTGCCTGCCGCCAAGTGTTACGACCCGGTGCCTGCCACCAAGTGGGATGACCTGGTGCCTGCCGCCAAGTGTGACGACCTGGTGCCTGCCGCCAAGTGTGACGACCCGGTGCCTGCCGCCAAGTGTGACGACCCGGTGCCTGCCGCCAAGTGTGACGACCCGGTGCCTGCCGCTCCTGTGTCCGCTGTCTGGCCTGCTGAACCTGCGCCAGCTGTCTGGCCTGCTGTTCCTGTGCCCACTGATCCTGTGCCAGCTGTCCAGCCTGCTGTTCCTGCACCCACTGACCCGGTGCCTGCCGCCCAGTGTGACAACCCGGTGCCTGCCGCCCAGTGTGACGACCTGGTGCTTGCCGACCCGGTGCCTGCCGCCAAGTGTGACGACCCGGTGCCTGCCGCCAAGTGTGACGACGCGGTGCCTGCTGATCCTGCGCCAGCTGTCCGGCCTGCTGATCCTGCGCCAGCTGTTCAGACTGCTGATCCTGTGCCTGTTGATCCTGTGCCCACTGTCCAGCCTGCTGATCCTATGTCCGTTGTTCCTGTGCCTGCTGATCCTATGTCCGTTGTTCCTGTGCCCGCTGTCCAGCCTGCTGATCCTATGTCCGTTGTTCCTGTGCCAGCTGTCCAGCTTGCTGTTCCTGTGCCCATTGATCCTGTGCCAGCTGTCCAGCCTGCTGTTCCTGTGCCCGCTGATCCTGTGCCAGCTGTCCAGCCTGCTGACCCTGTGCCTGCCGCCCAGTGTGACGACCCTGTGCCTGCCGATCCAGTGCCCACTACCCAGTGTTACAACCTGGTGCCCGCTGATCCCGTACCTGATGACCCAATGCCTACTACCCAGTGTGATGATCGCGTGCCTGTTGATCCAGTGCCTGTGGATGTTTGGCTACCTAATGCCCAGCTTGCCACTGTTTTCCCCCGGCTTGATGCCCAGGCTGATTTTGATGTCCCTGTGTTGCCTGCCCCCGCTGGTTTCAGGCCCGATGTCTGGCTAGCTGTTGGTACTGGACTCAGACCTCCAGACCCTGGTGGTGGTGGGTTTGTTCCAGTACCTGACTTGGGTGACACGCCGCCCAGCAGGTTAAAGATCTCTGGTCGGAGAAGGGTAATAGAGTCCACAGACATGGAGGGGAAACTTTGCCAGACTGTTCCTGCACCCACAAGGACTCTCCAGTTAACTGTAGAATGGAGCGTCCGGAGGCCGCTCCTCAAGGAGGGGGAACTGTCAGGATCTGTGTCCTTGCTTAGGTCACCTGCTGGTGGCAGCGTTTGGAAAACCAAATGGTGTATTTCTGGTGGCCACCAGCAGGTGTCTCCCAGGAGATTGAGCTTACAGGTCATTAAGCTGCACCTGATGGGTCTGCTGGGTCCATATAAGCCCGCCTTGTTCCCTGTCCCAATGCTTCGGTATTTTCCCTGCAAGCTATGTCCATTCCTGAATTTGACCTGCTCTGATCCCTGATCTGCGATCCAGACCCAGAGACCTGATTCCTGTACCTGCTTCCTTGCTCTCCTTCTGCTCCCAGTACCTGGCTCCCTGTTCCCCTTATCTGGCATCCCTGTTTGCTTATTATATATGTGTGTTTTCTTCATTTGTATTTAATTAGTCAGATAGTTAGGTGTTTATTTTGGGGTTTGGTGTGTATTCATCTTTTACTTGCTCATTTATGTTTGCTGGTGTTTTGGTGTTTGCAGTGTGCTATTTGTGTAATAAATATCTTCATATTTTCAACTTACACCTAGTCCTGATTCCTTTAAGTGCAGCCAACTGATCTGACCATCCCTGCTGGATACCTGCATATGGTATCCCTGACACACGGACAGACATGTTCCTAACAGATAAGTGGACTCTACAAAAAGTGGAATCTGCACAAATCCATGACATTAAGTGGTCAGACCACGCTACAATTACAATGTCTATCCGTGAACAAGACACCTCCCCTTCCTCACCCATCTGGCAATGCAATGTTAGGTTATTGCAAGAAAAGCACTCTTAATGACATCTCTCAGCATCTGTGCAACTTCTTTCAACATAATGCAATATCTGTCGAAGACCCTTATACACACAAAGCCTATATGAGAGGCATTCTCATTCAGTTAGGAGCAAGGGAAATTAAAAAATACAATCTAAAACTAAATAACATGCTTTCTGAAATCCGCACATTAGAATCACAAAACATAATAACACCTGACCCAAATACCACAAAAACTCTCTCACAACTTAGGGAAGACCTCAGAGACCTCTTGACACAACAGTATTATAAATACCTTAGCAGACTACAAGTAAACCCGTATGCAAATGCCAACAGGGCAGGGAAATATCTCGCCAATTGGATCAAAGCAGCAGGCACAAAAACAAAAATAGCACATCTGATACACCCCACACTGAAGCATAAAATCCCTAATCCACAGGAGATAGCAAACCAGTTTGCAGACTGTTATAGTGCATTATACAATCTACATAAGGATACCTCCACCACCCAATCCACAACTGAAAAAATACAATTACTCCAAAAAATACATCTCCCATCTCTCGCATAGGCACAAATAAACAAACTAAACTCCCCCTTCCTAGTATCCGAAATAGAAAACATAATAACTACACTACCCAACGGGGAATCTCCAGATTTTGGATTCTCAAATGAATATTTCAAAATATTCAGCAATACTCTAGCACCATTCATGAAAGAGGTCTTCACAAAAGCCAGCACTAAAGCAACATTCCCTGCGGAGATGCTGAGAGCATACATAGTTACCCTGCCTAAGCCAGGGAAGGACCCCAAACACCTGCCAATTTCAGGCCTATATCTCTCTTAAATTCAGATGTAAAGATTTATGCAAAACTATTAGCTAAAAGACTTGCAGAATTTCCCCCATCACTTATTAAGGAAGACCAGATGGGCTTTGTGAAGGGGAGGCAGACATCGGATGCCACTAGAAGAATAATAAATATTATGCATCATCCCGAGAGGAGTCAAACGCCTTCTCTGCTACTTTCAATAGATACAGAGAAGGCGTTCGACAGGGTCCGCTGGAGATTTACTGTATGTCAGAGGTATTGTCTAAGTTTAGTCTACATGGCTCTATAATCGTGTCCCTCAGCACAAGTATACATGTCTGGTATATTATCTAATGTTTTCTGTATATCAAATGGGATTCACTAGGGTTGTCCTCTCTCACCAACCATTTTCATCTTCATTATAGAACCCCTAGCAGAAATAATAAGAACCCAATCACCCATCAATCACAGGCTTCCAGTTTGCATCCAATAAACACGTCATAAACCTATTCGCAGATGATGTAATACTATTCCTCACAAACCCATTGACATCTCTTCCTGCAGCACACAAAATTCTACAAGCATTCGGAGCTGTGTCATACTATAAAGAAATTCAAGAAAATACAACTGAAATCTTTAATTTTAGATTTAGGAATCCCAGATAACATCAGCAACAACCTGAAACAAACCCTCCCCTATGAATGGAGCAACAAGTGTATTCAATACTTAGGCATCACCCTAACACGCTGTATCTCATCCCTAGCCAATGCTAATTTCAAACCTCTAATCACCAAACTGGAAGCCCAAATTAAAGAATTATCGAAGAAAGAAATTTCTTGGCTGAGCAAATTTGCAGCCTTTAAAATGTCAATGCTACCACAAATCATATACATTTTTAGGACACTAATAATACCCATACCCACGCACTACCTCAAAACGCTGGCGAGTCTCATGTGGAAATTCATCTGGAACAGTAAAAAAAGCAAGGTGCTCTAGACACAATCTAATCCCTCACAAGTGGGTAGGTGGTGCAGGCCTAGTAGACATAAATGACTACACGTGGGCAGTAAGACTAGACCAAATCAAACAATGGTTCAAAGCAGACAACTCTGGATAGGAATAGAAAAGGACCTAGCACCTACATCGGATCTAGTAGAACTCCTTATAGGAGATAGCTGCAAACCATGGGATACACTAAATCTACCCCCTTCGATACTAGCAGCGCTGCAGGCATGGGGATTTCTTGTAACACATCAAACCCGAGAAATAACCAAAATAGATTATCAACTTCCCCTTAAAAGGCTGGAGGCAAAAATACCAATGCTATGAGTGAAAAAACTAACATCCTATGGTATCCAAACAATCCAAAATATGACCCAGGGCTCCATGCCTAAAAAGCCAGAAAACAAACAATTCAAGAATATAAATTACCAGCCCATATGTATTTTACCTGTGCACGTACTTCACAGTACTTAAGAACCAACCCCATTCCGATGATTCAGGTACTAGCCAAAGCATGCCACTACCTCACATGCCCTGAGACGAATACCAAAGGTATCTCACTATTCTACAACCTTATTCAAAACAAGAACTCCATAAACCATAAAACAGCAGCAATGAAAAAAATGGGAATATGACCTAGGTGACGAAACCGATCATGGACTTAGTAGCCTTACCCCAACCAAGAATTCATGACACTTCATGCACGTGTCCATTTTATGTATACCCGACCATTAAATATAAGAACTTAACAAACAAAAGACCGAAAAATCCGTACCTCGGGACCCAGTATAAAACCTAACAAACCTATGGTATCCTACAATCAAAAAAGTGAGTATCGTAACCATAAAAACGGAGGTCGGAAAATTCCCCTTCAACTATTAGATAAAACCAATAAAGAGCCCAAACTACACAATGTTCTTTAG
>BLSH010068724.1:47377-72061 GCA_018402905.1 Glandirana rugosa
CTTTTCTGATCTAACTGGTTGAGGGAGTGCTGCCACGAAATGTTTTAGTTGTCCGTACTTCCACATGTCTATTTTACTGAACTTGTCACTTTGTTGTAACTCCTCTAGTGATTTCATTACCCCTCTATTCATTATATCCCTTAATTTTAGTGTACCTTCTTTAATCCATTTTCCCGCCCACTTCTCTTGTCTTGGCGGGAAATAGTCTGTTCCGCAAAGTGGAGTGAGTGGTGAGTTATATTCCCATTTTCCCCTCTTCATTGTGTCATCCCATATTTTCAGTGCATTATGTGTAATCTCGTTTGTATTATCGTCTAGTCTTCTAAACTCTGGTGGGATCCATATTATTTTCTCTAATTGTGTTTTGGCTATTTTACTCTCTAACGTGACCCATTTTTTCCCTCTCTCTTTCTGTGCCCATGTTATCACCCGTGCCAAAATGTTTGCTTTATAATATTTTTTTATATTCGGTAGGGCCATCCCCCCCCCTTTTTTTCTCCCTATTCAGTACTGACATTTTTATTCGTGGTTTCTGGCCTTTCCATATGTACCTTGTTACTATTTTATTTATGATCTGAAAGAACTCTTGTGGGACATGGATTGGCAACATCTGCATTTTGTATGTTACTTTTGGTAGTATTGTCATCTTGATCACGTTTATTCGTCCTGTCCAAGATATTGACCTGTACATTATCTTCCTCACTTCTTCCTTTATTTCATTTAAAAGAGGGACGTAATTTGCTGAATATAATCCTGTTCTTGTTGCTGTTATTTTAACTCCCAAGTATTTTATTTCCTCCGTATTCCATTTGAATGGGAAATCTCTTTGGAGCTCCCTCCTTTCCTGTGCCCCTGCCTTTATCACTAGAGCCTCTGACTTACAGCGATTAATCTTGAAATTAGATATTTCTCCATAGTTCCCAATCACTTCTAATAATTTGGGGATGGTTTCCCTTGGTTTACTAATGTAGACTAATAGGTCGTCTGCATATGCAGCGACCTTATGTTCCTCCTCCCCTACTTTAAAACCCCTTATTTCCTTATTGTCCTCCCACTGTGTTAACCACAGGGAAATGATGCTTCAAATTATAAATAGATGGCAGCACACTCCATATAGACTAGCAAAATACTTCCCTCATACAAATATTTCAACTTATTTTACCACTGACAGGTATAATTACGCACCCGAATACTGCATTGGCCATACTACACATAGAAATGGAAAAATTCCCCCCACACACAAATCTGTAGTATCCCACATCCTCCTTGCCGCACAAACATTAGTTCTCCGTAACTGGAAGAATGATGTTCATCCATTTTCTTTGAAGAAGACCTTGACATCTAACAAGTTATTGGCTGGCCACGGTGTGTCCGCAGGTGGCTGTTAAGAGCGATACAGGCACGAAACGTTCTGTCACATGCCGGGCAGACATGTGTAGGCACCACTATTGCAGCATTTGCAGCTCTGGCTTTACGGAGTGTTCGCTTCCCTTGTGCTATGGTTGTCCTTCTGGATTCAGATGTCTGACAGACTTGGTGGATCAGCATGCGCCATGCCGATCGATCTTTTGCCAGGGTTTCCCAAGAGGTGGTGTCGATATCCAGACACTTGAAAGATGCTTTCAGTGTGTCTTTATATCGCTTCTTTTGTCCCCCACGAGAACGCTTTCCTTGAGACAGCTCACAATAAAGGAGCTGTTTGGGGATGCGGTAGTCTGGCATCCTTGAAACATGGCCTGCCCAGCGAGTCTGGGCTTTCATCAGCAGGGTGTGGACTGATGGCAGACCTGCTCTAGAGAGGACTTCAGTGTCTGGCACCTTTTCTTGCCACCGGATCCTCAGAAGTCTGCGTAGGCAGGAAATGTGGAAGTGGTTCAGTTGCCTAGCGTGCCTCCTGTATACAGTCCAAGTCTCAGTGGTATACATCAGGGTAAGTAGCACTACTGCCTGGTAGACTTTGAGCTTTGTAGCAAGGCTTATTCCATGGCAGTCCCACACATTGGCCCACAGTCTGCCAAATGCAGAGCTTGCCTTGGCGATTCTGCAGTTGACCTCGATGTCGATCGTCCCTGCGCTGGAGAGGGTGCTGCCAAGCTATGTAAATTGGTCCACTGCTTGCAGCTTTTGTCCCTTCAAAGTGATAATGGGCTCTTGATGATGGACTTTCGGAGCTGGCTGGTGCATAACTTCAGTTTTCTTTGTGTTGAAAAGGAGACCGAAGTTATTGCATGCTGCTGCGTTTGTCTATACTGGCTTGCATTTCCTGCTCTGATCCAGCATCCAGGGCGCAGTCGTCAGCAAAAAGGAGCTCTCATAGCACAGTCTCCTTTATCTTGGTGACAGCCTGGAGTCTTCGCAGGTTGAACAATTTCCCATCGGTCCTGTATCTCAGGCTGACCCCCAAGGAACTGTTCAGAAATGCGTCTGACAGCATGGCTGAAAACATTATGCTGAACAGGGTCGGTGCCAACACGCACCCTTGTTTGACGCCATTTGTGATGGAAAAGGCCTCTGAAGCGTCTCCCTCATCCAGAACATGAGCCATCATGCCGTCATTGAACTGACGTACCATATGGATGAATCTGTCCGGGCACCCAATCTTTGACATGATACGCCACAGACCTTCGCGACTGACAGTGTCAAAAGCCTTGGTGAGATCCACGAAGGTGATATACAGTTCATGATTATGCTCTTGACACTTCTCCTGGAGCTGTCGGGCTGCAAAGATCATGTCCACTGTGCTACGCTCTTTGCGGAAACCACACTGTGTCTCGGGTAGTAGACCCTGCTCCAGATGGTCAATCAGGCGATTCAGCAACACTCGTGCAAGGATCTTGCCTGCGATGGAAAGCAGTGATATTCCTCTATGATTATCACAGACTTGTCAATTTCCTTTCCTCTTTTAAAGGTGTACAATGGATGCGTCTTTTAGTTCCTGAGGAATGGATCCTTGATTCCAGAAGAACTGGAACAATTGAGTGAGTTTGTCGACAAGCACTGCACCACCAGCCTTATAGATATCTGCTGGGATTGCCTCAGATCCTGGGGCCTTGCCACTGGACAGCTGGCTGATGGCCTGTAAGGTTTCAGCCTCTAATGGTGGGACGTCCAGGCTATAGTTGATATCCGCCTGGGGATATAATCGCCTCATTATTGATGGAGGATGGGAGGCTCAGTACGGATTGGAAGTGCTCAGCCCAACGCTGTAGAATCAGAGTCTTCTTAGTAATTAGAGTTGCACCATGTCAATCTAGTATAGAAGAGCTCCCTGAGGACTGAGGTCCATACAAGGATCTGAGGGCTTCATAGAACCGTTTGGCATCATTGCCATCAGCAAACTTGTGTATTTCGTCTGCATTAGCACTCAACCAGGAGTCCTGCATCTTGCGGAGCTTGCTCTGAACGATCCTGTGAATGTTGTTAAAGGCATTTTTCTTGGCTGTTGACAATGGGTAGTTCTGATGAGCACGGTGAAGGCAGTTCCTTAGTTTACTGACATTGATCTTGTTCATCATAGCTTTGTTTCCCTGTGGTCGTCTCTTTGGCTTGATGTGAAGGTTTAGTTTAGAGATGATGAGTCTATGGTCAGTCCAGCAGTCAGCACTCGGCGTGGCCTTGGTTACATTCACATCCTGTCTGTCTTTCCTCCGCACGATGACATTATCAATGAGATGCCAGTGCATGGAGCGTGGGTGCATCCAGGACGTCTTTTTGCGAGTAGGCAGGCGGAAGATGGTATTGGTGATGATCAAATCATGAGCCGCACATGTCTTCAATAATAGTAGGCCATTGCTATTACATTTGCCAATTCCATTTTTTCCAATGATGCCATCCCAGGCAGCATGATCGGACCCCACTCTTGCATTAAAATCGCCAAGTAGAATCAGCCTGTGCATGCGTTTCACGGATGAGAATAGGGCATCGAGATCTTCATAAAACTTGTCCTTTGCTTCATCCGGATTCGTCATTGTAGGTGCATAAGCACTGATCATGGTGGCTTGCTTTCCACATGGTAATGGGAGATGCAGTGTCATGAGTCGATCATTCACGGCTTTAGGAATACTGGCAAGTTTGCGGACAAGATCATTCTTAACCGCAAAAGCGACTCCAGATTCACGACGTTCGTCAGTGCCACGTCCACACCAGAATAATGTATAACCGCCTCCTATTTCTGTGAGCTGGCCTTCATTGGCTAGCCGAGTTTCACACAGGGCTGCGATATCGATGTTAAATCTTGCGAGCTCTCTGGCGACCAGAACAGTTCTTCTTTCTGGTCGATCTGCTGAGGGGTTGTCTTGAAGCGTGCGTACGTTCCATGTGCCAATAGTGAGTGATGTTACTTTGCGTTGTGTTTGAAGTTTTATTGTTCGACCGCATGAGGTGGGATCCCCTCCAGCCGCGGTAAGCTGGCCAGGGTTCTGTGAAGCAAACAATGTTTAGGGCACCTTTTCTAGCCCTTTCCTCTTACTACAAAGGTGAGCAGTGTGGTCCTAAAGAGGGCTGCTCAGTCACTCAGGTAGACACCGAATCCACATGTTGCTTCGGTCAGCAAGAAGATGACCATTAGACCTGAGCCGCCTGTGTGCAGGTCCACTACTACAGCTCCCAGTGAATCCACATCTGCTGCTTCGTAGCTCGCCTGTCGCCACAGGACTTTGGGTGACAGGGAGTTGGGGTATGTGAAGACTTGCGCGTTAATTGGATTAAAGTGAGGGAGAGGTGCGCATAGTCAGCCTCACTCTCTCCCAGATTCCAACTTGTTCCAATGGCAGGGCAAAAGTCGAGATGGTTGGGGATGGGCTGGGTGCAGTGGTTGACCAGGGCAACTTTTATGTCTTGCTGTGCTCTTAGTGTACCACGTCGCTTGCAGAGACTGCCTTCATGACCGTTGGCCCTACTTTGGTAGGTCTCATCCGCTCCATCTGCCGGGATCTGTCTGTGCATGCTCAGGACAGACAAGTCCCTATCTCACCGTCTGTCTATGACACAACGGTTATCCTCTACCTGGTTTGGCCAGCCTGTCGAAGCTGTTGCCCGGGGTGTGGCCGCTGTGCATGTTACAGCTACTAGGAGCCACAGGTGAGAGTTGAGTGACAAGTGGGGACCAAAGGTGGAGGAGCTGCCCTGTAAAAGGGCATGACATGCCGAAGTGTGCATGTGCGGGGCTTCAATGGTGGTTGTGTTTGCCTAGAGCTCCGAGTCCCCTCGGCCATCCGGACCTGATCCACCCCACAGCGGAGCTCGGCTTGCCCGCTCTTTTAGCGCCGGAGCTGGGTACATCCCTTGGAGCACTTGAGGAGTGGTGGGGGGCCACTGTTTTGATCGCGGGCTCCGCGCCCACCCCCGGTCCAGCAATTGAGGACGCGGCTTGGGCCTAACAGCACCACCGATGTTTTGCTGGTGAGGATTGGGGGGGCCCTGTCGTGGAGGACAAGCGGGACGGTACTGGATCGGTCCCCTCAGTATCCCACTCTAGTGGGTCCTCCATAATCAGCAGGCACAGCAGGGGGGAGTGACGGATCCTGAAGTCAGGGGACACTAATTTAGGCCGCGGATTGGGCCTAGCACTCCTCCTCACTCCTTTCCTGTCCCCTGTCAGGGGATATTTGGCCCCCTTGGTGGCTTCTGGGGGTATTAGAACACCCTGATTCTCCCTGTTAACAAGATCACCCTACTTGGATGTTGTGTCCAGAACTATCCCTGCAATAAGGTGGAAGCCATATGTCCTACACTAATTGCCATCACACATATATTGCTTCTTTGGGAATTGGACTACTTTTAATGTTTTTTTCCTATTTTGCCTTTTTGGGGTTCCTCTCTACCCTATCATGCAACCGGGAGCAGTCAGGCGTGATTTATCCTGCCAGCCGGGCTTTGATACCCCAGCCTCAAAGGGCTCACAAATACCATTGGGGTCTCAGCCAGCCCCAGGGGGTACGGAGGAGATGGATGCTGGCTCAGAAGGGGAATCCCAGGTCCTTTCCTCCCCAGGACCCCCACCTGGAGCCCAAACCTTGGCCCAGACTCTATCTCCAGCCTCAACGGTTTCTCTTCTAGCATGGACCTGGCAACCCTCTGTCGGACTTGTCCAGCCCCCAAACTTAGGTACCTCACTTTGACATTCAGATGATGATGGAGGTTTTTTCTAAAATGCTTTCCAAGGGCCTAGCCCAAACAGCCTCTCAAATCACATTGATTATCCAAGCTGACCTTCAGGGTTTGGGGACCAGGATAGACGAAATAGAACATAAAACAGAGCAATCAGTTTCTAGAATCAACCAGAATACAGCTCGTATCCAGGACCTTCAGGACCAATTGGAGACAGCCTTATCCAAAATAGATGACCTGGAGAATCGCTCTAGACGCTACAACTTTCGAATAAGGGGGTCTGCCTGAGGATGTCATTGATGTCCATGTGGCTGTGAGCAACTTCATTAACCACTTCAGCCCCGGAAGGATTTCCAGCTTTAGGACCGGAGCCCTTTTTGTGATTTGGCGCTGCGTCGCTTTAACTGAAAATTGCGCGGTCGTGCGACGTTGTACCCAAACGAAATTTGCGTCCTTTTTTTCCCACAAATAGAGCTTTCTTTTGGTGGTATTTGATCACCGCTGCGTCATTTCTGATCGCCGCTATAAACAAAAGAAGAGCGACAAGTTTGCAAAAAAACCCACATTTCTTACTTCTTGCTAAAATACAAATCCAAAAAAAAATATAAAAAAACATTTTTTTTCACCGTTTTTGGCCGATTTATATTCTTCCTCATATTTGCGATAAAAAAAATCGCAATCAGCGTTTATTGATTGGTTTGCGCAAAAGTGGTCGCGTTTACGGATGATGAGAATTCATTTTTGGGGTTTTTATTTATTTTTTATTGTTTACTAGTAATGGCGGCGATCTGCGATTTTTAGCGGTACTGAGATATTTCAGCGGACATGTCGGACTATTTTGACACTTTTTTGGGACCATTGGCATTTATACAGCGATCAGTGCTATAAAAATGCACTGATTACTGTGTAAATGCCATTGGCAGTGAAGGGGTTAACCTGCAGGGGGCGCTCTAAGGGTTAACTATGTTCCCTGGGCGTGTTCTAACTGTGGGGGGACTGCCCTGGCTGGGGAAGGGAAGTGGTCACAGCCTTCGTATACAGGAAGGCTGTGATCACAGCCCTTTCCCCTTCACACAGAGCGGAGGTCCGTGTTTACATACACGGACCTCCGTTCTTCCGCTCGGGGGGGCCATCGCGGGTAGCCGGCGGCAATCAAAGCCACCGCACCCGCTCCCTGGCCCTCCCCGAACACAGTGAACGCACGGGTGCGCCTCCGGCGGCACGCACGTGCTCACTAGGCTCGTGAGCGCGGCCACCGTCATATGACGCCGATTTGCGCTCACGAGCCACCTTGCCGCCGTCAATTGCCGATTGGCGGTCGGCAAGGGGTTAAGGAAACCATTCCAGGCATCCCTGAACACCGCCTTGAGCTAGATAGGGCTCATAGAGCACTCCAACCTCCGAGGTCTGATGGCCTCCCTAGAGACATAGTTGTAAAACCTCATTTCTATGGAGTCAAAGAAGAGATCATGAAAGCCTCTAGGAACTCTCCAAATCTCGCTATTCGAGATCACTCCATCCACGTATTCACTGATCTGTCTCCAAATACCATCCAGAAGAGAAGAACCCTGAAACCCTTGCTGGAAGTCCTTACCAAGTCTAACATCAAATACTGGTGGTCCTTTCTGTTACGCTTGACCTTTATTCACAAAAGCAAGAAATATGGCTTTTCTACTTTCCATGAGGGTGAACAAATATTGACTGGGCTCAATCTCATCTCCCTGGATTCCACCTCTTCCAAACCTAACAGAAACGTGGGCTCCTCCAAGAGGCCGTCGCCTCAGAGCCCCATTCCTCCCCTTTGGTGAAGGCAACAACAAAAACTAGCCAAGGACTCCCACCCCCATGAGTTTGAATCCTAATCCTCCTGGGTTCGGTCTCTTCAGGCTGGGCGACTCTTAAGTCGCTGTTTGATTTAATGTTTGGTTTTGTTAACCTCTTTATAGTTTATTTTTATTCAGATTTGGCATGTGGACCCCTGGGGCGGCCTGTGGTTGGCTCTGTCCCCCCCTTTCCCTTGAGTTGTTTTGTCTAGGGGGGGCGGTCCTTCCGCGGGGGCCTCCTTCGGCCCACCAAGCTTCATTGATAACCTTTTGTTCCTAGGCTGGTGCACTGTGGCGGTTCCTGCCGCCCTTGGGTGTTCTATGTTTTAAGTAGCCGGGGGGACTCCCTGGTGGGCCTCTAGGGGTCCGCCTGGGAGCCATCTTCTTTCCGGTGAAAACATCCTTGATGTTCTGTTTTTGTGTTCAAATGATTTGAATTTTGGGGTAAACCATTAGTTAATGTTTTTTATGTTCTTTCCGGTCCTTAGGTTTTGGCCGGGGGGAACAACATGCACCTTCCTCTGACTGCGGGATGCTGGCATTGGTATTCCCTTGGTTAGATGCAGTTCTGCCGTTTAGGCGGATACTTCACTTCCTATTCCTGCTGGTGAGGGTGACCTCTAGATCCCTCGCTGGTAGGAATTTGAGGGGGTTTGCGGCGATGCCCGTCCGCCCCCTCTCATATTTTCTGTTTTCACTCTGATTCTTTTTTTAAACATTCAATATTCTATTGATGCATTTTCAGATAGTACAGACATGGGTACATCCAAATGAGAAAAATGTTGGTACATTTCTACAGCATATAAAACAAAACAGCTGTTTGCATATAGGACTGGTGTTTATGAGGTGTCCAGAATAATAATAAACAAACAGAAGAACTGTGGTAGCGCACGAGTGCACCAACATGGAAAACTTTTAGTCGCTATATGTGAATCATAGGGAAGGGCGCCTTCCCCTACGGCCAACACCCCTCATCGGGATCATGCTGTGTAGGCCGCTGGGAGAGGCCCTCACCTCCACTTCCTCTTTCAATAATAATAAGGGGAGACAGTAGACTTCAGCCAACTAGTTAGGATCAACAATTAGTTGGTAGGTAACGTCTGGATGATGATCGTATTCAAAAAGAAAAGAGTCAGACGAGAGCGTAAGCAAGAGTCAGTTGGATCCTCTCATCCGAGAGGGATCTGGGAGTGACTTTATGTGATAGTGTTCCTAGGATCAGCAAGCCAAGTGGCCCAAAGGGTGTAGAAGGTCCGGGTGGTCTTATTTGCTTTTGCAAAGGAGAGTTCCATTTCACCATGAGTATTTACTAATAGAATTACATCCCGGAGTGTAGGAGGAGAGCTGTTCTTCCATTTCCTTGCTATTGCTAGGCGAGCTGCTATGAGGATATGAGTGCCAAGGGTTCTGGTTTGTTTGGGCCATAGAGGAACTGAGAGGCCCAGCAGGAGATCTAGGTGGAGAAGTGGATCGTTTATTTCGCACATGTGTTGAAGGAGGTTCTGTACGTCTCACCAGTAGCGGTCGAGGTGGGGGCATTCCCACCATATGTGATATATAGATCCAGGATGGTTGCAATTTCTCTAGCAGTAAGGGGATGCAGCAGAGTATATATTTGCTAGTCTTGTCGGGGTGTAGTACCACTTGTGGACTAATTTCTGAAGTGATTCCCAGTGTGTAACGCAATGTGAAAGTTGAAGTGGAAGAGCTAAGGCAGATGTCCATTGTTTGATGGGGGGATTTACCCCTGTGAGACTCGTCCAGTATTTTGTCGAAGGGGGGAGTTGGTCTTTCGGAGGGGTGCAAGAAGATTATATAGGTAGGAGATTCCCTTGGTGGCTGGTTTGGGGGTCTCGTAATAGTTGATGATGTCTGTTAAGTGAGAGGCCTCATTTGTGATCAGAAGGGCGCGTAGTGTAGATCGTATTCTTAGATACAGGAAGAATGATGCTTTGGGTATATCAAAGGACTGTTGCAAGTGCTGAAACGAGTGCATACCTATGGGTGCCAATAGTTGTCCAATGAATTGTAGTCCTTTATTTTGCCAAGGAGTCAGAGACAAGTCAGGGGTAATTAGTTCCAGTGCCTTGATGGGGGTATGGTGGAGTATTGCAGCGTCGAGCCGTGGAGGATGCCCAGCCATTGATGACCAGACCCTGGATGCAGCAGTTATGGTATTCAAGTAGTGGTGATGGGATTTTTGATGGAGAAGGAATGCGGCTAGCTTCAATTTTGGTTCTGTGGCCATTGCTGTTGCTTCTATTTGGGTCCATGTTTTGTTTTTTGAGGGGTTCCACCAGTCCTTTAGTTGTTCCAGAATTGTAGCCTTGTAGTATAGTTGTAAGTTTGGTGCTCCCATGCCACCTTTGCGTACAGGTGTTAGTAGTATTTCCTGTTTCAGCCTTGGAACCTTGTGGTGCCAGATAAATGAGGAAATCATTTTTTAAAGTGTCCGAATTTGGGAATGGAGGAGGGGTACAGGGATAGTGCGGAACAGATACAGTACATGTGGGAGTAAGTACATTTTTGTTTGGGCTATCTTGCCTGCCCATGAGGTAGGTATACGAGCCAGGTCTTTGGATATGCGCACAAGATTGTCTGTCGTTTTGTCGAAGTTTATCTTAAGTATTGAATTACTGGGGTAGGTTAAAACTATTCCAAGGTACGGGAGTTGGGAGGACGAGGACCACTTAAAGGGTGTGATTTCATTGATATCAGTTTTGGTTTTTGTGTCTATGCCCAACCCTAGCATGTTGGATTTGCTGCTGTTGATTTTGTAGAGTGACACTTCGATGAATTTATTAAGGATGGAGTGTATTGCAGGTAGTGATGTTTTGGGGTCTGATAGGGTGATGATAACATCATCTGCATATAAACCTATGTTGGGTTGTATCTCCGCTATTTGGATTCCCTTGGCAGTATTATCTTCTCTAATCATTTGGGCAAGTGGCTCCATTATCATGGCAAAGATCAGGGTTGATAAGGGACACCCCTGTCTAGTGCCATTGGTTATTTTAAAGTGATCTGATTTCATACCGGAGGTCCATACCCTGGCACTAGGGCACGTGTATAAGCTCAAGATCGCTGACAGGAACCTACCCAATAAGCCGAATTTTCGGAGCACCGCTCCCATATATCCCCAATGGACCCTGTCGAACGCCTTCTCTGCATCCAGGGAAAGGAAGAGAGAAGGCGTTCCACTGTGCTCCGTCCACTGGATGAGGTCAATTAAGTGTCTTGTGCCGTCTGAGGCCTGTCTTCCCGCTACGAAGCCAACCTAGTCGTGGTGGACAATTTGAGGGATGAGAGGGCCTAAACGTTGGGCGAATTAGCTTAGCATAAATTTTAGTGTCGGTATTTAGTAAGGAAATTGGACGATAGTTTGCTGGATTATCGGGAGATTTGCCTGGTTTCGGGATGGTAACAATGAGGGCTTCTAGTGCTTCTGTGGGTATTGTGCCTGTGTCCGCATATCTGTTGTATGCATTACAGAGGTGGGGGATAAGTAAAGGATGAAATTTTTTATAGTATTCATTTGGAAAGCCGTCTGGTCCAGGGGACTTATGGTGTGGGAGATTGTTGATGACCTTTAGGATTTCTTGGGGGGTGAAGGGCTGTGTAAGTAGATCTAGTTGAGAGGGGGAAATGGAGGGAAGGTTTATTCTGGAGAGAAAGCGTGTTATGTCTTCTTTTGAAGGGGAGCTGGCTGGTTTAGAGTCCTGGAGGTTGTAGAGCTCGCCATAAAAACTACTAAATTCATTTGCGATGTCTAGGGGGTTGGTTAATTGTTTACCTTGTGGGTTGAGTAAGGAGTGGATCTTGGCATTGGCTACTTGTTTCTTATATTGTTTGGCCATATATGCACTTGCTCTATTGGCCGAGGTATAATATTGGAGTTTCAGTTTCTTGATGTAGAAGTCAAATTTCCTGTGGAGATGTATACTGAGCTCGCGTCGAAGAGATATCAGATTTTGGGACAGGGTTAGAGAGGGTTGTTGTTTATTAAGGGTTTCTATGTCCCTAATCTGCTGTAGAAGGTTCGCTGTGGTGGCTGCGTGCGTCTTTTTTTTCTGGGCGCCTAACTGGATGAATAGACCTCTCATGACTGCCTTGTGCGCATTCCACACCGTGTCACAATGTACTGCAGAGTCAGCATTTAATTGAAAGTAGGTCTTAATTTCGGACTCTATTTTGTCCTCTATCTTTGGGTCTGCGAGGAGAGAACTGTTCAATCTCCAAATGGTGTGTTTGGGGGTTTGGTTGGAAAGGGGCAGTTTGATAGTGACTGGCACATGGTCAGACCACGTGATCGCCCCTATGTTGGCTTCGGAGACAGTTTGCAGTAGGAATTTATCAGTGATAAACATGTCAATCCGAGAGTAGGAATTCTGAGGGGGAGAAAAAAATGTGTAGTCCCTTTCGCCATCGTGCAGGCATCTCCAGGGGTCATACAGATCTTCATTGTGTAATAGGGAGGAAAGAACTGAAGGTCTTCTTTTGGAGGGGTTCGAGGTGTCTATATTTGTATCAATGATTTTGTTAAAATCCCCACATAGTATGAGGGGATCAGATCGAAAGGGAGCCAATTTGTTCAGGATATGTTTAAAGAATTGTCGTTGGCCCGTATTAGGGGTGTAGAAGTTCAGTATTGTCAATCGTTGACGTTCCAGTGTTAAGGATAATATAAGGTACCTACCCTCTGGGTCAGCTTCACTATGGTGAAGCGTGTGGGGGATGTTGGCGCTTATGGCTATCAGCACCCCTCTGTGTTTTTTAGGTGCGTTGGCCGTGTAGATGGCTGTGAACTGCTTGTGAGTACATTTGGGGGCCTTATTTGAGGCGAAATGTGTCTCCTGAACACATAAAATGTCTGCGTGTTGGGACTTGGCTTCCCTCCATAGCATATTTCTCTTGAAAGGGGAGTTTAGGCCCCTGGCGTTTATTGAGGTGATATTAACTGTCATTGTGCGGGGGACTTGCATGTGTGCATAAGGCGAACGAGACTAGTACAATAAGTATAAGGGGGAAGGAGAGAGGCCTTTATAGCGTCAATTTGGTTTTAGTACCTCAAAGAGATATGATAAGCTAGTATATTGGTGTGCTATTAGTTGGTTGCTGAAGCTATGTCGCTAGTCACTGTTTTACCGGTAGAGTAATGTGAAGGCGGAATATAACACTGAGAACTAAACCCTTAGCAGAGTTGTAAGGTTATGGAGAGGAAATACTCTGTACAATTAATGTTAACATTGTGAGGAAAGTACAAAAAAAAAAAAAAAAACAATAAAAAGGTGAACTTGCAGTGTGCAATAACCTAGGGAGGTGTCGTCAGGGAGGAGTTGTGCCCACACTCAGACCCTACTGTTGGGGTGGAGGACCCAGATGTGGGGAATAGTTAAGTTTTGGACCTGTGTGGAGTTTGGTTCCGCATTTGAGGAGTTGGAGCGTTGGCACCCCTATGCTCCGGCGGGCCCGGTGGAAGTGGGAGGAGACCCCAATTGGTGAGCTTTTTGTATCCGTCTTTAGGAGATAGTATTGGTATGAGTTGCTGTTGGTAAGTTACCAACAGTTTGGTTGGGAATCCCCATTTGTAGATTATCTGTTTTTCCTGCAGTATGGAGGTGATTGGAGTGAAAGCCCTTCACATTTCCATAGTGGCTCTAGATAGATCATTGAAGAGCTTCACACTAGAGTATGGGGCTGGTAGTGGGTTGTTATTTTTTGCTGCATGTAAGATTTGTTCCTTAACGTGAAAATAGTGTATTTTAGCAAGTATGTCCCTTGGTACATCAGGGGATAGATGTGGGGGTTTAGCGATCCTGTGAGCTCTGTCAATGGTGATATCGCGGGCGTCTAGACGAGGTAGTAGCTTTGAAAAAAGTTGGTGGAGGTAAGGAATGATTTCATTCGGTTTAACTGATTCTGGGATTCACCTGAATTTTATGTTCTGTCTCCTAGAGCGATCTTCTAAATCTGCCAATTTTAAATTGATGCACTGAAATTCAGCATCATAGTGGTCATGAATGTCAAGCAGTTCATTGTGAGCTTTAGTGTGATCAGACACACGGTCTTCTAAGGCAGTAGTTCTGTCTCCTAGGTAATCTATCCTTTCATGGATCTGTGTGATTGAGGTCTGCAGCTCCCTATGCAGGTCTTTTTGAAGTGTCAGGAGCCTGGTTTTCAGCATAGCCTCTGACACAGGGACATCTGCTGCTGGCATTGCTGCTAGGGTCATGTGTGCTTCTGTGTCTTGGCCACTGTTAGAGGAGTTAGACCAGGAGTGCTTTTTGGTCAGCGGCTCTTTGTTAGGGGATAATGCTGGGGATGTAGCCGTCCTCTTACCTCTGTCAGTCGGGCTGGATGAGAGGTGGAACTCTGGTGAAGGGAGAGTGTCCATTTCCTCCCTGTGCTCTCTGTCTCTCTGAGTGTTCATTGAAGCACCGCAGTGAGGTGTTACAGGGCGAGCGACTTTGTTCTGGGAGCAGCTATGAGTGCCGCGTTCTTTCCTTGAGGCAGCGCCATCTTGAGCCTGGTTCATCGCTGCCGGTCTGTAATAGTCCGTGAGACGGCGGGGAGCTGGTGGCTTCAGATGACTCCTCTGTATGCCCAGGAGGCAGGGGCTGTTTTGCCCGTTCGGAGTTGCGGTTTGACCGAGTCCGGTCGCTGCTAGCGTTGGTAGGGTCAGTCGTGTGGAGCAGAGCACTGGACTCAAGGATCCATCTTGGTCCGCTGCAGGCCACGCCCCCTTCACTCGGATTCTTTTGTTCTTCCTTCACGATAATTTTCTCACTTTCTCTTCCTCCCCTCTCAGGCAACAGGAAAGTCATTCAAGCAGTGGTTCACGGTGGGTCGCTCCTTGTCTCCCCTCGTTTGGCAAATTGCTTCCTCTATGTTCTCAGGGGCAGGTAAGCTCTCGTTCAGTGATGCATAAAGTTCCCTCCTTCAACATTTATCATGTCAGTTAAATCTCCACCAATTCTGCGTATAGCAACTCACAATGTGCAAGGCCTCAACTCCCCCTGTTAAAAGGAAAAAATACTTCAACCTAGCTCATTCTCCTCACCTGGATGTTCTAATGCTCCAGGAAACCCATTTTCCGGAGCAGTACAACCCTAAGTATATACACTCAAAATATCCACAGTTCTTTCTTGCTAACGCTCCAGACAAGACCAGAGGGGTGGGGATCTTTTTCGCAAAACATATAGACTTTAACCCCTTGCAGGAAATCAAAGACCCAGAGGGCAGGTTTTTCTTCCTAAGGGGGACTTTAGGGGGTTTGATGTATACCTTTTTATCTTACTATGCGCCCAATCATGGGCAAGCAAAATTTCTTCATGACTTATTTAACCTCATATTGCCCCATCTAGAGGGGACGGTAATTTTGGGAGGAGATTCTAATATGGCCCTAGACCTCATGCTTGACAAATCGGGTAACGGCCGCCCCTCGTGAGATTAGACCCCCTAAACATAGCCTCAAACTTGCTAGGCTGCTAGGCTCCTTAGGGTTTATAGATATCTGGCGAGAACTTAATCCAAGGGTGAAGGACTATACTCACTTCTCAGCTCCACATAAGAGCATGGCAAGAATAGATCATATTTTTGTCCCTGCCTCTGTTTCCCCTCTTATATCCAAATCCTTTATCAAGGAATCCCCACTATCAGACCACTCGCTAGTTATAATATTACTTAAAGCGGATCTTTGTCAAAGGAGGAACCCTAATTGGAGACTGAATGAATCTCTCCTGTCTAATCCAGTTCACAGTACTATGTTGGAAAAGGAACTCAAAGAGTATTTCGTTTTTAATGATAATTGGGAGGTTTTGCCCCCAACACTGTGGGCGGCCCACAAAGGGGTTATGAAGGGGCAGATCATTCAATTATCCACAAGGTTAAAAAGGGAAAGGAAGGCCGACATTGAAAAATTGGAACGTGCTTTTCAGGCTCTAGCCAAGTCTCATAAGAAAAATCCAACTCCCCGCTCTTGGGCACAGCTTGAAGCAAGGAAGGTAGCCTTAAACATCGCCCTAACCACTAACTCTGAGAAACAGATCCAATGGTCCAGAGCCCATTCTTATTTACAAAGAGACCAAATAGGTCCCAGGTTGGCTGCCAGATTGTCTCCCAAATGCCGCTCCTTTTCCTTCCCAAATATTAGGGATATATCGGGGGAGCTAACTCAGAATCCTAATCGGATTATGACTGTCTTTCAGACTTTCTGTACCAAACTTTATGAATCAGGGAAAACAGCTACTTCTTCCTCTCTTGAGGATTTTTTAAATTCCATTGTCCTCCCGAGACTCTCGGATGATCATATAGCTTCTCTGGAATTGCCCTTCTCTGACAAGGAAGTTCTGGACGTGATACGAAATCTCAAGAAGGGCTCGGCCCCAGGCCCTGATGGTTTATCCACGGGCTACTATAAAACTTTTGGACCAGTAATTTCCCCCTATCTTACCAAATTTTTTAATTCCCTGCGGGCGGGAGCTGTACTGGAAAGTGACGCTAACAGAGCCTTTGTTTTGGTCATCCCTAAACCGGGTAAAGATCATTCCGACGTTAGCAACTATAGACCTATTTCTTTAATCAATAATGATCTTAAAATCTTGACTAAAATTCTGGCAAACAGATTAACTAAATTTATAAGTAAATACATTCATAAAGATCAGGTGGGCTTTATCCCAGGAAGACAGGGCCCGGACCAGATCTGCAGAGCGATAGACATTATTTCGCTCCTTAATTCGAATTGGGATGGGGGCCAACCACGAGAAGGGTTCATACTATCTGTCGATCTTCAAAAAGCCTTCGATACGGTCGATTGGTCATACCTGTTTGCGGTTCTAAACAGATGGGGCTTTGGTCCAAGATTTCTTCAGGCTATCAGAGCCCTTTACTCTAACCCTTCTGCCCAGATCAAATTGCAGAATTATTATTCTGAACCTTTTTCTATTTTTAGGGGCACTAGACAGGGCTGTCCCCTATCCCCATTAATATTCGCTATTGCGATGGAGTTCCTGGCCATTGCCATAAGGGAAAACCCAGATATTCAAGGGGTGAACTGCGGAACCCGCTCTCACAAGTGCGCATTATTCGCAGACGATCTCCTTCTTTTCATCTCCTCCCTTCTCACATCCACATCTCATGTCATTCATCTTCTCCAGAATTTCGGAGAAGTATCCGGGCTTTGTGTGAATTGGTCCAAGTCCTCAGCTTTAAATATATATTTTTTTTTTCCAAAAGATTTTATTGAAACAATTGCAGCGTACAATTATAAAGTACAAGAAGCATTCAGTTTCTGCGTTACAATAACTGCGATATAACAATCAAAACAGAGTACTTGTAATAAGCACTGGGTTACAATCTCAAGGTGAAGATATCCCTAAGATATAATGGTAAACAAACGAGATGTGTAGGTAAACGATTTGTTTAGCGGGTAAGATATCCTTATAGAGTGGGCATTCCAAAATGAGCAAGCTGGTCTTTGGTTAGGGAAATGGGAGTGTTTATTGAGTATGTGAAGTTGTGGTTTTGAGTCGTTCGTTTATGTTGAGTAGGACTAGCAATGTGGGATGCTATTTGTAGGTGTCGGGTTAACCCAGGAGGTCATATTATGATTATGTATTGCAGGTTGATTTTCTCTTTACACTGTGAACTCATGCAACCAGCGCAAGAAATGATCACAGGGCGAGGATGGGGTGAGGAAGAGGATGGGGGGGTTGTGGGGAGACATTATAGGAGAGGGGGGATAGGGCAGATACGGGAGAAGTAAGGACTTAGTAAGCAAGAGAGCCAGACGAGAGGGGGGGGGTAGATAGAGGAGATGAACGTTTGGTTGGCGAATAATTGCTTGTTTACGCGTAAAAGGGTAGGGTATAGATTTGGTTGTACGTAGGTCATGCGTTTATTTAAGTATTGGTTGAGTGGCCATTCAGAAGCCAATCTGACCATGTTTTTGTGTATTTCGCTGGGCAATCTTGTGAAATTGCTATGAGTTCTTCCATTCGCGCGATATGGTTTATTTGTTTGTGCCATTCAGCAAGTGTTGGTACTCTTTGCATGCCCCAGTGTCTGGGTATGCATAGTTTGGCTGCATTGATCATATGCATGGTGAGTGATTTCCAGTATAGGTTGTGCGGAAGTTGTTGTATGTGTAGTAGAAAAATTTCTGGTTTGTTAGGTAAATTTTGTTTTGTAATGGAGTTAATTTGGCTCCTTACTGCTTCCCAAAAGGGAACTATGTTTTCGCATTCCCACCATATGTGTATAAGATTCCCTTTTTCCCGCTGGCATCTCCAGCATTTGTCGCTACCGTTGGGGTTGAAATGGTTGAGAGTGGCGGGGGTTCGATACCAACGTGATAGGAGTTTGAAGTTGTTCTCCTGGGTGGAGATGTTTATAGAGCCTTTGTGTACTAGGTCATAAACTTGACCCCACTGTTTGTCTGTTATATCAAGTTGGAGGTCTCTACCCCAGGCCACACAAAACCTATTGTTATTGTTCACCTTATTTTCCCATAATAATTTGTACATAGTTGAGATCGTGTGTTGGGCAGGCTTTCCATTAGAACATATGCTATCAAAGGTGGTGAGAGGTTGTTTAAGATTACTTGATTTGAGTATGGAGTTATAGAAATTTCTGATTTGGAAGTATTTCCAAAAGTTGAGAGATGTACCTGGCCACTTGGACTTGAGCTCCAGTAAGGAGAGCAAGGTGCCTTTTGGAGCAATGTGATGAATGCGCGGATCTGTTTGTATGTCAGGGCCTTCGAGAAATGTACTATCCTTCCCTGGGGGGAATTGCGGGTTGAAGATGATTGGGGTCATTGGGCCCGTTGGCTCAGAGATTTTCCTTGTTTTGGAGGCTTTTTTGAATGTGTCTAGAGCCGGGCCAATGATGGGGTGTCTCCTGAGGTCTTGTGGTAGGTAAGAGGTCGGTATCCAGGGAGAAAGATGAAGGGGTATATCAAATAGACTTTTCTCTAGTGCTATCCAGTCTTTAGTTAGGTGGTGCACATTCCAATCTATAATTCTTTGGAGTTGACAGGCCCAGTGATATAGTTTAAAGTCTGGGACGCCCAGGCCACCTGAGAGCTTGGGGGTAGGGAGTTGTGTGTAGTTGATTCTGGGCGCTTTTTTGTTCCAGAGGAATTGGGAACATAACTTCTTGAGGTTGGCGAAAAATGTAGGGGGTATAGCAATGGGGATCGTTTGGAAGAGGTATAAAAGACGGGGAAGAACATTCATTTTTATAATGGCTGCGCGGCCAAACCAGGAAAAGTGTGGTTTGTGCCATCTAGAAATATCTTTTTTGATGTTCTGCAATAGAGGTAGGAAATTTTTGTTAAAAAGGTTGGATGGCGATGAAGTAAGATGTATTCCCAGGTATTTAATGGCGTCTTTTTGCCATGAGAAAGGAAAATTGGATTCACATAGCTCCACCAAATTCGTTGGGAGAGAGATATTTAGAGCTCCGGATTTGGATAGATTTATTTTGAAGTGTGCAATATATTGGAACTCACTGAAGTCTTTTAGGACATTGGGTAGGGATGTGAGGGGATCTGAAAGAAAAAGTAAGATGTCGTCAGCGAATGCTGCAATTTTGTAGCGATGTTCTGCGATTTGGATTCCTTTTATGTCCTTATTTTTCCTTAGCTTTTGGAGAAATGGTTCTAAGGTGAGAATGAAAAGTACGGGGGAGAGAGGGCAGCCTTGGCGGGTACCATTGCGGATGGTAAAGGCGTTTGATAGGAGGCCGTTGGCTTTCACTTTGGCTGATGGGCTGTGGTATAGGGCCATGATATATGATATTAGCCTTGGGCCGAGACCCAGGGCAAAGAGAGTTGCCTCTAAGTAGTCCCAAGCCAACCTATCAAACGCCTTTTCAGCATCTAATGAGAGTAGAAATCCTGGGGTTTTATTTTTGGAAAGCCAATGTTGTATGTTAATGGTTTTAATGGTGTTATCTCTTGCCTCACGGCCTGGGACGAATCCGACCTGATCTTTGTGAATTAGGCTTGGAATAAGTGGGATGATCCTATTAGCAAGAATCTTTGCATACATTTTAAGGTCAGTATTCAGGAGAGAAATTGGGCGATAGCTGGCTGTTTGTGATGGGTCTTTATCTGGCTTGGGTATAATAGAGATGTGTGTTTCTAGAAGGCTATGGGGGGGAGCGTTCGTAACGGTCATCATGTTGAAGGCTTTGATAAATGGTTTAGCGAGTATTTCTGAGAAGGATTTGTAATAAGCCGTAGAGAATCCATCGGGACCTGGGCTTTTGCCTGGTTTCATCTGTTTTAGAGCTACTTGGAATTCTTTTTCTGTTAGGGGGCCATCAGTGTCATCCGCCTTTTCTTTTGTTATTGTGTGTTGCGTGTATTGTTGGAGGAACTCCTTAATGATAGAATTTCTAGTACCCTCAAGACCGGTCGGTCTGGATTCTGGTGGAAGGTTGTATAAGCCCGCATAGTAGTTTGCATATTGTTTTGCAATCCCTTCATTTGTGGAGGTTAGTGTTCCATTTTGCGTGTGTATCTGTCTAATTGTGGTTTTTGCTCTTTTATCTTGTAGTGCTTTGGCCAGATATTTGCCACTTTTATTGTTGTGTTCATAAAATAACTTTTGAGTTAAGATAAATTTTCTTTTGATTTTTAGTCCTAATTCTTCTGTGAGCAATGTTCTTGTTTCTGTGAGCTCCGACATAGAGCTAATAGCTGTTGTTTTTTTATGTGTGTGTTCCAGTTGTCTTATTTTTTGTAGGAGAGTGTTAATTTTTGCCTGCTTATTCTTTTTTCGTAGCGCAGATTTAGAAATGAGGAGACCCCTGATCACGCATTTGTGGGCTTCCCATTGTGTGATCGGGTTTACATCAGGAGTGTCATTGTTTATAAAGAATTCATTGATGTTGTTGTGGACTGTCATATTGTATGCTGGGTCAGTGATAATGGAGGTGTCCAGTCTCCAAGTTTTGGAAGGTGGGGGGATTTCTGGAAATGAGAGCTTTAGGGTGATCGGGTGATGATCCGATATGCACGAGGGTTCAATTGTGGCTTTGGTGAGGAGGTGGAGATCTTTTTGAGAAAGCCAGAAATAATCGATTCTGGAGTACCTGTTGTGGGGTATGGAGTAAAACGTGTAGTCTTTAGTGGAGGGGTGTTGAGAGCGCCATGTGTCGTGCAATAAAGCATTGTGCATTTGTTTCTTAATTTGTTTTAGGGCTTTGAAAGGTACTGAGGAGGTGCCAGTGGAGGTGTCTTCCATGGGGTTCAATGCAATGTTAAAGTCGCCGCCCAAGATTAGAATACCTTTTTGAAATGCAATGAGCTCTGTCATAGTATTCCTGAAGAATGTTACTTGTGCATGATCTGGGCTATAGATGTTGGCTATGGTGACCGGCTTATTCCATAATGTACCTTTGAGAAAGATGTAACGACCATCCTCATCGCACAATGAGTCAGTTACCTCTAATGGTATATTTTTTGAGAGTAAGGTCGCTACTCCCTTAGTTTTGGCTAGTTTGTTTGTCGCATGGAAGATTGTTGGGAAGTCTTTGTTCGTGAGTTTGGGAATTGTGTCAGATCTGAAATGGGTTTCCTGGAGGAGGATTATATCTGCTTTTAGGTGCTTCATATGTAGTAGTAGTTTATTTCTTTTTTTTCTGGGGTGTTGAGGCCTTTTGTATTTAGTGAAATCAGTTTACGAGTTCGCATGTTGAGGGGTGTCACTTAGTATGAGGTATTAAGAGAGGGGGGAGGCGCAGACGTGGTAGAGTAGAAATGGAGAGGTGATAATAGCGTGGGAGGGGGCAAGGAAGGAGTTGGAGTTGGAGCTGACAAGTAAGGGGTAGAGGGGGGGTGGGTGGGGAGTTAAGGAGAGGGATCAGGAGAAGGGGTGAGTGGTACTGACTACTAGGGAAGACCAGCTTAACCCAGTATATGTGTTGTGTGTCGGTTAGTATTAGCTGAGAGGGATCTCAGACTGCGTTGGGGAGAGGATGGGTCAAGGATTATGACGGAAAGAGTTAGCCGTCTTAAGGAAAAAATACCCAAAGACGGGTAATCGGGGGTTCCGCTGCATCGATGTCCCATACATGGCTGAATTTAAACTAGGGATGTGTGATTAGAGGTGTCCTATATGTAGTTGGGTGACAGAGGCTGATGATGGCGGACTTAGATGTGGAGAGTGTTTATCCCACTGGATCTTTTTCCCCTCTCCCTGTGTTTGCTTGTTTTTTTCTTTCTTGGATCTTTTTCTTTTAGGGGGATGGGATGTGAGGAGAGGCATGAAAAGCGTGTTTATTGGCGTAAAAAAGGGGGGTATACAAAGTCATACATCTCATTGAGACTATCAAGATACCCGTGTGAGCAATAGTAAACAGTTTGAGTGGTTATGGGTTGTAAATGCATTCAATCCATGCGGCCGTCTATGTTTACTCTTGGTATAAGTGTATGAATATTTCCAGAATGGGTCTGTTGTATGTGTGAGATACTAATAAGATCTTCGTATGGAGTCAGGAGATGCGCCAGCCTCGAATGGGTGTTTGAGCGTAAGCTTACAAAATCTATGTTAGGGTTTGAAAGAAATGTTGTCAAGGCTAGCACATAGCTAGCTTGGGCCCTGTACTGCACCAGGTCGTGTAATTTGTATATGGGTGCTGAGGTATAGTTTGAGAAATTAAGCTTATTTAATTTGTTGTATGTATGAGGGCAAATGAGTTGAAACTGTAGGTAAGATTCAGGTGCCATTTCGGTAGAGTTAGTTATTTTTTTTGTGTGTTGGGTGTAGATCTGGGTTAATTTGATAGCAAGAGATGTCATGCTCAGGCTAAGTTATTCCCATGTTTAGGGGAGGCTGGCCCATGACCCCGGCTCCATTCGGATGGTATATATACATTGAAAAGCATATAACTATGTTACCGATACATGTTTTTACCTTATCCATGCGGGTGAAGTCCTTTCCATGTTCGGTAAAAATAGGTGGAAGTGCGAGATTATAATTTCTTACCTTAGTGTGAGCGGCGTGTGGTACCAATTGGTGTGATGAAATGGCTCTGATGGTGAGTCAGAATCCCCAAGAAGGTATGCACCCGCATGGCTTGTATTATATCGAGTGGTGTAGTTAAAGAAAGAAAAAAAAAAGCTGTAAGTATAACAATTGAACAAGAAAACAAATGGTCATTTAGGGCAGGCAGTAAGATAAAACATGTTACATGAGTCCTCTAGAGGTAGCCCTGCTTAACGCGTTAAAGGAAGATGGTATCTTCCGTTTTAGATAGTAATTTCTGGCTGTAACGACAGTTTGAGCGGTTCATCTTATACAGATAACAAAGTTCCTTGTGCTGTCGTGGGCCGGGATGTGTTCTTGCTACCCGGGTTGGCTATGCATCAGCATATACATTGTCTAAAGTGGTGCAGTACTTTGGACAGCATGAGATGTTCTGGGTGTGGCGAGGGTTGTCTTGCAGATGCTTATGAGATGTTTCAGGGGCATAGTTCAAGTGAGCATTTTGCCGTTCTGTTCACAGAGTGGGATCCATGTGATTAGGACTTGCTATGCAGGATAAGTTATAGTTGTACCGAGAAGTAAGAAGGTGTTAATGAGTAAATGCAAGAGGATTACTGACCTTCAAAAATGGTATGTTATATGAGAAATGAAACCAGACAGGTAGATGTACCAGGGTCAGTAACAAAAAGTGAGGGTGTATAATGCACTTTCTTGGTTTGCGATGAGCTGGGGAAGAAGTGAGGCTTCCTTCTCTGGAGGAGCGTCTATTTATTGGCGGAGGAGAGAATCTGGCTGAGAGCCGGCGTCTCCTATGCGGGTGGGCATCGTCATATAATGGCAGTTCCATAGGTTCCTCCCTGGAGTGGTCCTGGTAAGTGGGGCGCAGGTCCGAATACCAGTTTGGTAAGTCAATGTGATGAATATTGAGCTTGTCACAGAAGGTTGGTAGGTCTTCTGGCACTTTCAGGAGGGCTGGGTGGTTGGGGGGTCCTGCGGAGAGGGAAAGGGGAATTTCCATCTATATGCTATATTTCTTTCCCTCAGGACGTCCAGGAGGGGGTGAATATCTCTGCGTTGCTGTAAAGTTAGCTGGGAGAGATCCTGGAAGAGCTTTATTTCATGGCCCTGGTAAATTATGTGATTTCTGAGTCTGGCATTACGCAGGATTTCTTCTTTTAGTTGGAAGTTTACTATATTGCATATTATATCTCTGGGTGGTTCATTATCTCTGCCCCTAGGTTTCAGGGCTCTATGGTATCTTTCCATTTCCACTGGAGTTTCTAGGGGTCTGCCTAGGAGATCATTGAAAATGGCCAGTAATGAGGGAAGTAAATGATCATTGTCAAATGATTCAGGCAGGTTTCTGATTCTCACATTGTGCCTGCGACTACGATTTTCCAGGTCTTCTAAATGGCGTTGCATGTCCCGCAGGTGCAGGGTATGTGAGTCTATGTTTTGCCTGGCACTGTGTATGTCATTGTCATGGCGTGAGGTAGTGTCTTCAATTTCCTCTATTCTGGCCACCATGTTATGAAAGTCACTCCTTAAGTCTGCTATTACGGCTGTAAACGTAGCCTTAATATCTTTAGCAATAGCATGTAGGTCTGCAATACTGACCGGTTGATGAGTTTGGTCTTCTGATCTTTGCAGCTTGTGTGAGGCGCCTGTGTTCTCTCGTCTTTCAGGGCTGCGGCTCACATGTCGTGCTGGCTCTCCTGAGGCCTGTGCTTCCGGCCTCTTCTCCCGGGATCTGGCAC
>BLSH010068724.1:84805-96698 GCA_018402905.1 Glandirana rugosa
ACCGTCCCGAACAATGAATATGGTCGTGGGTCGGTCTTCTTCTTTAAGGATACGACGTCAGTAGGGGGTAAGTTCTCCGAGGTGGGAAGCTCAGAGACAGTCTTCTCTACTTCCTCAGTCGTACCAAGTGACTACCAAGTCGGTATCAGCGGAACAGACCCGCATTTACCTGTCGTCGTCGGATGTTGGGTTCATGTCTGTGTCAGGACGTCCTCTGGCCTTAACCTCCCAGGTCAGTCATACGTCTCAACTTTCGACATTACTACTGAGAAGTCCTCCTAGGAAGAAGGGTACAGTGATAGATGTGACTGTCGACCCGCCAAAAATTTCCTGACTGTTGAACCTACGGGTGCACCTTCAGCTTACTAACCTACTAAGTACCTTTCCACCACACCCCTCCGCTTTCCATGAATCATCCAATCATTCGACTTCCACGTGGGCATCCAAGTTGTCAGTCCTTTAAAAACCGCCCAGCTGTCAGTGTAGATAGTGACATGGGAAGAAGGATCCTCCTGAAGAGTCATCATTACAGCTTTCAACTCTGCATACTGACTGGACCCTCCAATTCCGGTCTCCTGCAGGACTGTGTCTGTACTTGGGTTGTAGGCTGCTGCTGTCCATTTACGCCCAGACAAGGCGACTATGGCTGAACCATCAGTGAACCATGCTGACTCCTTCATCTCTTCTGACAGAGACTCGAAGGGTGGAGCCTCTTGAATGGGGGATGACTGCAGCATAGGAATTTCTTCTTCTGGCTGGGTGCTGGTATAAGTAACAAGCCCTGCCAACTGTTTTGAAATGTCTCTGACATCCCCAGCTGCAATGCCCCCTCTGTCTTGAAGGTACCACTTCCAGTTCGTCAGTGTCTGATTCTGGGCTACAGTTGCCCTAGTGGTCAGTCCATTATCTCTCACCCATCCTGCTATTGGCAATGCAGTGTGGATGGTGACTGTGTCCTTTCTTGTTATTGTCTATGTAGGCCCAAAATAGGTACTTCTCTAGGGGCGTGTATCTCGTCTGTGCCCCTGTCAGTTGTTTGGACCAAAATCCAATGGGTATCGCTCTCAGTCCTTTCTTTTCATTTGGCTGCCACAGACTCAAATGGTACTCCTTGTCTCACGGGTCCTAATCCCTGATGCTGCAAAATTGCTTCTTTAGCAGCAAGGAATGCGGTCCGCTGCTCTGAACCCCATGAGAACTCAGTCTTTTTCCTTGTGACATTGTATATAGGCCTTGGAATCAGTGCAAGATGTGGGATGAACGATCTCCAGAATCCAACAACTCCAATGAACTTCTGTGCCTCCTTTTTGGTAGTAGGGGGCGACAGCGCCTGGATAGTTTGCACAACTGTCTCTGGAATTTTCCTCTGCAGCCCAGTCCACATCATTCCTAGGAACTTCACCTCTGTAGCAGGTCCTTGGACTTTGTCTCTGTTGATAGCCCACCCTCTGTTCTCCATGTGCTGTATCAGCAGGTGCAGTGCTTCAGTTACATCTTCTTTTGTTCCAGAGATCATGATGTCATCAATGTAGTGAAACATGGCGACTTTCAAATCCAGTGTACTTAAATCTCGGGCAATCAGTCCATGACAAATCGTTGGAGAATGAAGATAGCCTTGCGGAAGGACAGTGAAAGTGTACTGGTGGCCATCCCACACAAAGGAAAACTGGTCTTGACACTCTGGGTCTATCAAAATCAAAAAGAAAGCATTAGCCAAGTCTATCACAGCATGATATTCTCCTGCCTCTTTAGCAATTTTTTCAACAATTGAGATCATATCCGGTACAGCTGACTTCAATGGAGGTGCCACTTTGTTTAGACCTCTGTAATCCACAGTCATTCTATATGTCCCATCAGGTTTCTTTACTGGGAACACAGGAGACGAGAAAGGACTTACAGCAGGTCTGAGGATCCCTACTCTTAACAGCTCATGAATAGTATCCCCATTTTTTTTGTGGCCTCCAGGAAGTCTGTACTGCTTGAGACAGACCGGCTTCTCTGGTGGAGGAATGTAGACAGGGGTCCATTTCGCATGACCTCTGACCACAGCCTCCACTGCTCTAACCAGATACGCTTTATCAGGATACCTGAATGTGAATGTACCCCGTTCAGTCTGAATAGACTGACCTTGAGGTACATCCATCCCAAGAATATTTTCGGGTAACTCTGATACCAAAACATTTGTCCAAAATCCTAGTCCCTTGCCAATAGCCAATTTCACCCATGTCCTAACTGCTGGTGTGGTTTGCCCTCCCAAACCTTCTACATAAATCAATTCTCCTTTGTGATGGGAAGGATTTCCTTGCAAAAGTGTAACTTCAGCTCCAGTATCAACTAAAGCCATCACATGTGTAGGAGAAGATGACTTACCCCACCATACAGTGACAGGTGTATATGGGCGTCAGTCTCCTGCTGTCACTGCCCTCACTGATATTACAGGAGACCCACCTTCCCTTCATAAAGGATAAGAAACCTCCCAATCCCCTTTTCTGAGTCTCTCTAACTCCTCCCCAGGATAATGGGTTTGGGTTCATATGCAGTTTTGGGAATTGGTTTGGGACTAACAGGAGGGGTCTGTTCTGTTTTCTCCAAATCTAGGCTGATGTGATCCTCACTAGGAGTAGTGTTCCTAACCCTGACAGTTTCCCCTACTAAATGTTTCCACCTCTTCAGCATTTCTGCAGTAGAAATCCCATCTATCTCATCTTTAGGTACTCCTGCCTTTAGTAGGTCCACCCACATTTGTTTCCTAGAGATAACTGACCTGGTTTTCTCTTCACCTCCTGTCTTCTCTACCTCATTCCCTTTCTTCTCTGTTCTTTTCGGCTTGTATTCTTCCTGTCTGGCCTTGACATTATCTACTGCCCTGACAGGTTTTGTTTTAGTCTCCTCTAGCTCCCCCAACTGGCTTAAGAGGGCAGTGGCTTTATGAATCTTGCTATTTAATCCCAGGTCTCACGTAACCTGGAAATACCTTCTCCTATTGATCTCCAGGAGTAGGTATTTTCCAAGTCAGTAGGACTAGCGTATACTCGGACTATTCCATCTCTCACAAGGTCTAGCAGTGAAAAATTCACACTAAACTCTCGAGTTTTTCGCATTGCCTGACGCAATTGTGGATCATGGGTTAACACTCCCATAGCCACTGCTTCCTTACCTGACAAAACAACACTGTCCGCCCCTTCATCCCACAAACGCAGGAGCCAACTCAATAGGGGTTCTCCAGACCTTTGTTTGTATTGTTTAGCCAGTTCATGGAGTTCAGTTTGTGTAAACTCCCGAACTTCTTCAAATTCAACATCTCTGGGGTTGCGATAATGCTCCCCATCTGCCATATCCTCTCTATCATGTTGCCTTTTCCTATGCTTAGTAATGAGAGGTCTGCCACACCTTTTCTTTCCCACTAACAGATCATCATCTGACATATCAAACTCTATCTCCTCATCCTCACTATCATTTGAGGAGAACACATCCTCACAATCCCAGTTTTGGGATGTGACAATGGCACGTACCCTGGCTTTACTAACAGGTTTACGGCATTTTCTTTTCCTTAAGGCATTAATTGATTTGGTCATGAGGGCTGCACACCTTTCTTGCAAATCATCAGCCCGACTAGCAGTTGTACGAACACACTCTGAAGCAACTGCTAGCTGGTCTTTTAATACCTTAATTTCTCCCTTCTCTGTGATTCAGTATAGAGAGCATGAAGGAAGTACCAACCCACTGTGGACACTGTCCTCTTCTCTTTTTTACTGAAATCCAACCCCTTAAGGCTAAAATCTACAAAATGATCCGAGACGTTAACACCACAAACCATATTCAAGGGAGAAGCATACTTTACAAATTCTATAGCAAGAGGCCCCACTCATTGTCTCTGGCCCAGATAGGTAGGCTGCACACTTCCTTCTGGTCACCAGAAACCTCTGCAGCCTTGCTTTTCCTAAACATTTTATGCAGCATTTTTACCTAGCACAAGCTACACAACACACCACAGAAAACACCACAGAAAACACAGGTCTGCTTCAATTGAACTTATAGCACAGATCACGGCATGAGCCCCCAATTGTTTCGCTTGCGTCCAGATGGCAAGGTTACTTTGCGGTATAAGCAAGGAAGTTCAGACCGGTTTTGTGTATTAATGAGCTTTTACTGAACAAAAATGCTGTACATACAAAACTATTACAATATTAGGAATACAAATCAAGACTGACAGATCTCTATAGCAAATTAACAACCTAGCCAACAAACATACTATAGTCTGTAACAGTAGAAATACACTTAAATGTTACTTAGCTTCAGTTACTGTGTTCATGATCTCCGTTGACAACGATTCTTCTGAAGACCAGGCACTTTCCTTAGTTTCACAGATGAGTGCTTCAACGTTAATCCATTGTGAGAGTCAGCTCTGCTCTGAGCTTATCTCTGGCAATATTTATATGGCTCAGTTTGTTTACAATGGTTACCTTAACGATGTAGTAATCGAAATGCCTGTGTATTCCCAAATTCTACCTCAAGACTCTGCCATTACAAATATACAATTGTTTACAGTATCTATAGAGACAACTGTCAAACTGTAAAACAACAATGCTAACAAACTCATTTACCTTAACAATCAACTGACAACTGTCCCATTGTTTCAGGACAGCCTATGTTACCAAGGCATTTGTTTGAGAAGCATCCTCAAACAAACCTGATCTGTTAAAATGAGTCTGATAGATAAATCATTTGTTCATATAAAATATATTTTATATCAAATGCAACACACCATGTAACCACCATACCCACAATTTCTTTAGCTACATCTCATCTGATTGTGAGAACGTCGCATGATGAAACGAGTGGCATGGGGCAAGGATGCTGACATCACCGTACATGCCGGATTGTGCTCATGGTTTGGGTTCTGACAGGAGACGAATGGCGATGATGATTGAGATTTTTACCCTACCGTCGGGCGGACACTTGCCACGTGAGTGAGAATTTTGTTTTAAATAAAATCCCGTGCTAATGATTTTACATGATGGGAGCTTAGTTCTTTGTATCCTCTATATTGGGCTTTAATGTTTGGGAGAGATGGTACCAAACAGATCTGAATCTGGAGTGGAGTCAGTGATTGCACTTGGAGCTATTTGGCATACTTGCTGGTTTATAATTTGACCGACCTATATATTTGGAGAGATTAATTTAGTGAGAGTTGACAGATTTGCACTGGGTGCTGCACAACATTTTAAGAAGCACTCCTGTGGAGTTATATTTCCTTGGACATTGCACTATATTGGAAGACTTTGGGACTTTTTGTAGTAGACTCACATTGAGAGACCACACTGTTGAGTCTATTTTGGACACTTTTGCTAAGTGCTGCACTATGGCACTTTATATTTCCTGTATTCTTTTCTTGCACGGAAATAATTTTTTACACTGATTTTAATATTGTACTATAGCACTTTAATGATACAATATATGTTTGCATATTGTTTATCTTATGAGATTTTTTAAATGTTTTTATATATAGTGTAGCAGAGTGTCCCAGAGAGAGCCAGGAAAAGTCCTGTTCAGGGTTTATACATCTCCCATGCTCTTCTCCTACAAATTCAGGGATCTCTAATCCACGATGCAGTTCGGATCTTGGGCCTCTCCCCCAGGCCAATTTAACTCACCTGAGACAGCCAGCCAGTGCTCTCTGCCTGGAAAGATCAGACAAACTTTGGTCTGGGAGAGCAAAAGGTTGGTTAAAGCTATCAAGCTGCACATGTGGAAGCTGACAAGCTGTAGGCTTGCTCAGCCTGGTAGTGAGGGCCTGTGTATCCTGTATATATTGTATAGTTAGTGCCAAGACATGGCTAGGTTTTTGTTTTGCTATTTTTTTCTTGTTTATTTTCTGAAGACACTGTACAGCACCTGTATATAAGACTTGTATATATCTCAAAAAAACACTGCACTGTTTTGTCACTACCTCACTAGATTTGGTACCTGTGACTGAAAGACTTCTCATCCCAGGGAGCTTTGTACCTGCTACCTGTTACCTAGTTTACAATAGAAACATATTTTTTGACTGCATTATGCATATATGAATAGGTGACACTTGGTTAGGATGAAGTCCAGCGCTGCTCACATTTTACTATTAACAAAAATGGCAGAACAGCTGTGTTTTCAGGTTGGGAGGTTGTTTAAAAATTACCCCCTTTACGGTGCTTGTGCGCATGCTAGAGGGCATGCTCTGTGCATCCTGTGTCCATTGGAGATATTAGACCACAGAACAGGGCTAATGAAACTGGTTCTGTACTAGGTTATTGCTGTGACCAGTCACAACAATCCCAAAAATATGCAGCCATTAGGGATGAGCCAAACACCCCCCAGTTCGGTTTGCACCAGAACACTGCAAATGGGCAATAAGTTTGTGCGAATACGCATACTATTATAATCAATGGGACTCGAACAGGAAAAATCAAAAGTGCTCATTTTAAAGGCTTGTATGCAAGTTATTGTCATAAAAAGTATATGGGGACCCGGGTAATGCCCTAGGGGACATTTATCAATGCAAAAAAAAAGTTTTTAAAGCAATCATTTTTTCAGGAGCAGTGATTTTAATATTGATTAAAGTGAAAAAAAAATGAAGTATTCCTTTAACCACTTGACCACTGGGCACTTAAACTCTCTTCCTAATCAAACCAATTTTCAGCTTTCAGTGCTCTCACATTTTAAATGGCAATTACTCAGTCATACTACACTGTACCCATATGAAATGTTTGTCCTTTTTTTCAAACAAATAGAGCTTTCTTTTTTGATATTTAATCACCGCTGGGTTTTTTATTTTTTGAGCTATAGATGAAAAAAGACCGAAAATTTTGTAAAAAAAATAATTTTTCTTTGTTTCTGTTACACAATTTTTGCAAATTAGTGATTTTTCTTCATAAATTTTTGCCAAAATTTATACTGCTACATATCTTTGGTAAAATAACCCAAATCTGTGTGTATTATTTGGTCTTTGTGAAAGCTATGGAGTCTACAATCTATGGTACCCATCACTGAAAATTGATCACACCTGATGTACTGATGGCCTAGCTCTATTCTTGAGACACTAACAAGCCAGGAAAGTACAAATACCCCCCAAATGACCCCTTTTTAGAAAGTAGACAGCCCAAGCTATTTAGTAAGAGGCATTGTGAGTTTTTTTAAGTTACATTTTTTCCCACAATTCTTTGCAAAATTAAGATTTTTTTTTTCTTTTTTTTCTAAATTGTCATATTAACAGGTTATTTCAGGGGGGCGTGGCTAGCCAGCGACAGAGATGGCCGCACAGTAAACGCGCTCCGGCTCTTCGGGTACACAGCGGCGTATAGCAAATGAAGGGGTGAGCCCTCACGATGTCGGCAAGCACTCCGACACTACCCGCACCTGGGGAGCAGAGGAAAAGGGGATCGCACCGAGCGGCCCCACACAAATTAACAGACTTCTTCTCCGCCATAGGCGACAGGGGGACCCAAGATGGCGCCGCTGTCCCTCCCTCACTGACTACAGCAGCAGATGAATTCTCCTCCAGCTCAAACTCCTCGGCAACGTCGGTATGTACCGCAGTGCAAGGTAGGAACCCAGGAGACTCACCACACTCTCCCCCTGATAGTCCAACAACACGCAGCCCAGTCAAAACTAAAAAGGCAAGGCAGGGTGAGAACACTGAGGAAGGATCAGACATGGAGGAAGAATTTTCACGGACACATGCACCGCAGATTACACTGGAGCAGTTCCCTTCCTCTTCCCAGCCTGTCTCCATCAGTGATATGAAGGAAATGCTGATTTCCCTCAGAGATACGATGCACCTAGACATGAGGAAAGCTTTAACCCCCATTAAGGCAGAAGTACAGGAACTACAACAAAGAGTAGAACAAGTGTAATACAAACTTGATGAGACATACACGGCCCACAACAATATGGTGGATGCTTATCAGGATCAACAATCAGAAATTCAACGCTTAGCGACTAAAATCGCAGATTTAGAGGACCGCAGCCGCAGGAACAACATTAAGTTCCACGGGATTCCGGAATCTATCTCCAATACAGACCTACAACCTTATTTACGCCAGCTACTCCACAAGTTAGTGCCCAGAGCAACATTGAGCTTACTATCGACAGGGCCCATAGATTACCCAAGCCATCCTTCCTGCCTAGCGCTATTCCACGAGATGTCCTTGCGAGAATCCACTATTATCATATTAAAGAAGAGGCTATGCGAGCGATCCGCAAATCAACTCAGCTAGAAGGCCAATTCGCAGGCGTAGCACTGTACACAGACCTGTCACAAGCTACCATTCAACATAGGAAAAAACTCCTCACAGTAACCAAAGTGTTTCGCAATCATGACATCAAATATCAATGGGGAACCCCCTCGAAACTGATCGTGACTTACCGCGAGAAAATGTATAATATACTCTCTCTGGAGTCTGGCCTTAGACACCTGAAAGAGTGGGGAATACTGCCAAGTGAACCCCAGCATGAAAGCAGACCGGGCCCATCAAAGCTCAGACAAGACTGGTCCAAATGATGTATGCGAACAAGACCGACTCACCCTACATCAGCAACATAGTGTGACCCGCGATTCCATACACCGATATGCCTCAGTGGATATTCCCATCCCTTTGGATTGGGCTTACACCACACAATCCCCTCTTAAGGAATCTGCAGGATGCCCTACTACTGGTTCCTGGAAAACGATCCAGGTTCTTTTTTATGTTTCCACGGTTATTCGCTTTGTTACCTCTATTCACGTTACTTGTTTTGATTGTCACCTATACCAGACCTCCCTACATCGCCCTACATCTTCACCGCGGATTGCTACATCTGGAATCGAGAACATTTCCCAAAGAATATACCTCAAACATACTCAACCTCAACCAGAAATCGTTCCATACGGGTCTTGATATAAGAAGACATGACAGCATTGAGGCATGTGCACATCTATTGAATCTCCCTCCACCATACTTGCTTAATTGGAACTCTGCGACTTTCACAGCATGGAAGAACACTCACCATACCCATTAAATGTATCTCTATGAATGTCAAAGGCCTCAATAGCCCTTATAAGCGCAACCTCCTATGGACTGAAGCAGAAAGACTTAAAGGAGATGTCCTCTGCATACAGGAAACTCACTTCTCAGCTAACAAAGCCCCAAACTGCTCCCATCGAAAGTACCCTCATGTCTTTCGCGCCAATGCGGACACAAAACACAATGGGGTGCTTATCGCCATTTGTGACTCCATTGCCTTCACATTACAGGAAGTAATTACCGATCCTAACGGTCGCTTTGTTATATTAATATGCACATTGAATAACACACTGTATACTATTGTTTCACTCTATGCACCTAACAAAGGTCAGCTCACTTTTATGAGGAAACTTCTTAAAAAGATTGCCCTGGTTCGCCAGGGTAATCTTTTATCGCTTGGCGACTTCAACCTAGTTCCCGATTCCTCTCTAGACAGGTCTAATTCTACCCATAACAAGAAAGCGACCCTTAAACATTTTTTACACACGGAACCGCTATATGACACATGGAGATGCACACATGCTGGAGAAAGGGATTATACCTTTTTCTCAGCACCCCATAAGTCATACACTAGAATCGACCTAGCCCTCACAGATCTTCACACCCTCCACCTAGTCCAATCGGCAACAATTGAAAATATTACTTGGTCGGATCACGCCCCAATAACAGTAACGATATCTGAACAAAACAATGACAGACCCATCACCCTGTGGCGTAATAACACGCAAATTTTCCAGCAGGAATCGCACCGGGAAGGGGTCGCCAAGCACCTACAGGAATTTTTTAACTTTAACAAAACCGAAAATAGCGATATTACCAACGTCTGGTGCACACATAAAGCCTATGTAAGAGGTATTCTCTTACAAATAGCCTCCCGGGACAAAAAAAAGAGAGAGCACACACTAAATTCCCTCCTAGCACAAATTGCAGCCCTGGACAGACAGAATAAACAATCTATTTCTCAAAGCAACATAGATAAACTAAACCAACTTAGAACAGACCTCAAACAAATCTTATCGCAAGAACACGAGAAACATCTCAGGTACTTAAAAACCATCTTCTATCTATATGGCAACAAAGCAAGTAAAAAACTAGCGAGACAAATACAAATTAAACAAGCAAAAAGGAGAATAACACATATGACAAACCCCACGACGGGACACTCAGCCCAGCACCCTAAAGAAATAGCGGATATCTTTAAATTGTACTATGAAACCCCATACAACCTCAAAAGTGACCCTAAAACAACCCAACCAACCCAAGAAAAAATCCAGGAATTCTTAGCACCTCCCTAAAATCACTCCTGAACAATCAGAACAACTAAATACCCCCTTCACTGCCAAAGAGCTGGATAAAGTCTTACAACATCTAGCGAAAATAAATCTCCAGGACCGGACGGTCTGTCAGCAGAGTATTACCGCACATTTAAAAACATACTCATTCCCCATCTACTGGAACTATATAACAACATAGCTTCCTCTGAGACTCCTCCTAGAGAAATGATCAAAGCAATAATCGTAACCCTCCCTAAACCTGGGAAAGAAGCGGACTCTCCACAAAACTTTAGACCGATTTCCCTTCTAAATGTCGATCTCAAAATATATGCAAAACTAATCGCTAACCGACTTGCCACGATTACCCCCCATCTAATAGATCCAGACCAAGTGGGCTTTGTCCTTAACAGGCAAGCCCCCGATGGCACCAGGAGAATGCTAAATTTACAAAAATTAGCAGAACGCCGTAAAACACCAACAGCCTTTATAGCTTTAGACGCGGAAAAGGCCTTTGATAGGGTCCACTGGGGGTACATGATGGCGACCCTTTCACAATTTGAAATAACAGGCTTCATTAAATCAGCTATATCAGCACTCTACACTAAACCCTCTGCACAGGTCTACACAGCCTCAGCCCTATCAGAAGATTTCCCCATAACAAATGGAACACGCCAGGGCTGCCCACTCTCGCCCATTATTTTCACTTTAGTAATGGAGCCCTTAGCAACAGCAATAAGGAAATCCCCGGACATATCAGGAATAGAAATAGGAGACAGGTCATATACCATAGGACTTTTCGCCGATGATGTTATACTTACCTTAACCAAATTAGAACGCTCCAACCCAGCAGTCATTGATCTCATAAACAAATTTGGAGGACTCTCCTACTATAAAGTCAACATAACCAAATGTCAAGCGCTGCCAATAAATTTAAACAACAAAACTAAAACGAAAATGAAAGAGTTATTCTCTTGTTCAAACTTTTTTATTAAGAAGAATAAAAAGGTTACAACAATGAGGACCAAACGGTCCAAAGGCATCATAGTGCAGCATAAGTAGTAAAGTACATTTTGACAGATCTAGAGTATCTTTAAAGACAGAGTAACATTAAGAAAGAGGGTTACAGGGGGGCGTGGCTTGACGGCGCACGAGAATGGCCGCTTAATAGAGTAGCTCCGCCGGTCAGTGAGAAGAAACGACGGAGAAGAGCCGCAACATCAAGCCAGCATACCGGGAGATCTAGACAGTTTTACATGAAATGATGAATACGACGTGATACTACGGAAACCTGGCAAACCAGGAGTAACAACATTGGAAAAATAAGAAGAATTATTTTTTCAAACTTGTTCTCTTATTGAGAAAGTAAAAGCAAAATCAAAACAACAAATTTAAATAACCGTCGCGAACTGTAAACCAATACAACTGAAATATCATCCTCTCAGGAGGTTTAAACAAATACTCTAGTTACTGACGACCCAACCTCGCAAGATTAAACCAATTCCATTCATATTGTAGTAGCCGCTTTTCAGGATACCATATACTGGACAGAGGATAAAGATAAGGACTATACAGGCCCCTAAA
>BLSH010068724.1:124810-152046 GCA_018402905.1 Glandirana rugosa
AAATTTTACACACATAGTGAAATTTACTTTGGCAGTTAGTAACGTGTAGAGAAGACGTGTTAATAAAGTTCAGACACACAGTGAAGATGTGCAATGATTGACGGTTTCATTTAAAGTGATACACACATTTTAAAAAGAAGTGTGAATAAAAGATGTGCAATGATTGACGGTTTGATTTAAAGTGACACACAGACTTGAAATAATTGTGCAGAAGAGATGTGCACTGATTCCCGGTTTCATTTAAAGTGATACATACATTTTGCAGAACAGTGATATGGGTACTGCCGGCTTATTTATACTTTTTTGACACAGTTTGAAGATGATTTTAGAACAGTTTTATGGCCTCTAATGTTAATTAATACTTTTCAGACCCATTTTGAAGATGATCTCCATTTTTGCATTTTTTATGTTTTTATTTTTTTTAAATATTTAAAGTTATTTCCCTGTCCCCATTTCTTTGTAGGTCACTTGTCCCACCCTTGCCCACATTTCCTTCCTTTTGTAGACCTCTAGGACCTTCCAGGACTATTTTACAACATTTTTTGTACCTAAAAGTCCGGGTCTCCATTGATTTCAATGGGGTTCGGGGTCCGGGACAAAGTTTGGGTTCTGTCCGGACCCGAACCCGGACTTTGTCCCGAAGTTCGGCCGAACCAGCAGAACCCGGACTTCTAGAAGTTCGCTCAACTCTAGTCAAGGACACAGCTTGTGAGTAAACTGAATGTAAATTTGGAAATAAGATGCTTTGAAAAATGTTATAGTAGTCATTTGTTAACCCATCTGGCCCAGACGACTCACTGCTTGGGAGTAGAGAGCTCCACCACGTGTTGCCCAAAAATGTCATAAAACCATTTAAAACTGTCACATTTGCCATTTGTGACAGTTTTAAATGGTTTTATGACATTTTTGGGCAACACATGGTGGAGCTCTCTACTTGTGCATGCTGGATGCTTATGTGCTCATTGTTTGCAGGTTTGTGGTGATACTATCCGGATTTCCTCACCTTTTCCCCCTATCTGGGGTGTGGCCTCTTGAAGTGTCTGGATGATTTGGCTCCTTGTTTTACCCCACTCCGTGGGTGCTGGATGTCCTTGGTGCCTGTGCTTAACCTGATCTGTGCGCGTGTAACCAGATACATCTGGTAAGAGTACCTCATCCATATATGGTGGCGGTTTCACCTTGCATGGTGGTGGATTATCTTTACACATTATTCATGTCCTAGTGGTCATGGACTTTTCATGAGTGTACACTTTTAATAGACATTATCTGGACTAAGAACGTTTCTGAATGGTGGACCAACTCAGATTTATTACTGTTCACACTATAGGGTGGTTGCAGTATCATCCTGGTGTTTATATTTATGTTTATGATTTCAAGTTTATGATTTTTATGCACTTATCACTTTATTTAGTGGTTGTATATGCAGTTTATGTACACATGCGCTGCACGTTTTTTTGATACATGGTTTGAGTTCAGTATATGTTAATGCTGATCGTGCTGGCCACTCACAAATTTACTGGGTAGCGCGGTATTTTATCTACTTTATCACTAGTGTCTAATTTATAGTCCGTTGTGATATTGTAGTCTCCACAAATGATCAGTCCCCCTTTCCTACATGCAGCAATTTTTTTGAAGACTTTCTTCATGAAACAGAGCTGGTGGGAGTTGGGTGCGTAAAGGTTTACAATCGTAAGTAGGTGGTTGTTGAATTCCCCTATTAACATCATGTACCTGCCCTCTGGGTCTACATGTCCTTCTTGTGGAACAAAGGCGACAGAATTCTTGATAGTGATTAAAACTCCTTTTCGTTTATGTTGAACTGAAGCCTTGTAATATATGGAAAGCTTTTGTGATGGAAAGTGGGTGAGTTGGAGGCCAGGGAATGTGTCTCCTGTAAGCACAATATATCAGAGTTCAGTTTTGAGGCTTCCTTCCAGACCCAAGCTCTTTTCACTGGGTGATTAAGCCCATGAACGTTAAAGAAAACTATCTTAAGTTCCATGACTAATAGAAGGAAATGATATTGATACCTTAATGGAGCAGGTGTTCTCATTCCCTAAACACCATCCAAGTATTTGTGAATCTTGACAAAAGCAAGGCAGGTCCTTGCATGGCCGGATGAAGTCCATCTCAGATAAAACCAAATAGAAAAAGAGAAAATATAAGAAAAAAAAAGAAGCCAAAAAGAGGAAGTCAAACATTGTGAATTCGACCAACTTGGTAAAAAGTGAGATTCTAATGTGAATCTGATGGCAGAATAACTGCACATATCTTGAGAGTGGTGTATTGTGTCCTGTGAGCTCCACAATACTTCAGGTATCTCAGTAGGTTAATGTTGAGTCAGTTGCTAAGGCATTCATGTGTTTTTTTTTAATCTTTCTTTTTGTGCGACACCACTTGCCAGTCGCTCTGAGTGTCCAGCTTGGATGCAGAGGGAGAGCCTGCAGCGTTTTGCTCTGGGAAGATGTCCCATTCATGGAGCATTTTGAGCTCTCCTTCCAGGTTGGCACTCACTGAGGTATTCCCATCCCGTGTGACGGTCAGCTTTGATGGGTAACCCCAATGATATGATGTTATGATTTCTCAGGGCTTTGGTCACTGGTAATAGGGATTTGATGGACGAATATTTTTCAGGTGGATGTTAGGTTTTGCTGAAAGCCGCCATGAACTGCTCTTTTGTATAAAAAATGGACTTGCATCAGAACATCTCTCAGAATATTGTCTGGCAGATGGGAGGGTTTGGGATTCTGTCCATGGCCAAATCTGTTTCAAGGGCTGAGGGCAGAAAAGTTTTCATTAGGTCACGTGCATATTGCTGTAGTTGTGTGGCTTGAATAACTTCGGGGACCTCACAGATTTTTACATTATTTCTGCGTGACCTATTCTCAAGGTCGGCCACTTTGGCCCTAAGCGCGGCCACCTCGTCAGATTGGTCATTATGGACATCTACCAGAGAGTTGTATTCCCCATGTTTTTTTCAACATGGTCCACTCTTCCCCCCAATTTACCAATTTCAGCTTTAAAGCTTCTCATGCAGTCCATCATGTCAGTGTGCAGGGGTCTGTGGAGGGACACAAGTATGTCTTTGAGGGTAGTGTCTGATATAGGTTGGTTTGTAGTGGGGAAAGAGTTAATGGTCACCACCAATTCTCTGGTGTCATCCATGCTCTCATGACTCACCTTATCGCTGCAGCAGTCAGTCGCCATGCTTGGCTTTGATTTTGCAGGGCTAATGGTGTAGAGGCATCATGTGAGCCCCCCTGTCAGCCCAGGCTTGGTGCAAAGGGTGAGCCGCTAGATGAGGCTGGAGAAGCGCCGCCGGCGCCATCTTGGATTGGGCTCCAGTCCAAAAATGGAAAGAAATGCTGTAGTTTCTTCAGTTGGGAGGATTCCTTCCTCTTGTGGGTCATCCAGGGCTGATGATTGGCGATACAGGACACCGATAAGGCTTATGGAAGCAGCCTTAAGTGCCTTGGCTTGCTGGGATTCCTAGTGCTGGTGTGGAGCTGGAGTCTCAGGTGTCCATGCAGCCGTGCGGTAGCCATGCCCCCTCACAGTTACTCTTGTTAGGCGTAGGAACTGGTCTTGCTGTTAAATTGTTTTTAAAAAATTGTTATGATATGCCCCTGTAAAACAGGTGCAGAAAAATTGTGCCTTGGGCCCAAAATATTGTTGGAAGCTAGCATCATCAGGATTCTTCAAGGGATTCCAGATCCCTAGCAAATTCAATCAGTTGCATCAGCCTCAGGATCTTGATAGCTGCTGATCCAGGACTGATTCATTTTTATAAATGTTAGCCTATCGACAGAGTCTGTGGACAAGCGCACTATTTGATCCATTACGAACCCTCCAGCAGCACTGAATGTCCATTCAGAAAGCATGCTGAATGCAGGACAGGCCAGTAGCTCAATTGCATATTAACCACTTGCCGACCGCCGATCGGCATCTGACGGCGGCAAAGTGGCTCGTTCCCGCAAATCGCCGTCGTACAACGGCGGCTGCGGGAACGAGTTTAGTGAGCGCGCGCGCACCGCCGGAGGTGCGCCCGCGCGCTCACTGTGTCCAGGGGGGGCCAGGGAGCGGGTGCGGCGGCTTCGATTGCGCGATGGCCCCCCTGGAGCGAATGAGCAGAGGTCCGTGTATGTAAACACGGACCTCCGCTCTGTGTGAGGGGGAAGGGCTGTGATCACAGCCTTCCTTTACGTGAAGGCTGTGACCACTTCCCTTCCCCAGATAGGCAATCCCCCATACAGTTAGAACACGCCCAGGGAACATAGTTAACCCTTAGAGCGCCCCCTGCAGGTTAACCCCTTCACTGCCAATGGCATTTACACAGTAATCAGTGCATTTTTATAGCACTGATCGCTGTATAAATGCCAATGGTCCCAAAAAAGTGTCAAAATGGTCCGACATGTCCGCTGAAATATCGCAGTACCGCAAAAAATCGCAGATCGCCGCCATTTTTAGTAAAAAATAAAAAACAATTAAAAACCCCAAAAATGAATTCTCATCATCCGTAAACGCGACCACTTTTGCACAAACCAATCAATAAACGCCGATTGCGATTTTTTTTATCGCAAATATGAGGAAGAATATAAATCGGCCAAAAACTGTGAAAAAAAATGTTTTTTTATATTTTTTTTTGGATTTGTATTTTAGGAAAAAGTAAGAAATTTGGGTTTTTTTGCAAAATTGTCGCTTTTCTTTTGTTTATAGCGGCGATCAGAAATGACGCAGCGGTGATCAAATACCACCAAAAGAAAGCTCTATTTGTGGGAAAAAAAGGACGCAAATTTCGTTTGGGTACAAGGTCGCACGACCGCGCAATTGTCAGTTAAAGCTACGCAGGTCCTAAAGCTGGAAATCCTTCCGGGGCTGAAGTGGTTAAGCAAGTTCTAACCAGTGGTCCATCCTCAAGGCCTAGTAACTCAGTGGATGCTCAGTTGGAAAGGTCTTCAAGTCTGCTCTTGATCCTAGATATTCCTGCATCATATAATGCAGATGCTGACGATGGTTGCTTGAACCTATCAGCCCTGGGTGCTGAGGACTGAAAAATAGTTTAAAGACATCGGTCAGGAAGGAAGCCTCAGATACAATTTGTCCAGCAGCAGGAAATGGTAACCTCCCAGGGTCTGGAAAGGTGTTGCACAAACTTTTCTTCAAGCTATCCTGAAGATGTTTCATCCTCTGCTCCCTCTGCTCCCTCTGCGAAGGCAGGATGAGTTTTGCAACTTTACCCTTGGAACATGGATCAAGAAGGTTTGCCAGCTGGTAATGATCCCTCTCCTTGATACCACGAACCCTGGGGTCTTTTCACGGGCTTTGCAGAATCAGGGAGACCATGCAGCGTAAGTTACCTCCTCCCAGCCACGTACAATTCCTTGGGTCTCTGGGGACTGAAAACCATCCCTTGAAGACTGCTGCGTGTTATCCTCTACATCCATGCTGACACAATCCTCCTCCTCCTCTTCTTCCTGTGTGTTTGGTGGCCCTGCAGGAATGCTATCTGCATAAAGGGGGCCTTGATAGGAAAGGAAGTCCTCCTTTTCCTCCTTCTGTTCTGCCTCAAGTGCCCGGTCCATGATTCCATGAAGCGTGTGCTACAGCACGAAGACTAGAGGGACAGTGTCTCTGATGCATGCATTGTCACTGCTCACCATCCTTGTGGACTCCTCAAATGGTGACAGGACAGTGCATGCATCCTTGATTAGTAGCCACTGGTATGGCGAAAAAAAAACAAGCTCCCCTGAGCCTGTCCTGGTATCATACTCAGAGAGGTACTCATTGATGGCCCTCTGCTGTGCGTGCAGCCACTGCAGTATTGCCAATGTTGATTTCTATGTGGTGAGCATGTCACAAATGGGTCGGTTGGTGGGCAGGTTCAATTCCTGCTGAATGTCAGTCAGCCGAGCACTGGCATTGTATTACTGGTGGAAATGACGACAGACTTTTCTGGCCAGCCTCTGAATATCTGGTAAGCCTGGGGACCTGGTCAGGAAATGCTGCACCACCAAATTTGTGTGCCAAGCATGGAGCATGTATGAAGTGTCCTGAGACAGAGAAGGTTGGTGCCATTGTCACATACAACCATTCCTGGCTCAAGCTGGCATGACGTCAACCACCTCTGAGCCTGCCCCACAGAGCTGGCATAATCTCTGCCCCTGTGTGGCTCCTGTCCCCTAGAAAGACCAACTCAAGCACTGTATGGCATCTTTTAGGCTGACTGCTTGCATAGCCCCTAGATCGCTTTGCGTGCACTGCTGGCTCAGAGGACACTGCTACAGAATTGGCCACATAGGAAGAAGAAGAGGAGGGGGTGGAGGAAGCAGATGTGGCAGACACAGCACCACTTTTTGGAGGAGTGGTGGCAGAACTATCTCTAACACCGAACTCTGTCCTGCACCCTTCCCAGCTGCCAGCAGAGTTACCCAGTGCAATGTGAAGGAAATGTAACATCCCTGACCGTGCCTGCTGGACCATGAGTCAGCGGTAATATGAACTTTGTTGCTGACCGCCCTGTCCAAGGAGGCCAAACATTGCCTTTCACATGACATTAGAGCCCTGGAAAAGCTTTAATTGAAAAGAAATGTCTTTTCGGAACCTACCACTATGGTACAGTACACTCCACAAATTCACGAAAGGAGGCAGAGTCTACCAGCTGAAAAGGCAGCAGTTGGAGTGCTAGCAATTTGGCCAAGCTAGCATTTAAAAGCTGAGCATGTGGATGGCTGTGAAAGGATTTTTATTTATGGTTCAGCAACTGGGGTAGGAAAATTTGCCTGCTGACATCAATTGGTGGTGTACTGCTAGCAGATTGGCTGCAAGTACTTGTGGCACCCATTGCTAGACCTTCATTCCTCTCAGTGCAGGCTTTTTAGAGGACTGGAGGTATAGTAAGGGTTGAGGTCACAGATGAAGAGTAAGGAGAAGTCTGCCTTATTTTATGATGTGGGTCTTTGAGGTGCTGTTGCCAACGGACTGCATGGCAGGTTGTCGTATGTCTTGTCAAGCATGTAGTGCCCAAGCAGCTGCTGTTCTGGCCACGCTTGATGCCGTTCAGACATAGACTGCATACAGCAATGGTGCGATCTACTGCAGGGTGTTGAAAAAAGCCCACAACATTGAAGTTTTGGAAGTCAGCGGGAAGTCGCTGCCTTTAAGCTAGTCCCTGGAGGACATCCTGCCTCGTTGGAGTTGTGCCTCCTCCTCCTCACTTTCCTCTTCTCTTCTCTCAGGCACCCAAGTATAGTCTCCTCATCATCCCCTCCCTCCTCATCACTGGAACAAACTTGTTTCTTGCCCTTCTGTGGCACCCCCTCTGTCTAGACTCACGTTACTTCCTTCCTGGGAAACAACAATGAAACTTTCAAATTGTTGTGCATCCTCCATCAGCATGTAACCGACACTATGGTCGAATAATTCTGATGACTCCTCCATGCATGATGGTTGGGCTATGGAAGGAGTAACTGTGGACAAGGAGCGGGTGGAATATGCCGCTTTGGCAGCTGCGTTGGAAGAAAAACTAGTATGAGCCTGGTAGACAGAGGTTGAGGAAGATGAGGACGGCTTAGTTATCCTCTCCACCAACTCTTCTGCATGTTTTGGCTCAATAACACGGCCAACAGCAGAAAAAAAAGGACAAGCATGACCCGACTGCAGAGGATGAACCATGTCCGCCAACACCACTTTTCACTTTAGACATGGAGGCTGCTTGCCATCTTTTAGTGGCCTGGGAGTGTCTGCCCCTTATTTTCCAGCACTGCCTTAACCCTCTTGGGCATGGAGTTCACCAGAGCTTCTCAGGTTGTCACCGGAGTGCTCTTCCACTCCTCCATGACTAACTCACAGAGCTGGTGGATGTTAGAGACCTTGCGAAGGTGGAGGAGACCTTCCATTTGAGGATGCTACAGATGCCCAATAGGGTTTAGGACTGGAGACAAGCTTGGTCAGTCCATCACCCTTACCTTCAGCTTCTTTAGCAAGGCAGTGGTCGTCTTGGAGGTGTGTTTGGGGTCATTATCATGTTGTAATACTGCCCTGTAACCCAGTCTCTGAAGGGAGGGATCATGCTCTGCTTCAGTATGTCACAGTAAATGCTGGCATTCATGGTTCCCTCAATGAACTGTAGTACCCCAGTGCTGGCAGCACTCATGCAGCCAAAGAAGAAGTCACTCGTTCCACCATGCTTGACTGTAGGCAAGACACACATGTCTTTGTACTTCTCACCTGGTTGCGAACACACATGCTTGACACCATGTGAACCAAATAAATTTATCTTGGTCTCATCAGACCACAGGACATGGTTCCAGTAATCCATTTCCGTAATCTGTTTATCTTCAGCAAACTGTTTGTGCTCTTTCTTGTGCATCATCTCTAGAAGAGACTTCCTTCTAGGACAGCAGCCATGCAAACCAATTTGATGCAGTGTGCGGCGTATGGTCTGAGCACTGACAGGCTGGCCCCCCACCCCTTCAACCTCTGCACCAATGCTCGCAGCACTCATATGTCTATTTCCCAAAGACAATCTCTGGATATGACACTGTGCACTCAACTTCTTTGGTCAACCATGGCAAGGACTGTTCTGAGTGGAATCTGTCCTGTTAAACCACTGTATGATCTTGGCCTACAAGCTTCAGTTCAGTTTCAGGGTCTTGGCAATTTTCTTATAGCCTAGGCCATCTTTATGTAGAGCAAAAATTATTTTTTTCAGATCCTCAGATCCTTATTTGGTGCCATGTTGAACTTCCAATGGCCAGTATGAGAGAGTGAGAGCGATAACACCAAATTTAACACACCTGCTCCCCATTCACACCTTAGACCTTGTAACACTAATGAGTCACATGACACCAGGGAGGGAAAATGGCTAATTGGGCCCAATTTTGACATTTTCACTTAGGGGTGTACTCACTTTTGTTGCCAGCGATTTAGACATTAATGGCTGTGTGTTTAGTTATTTTGAGGGTACAGCAAATTTACACTTCTATACAAGCTGTACACTCACTAATTTACATTGTACCAAAGTGTAATTTCTTCAGTGTTGTCACATGAAAAGAGAATAAATTTAAAATATTTACAAAAATGTGAGGGGTGTACTCGCTTTTGTTAAATACTGTATATATATTCTTATGCTGCCTGAACGGACTCTATATACACTACACTGAATGAGATGTGTATATATAGTCTACACTGAATGCAGCATATTATATACAGTTGTGCTTATAAGTTTACATACCCTGGCAGAATTTATGATTTCTTGGCCATTTTTCAGAGAATATGAATAATAACATAAAAACATTTCTTTCACTAATGGTTAGTAGAGTTGAGCGAACCTAAACTGTAACATTTGGGTATGTACCGGACTTTAGGGTGTCCGTGTCCCGAACCCAAACCCGGACATTTGAGAAAAAGTCTGGGTTCGGGTATTTTTTCGTGCCTGTTGAACAGCTGCAGGGCAGCCAATCAACAAGCGTTTCACTCGTTTGCCCTTGGAAGCCATCACAGCCATGCCTACTAATGGCATGGCTGTGACTGGCCAGTGCATCATGTGACTCAGACTCCATATAAGCTGGAGTCACGTAGCACTGCATGTCACATCATCTCATACTAGTATAGGGAGAGGATCCTGCTGCTGGTGTGAGGGACAGATTAGCGTTATAAAATCATCTCATACTGGTGTAGGGAGAGGTTCCTGCTGCTGGTGTGAGGGACAGATTAGTATTATAAAATCATCTCATACTAGTATAGGGAGAGGTTCCTGCTGCTGGTATGAGGGACAAATTAGTGTTATAAAATCATCTCATACTAGTATAGGGAAAGGATCCTGCTGCTAGTGTGAGGGACAGATTAGCGTTATAAAATCATCTCATACTAGTATAGGGAGAGGTTCCTGCTGCTGGTGTGAGGGACAGATTAACGTTATAAAATCATCTCATACTAGTATAGGGAAAGGTTCCTGCTGCTGGTGTGAGGGACTTAGCGTTATAAAATCATCTCATACTGGTGTAGGGAGAGGTTCCTGCTGCTGGTGTGAGGGACAGATTAGCTGTTACGTACCTGGAGGGTGAGCCAGAGGGTAGAGGGAGACCTCTCCTACAACTCCGGCTTACGGACCGCTGGGAGGGATACAGCGGCCACAGAAGCATGGCGGGGTAAAAGTGCCTGATCAGTTCTGAAGACAGCTGGGCTGGATGCTGATGCAGACTGGCTGGACAGCAGAGCAGGATGCTGATGCAGACTGGCTGGACAGCGGAGCAGGATGCTGATGCAGACTGGCTGGACAGCGGAGCAGGATGCTGATGCAGACTGGCTGGACAGCAGAGCAGGATGCTGATGCAGACTGGCTTGACAGCAGAGCAGGATGCTGATGCAAACTGGCTGGACAGCGGAGCAGGATGCTGATGCAGACTGGCTTGACAGCAGAGCAGGATGCTGATGCAGACTGGCTGGACAGCGGAGCAGGATGCTAATGCAGACTGGCTGGACAGAAGAGCAGGGTGCTGATGCAGACTGGCTCGACAGTGGAGCAGGATGCTAATGCAGACTGGCTGGACAGCAGAGCAGGATGCTGATTTAGACTGTCTGGACAGCAGAGCAGGGTCAGGCAGGCCAGGTCGGCAACAATCGGACAACAGCAGGTAGAAGGAGAAGGCAGATGCAGGTCACAAGGCAATCAGAGGTCAGGGTAGGCAGCAGACAAGGAGAGTAGAAGGATGATCCAGGTCAAGGTCACAGGCAAACGGGTATAGGAACACAGGTTACAGGATGCAGAAGCTGCAGACCAAACAGCAAAGTGACAGTGTGGAGGACCAGCTTAAATAGGGCATGCACGTGCGCTGGAGGTGCACGGATCGTCCCATGGGCTTCCTGATATTGCCCCCTCCTTATGGGCACCCTCTGGGTGCCCAATCGTCTCTTCTTTTGCGGATTCCTGCGAAAGAAGGCATGGATCAGGTCTGTGGCATGTAAATTTTGTGCAGGCTCCCACGAATTTTCTTCTGGACCGTAACCCTTCCATTTAATCAGGTATTGTGTCTGACCCCTTCTTCTCCTGCAGTCAATGATGGCCTCAACCTCAAATTCCTCATCTCTGTTAACGATAACAGGTGCCGGAGGTCTTGAGCAGCGGTCAGGAAATGGGTCAGGCACTGCAGGTTTTAGCAAGGACACGTGAAACACTGGATGGATCTTGAAGAACTCTGGCAAGGACAATTCAAAAGATACGTCATTGATCCTCCTCCTCACCGGAAAGGGGCCGATGAATCTAGGAGCCAGCTTCTTCGAGGGACATGCCAACCTTAGGTTGGCTGTTGACAACCAAACCTGGTCTCCTGGTTGCAGAATCAGTTCCCCTCTTCTTTTCCTGTCAAAAGACCTCTTACTGTCCTCGTGGGCCTTTGCAATGGTCTTTTGTAGCAGCAAGTTGTTGCGGGAGAAGAAGCCCAAGGTATCCTGAACTGCAGGAACAGAAGATTCAGGAAGAAGGTCAGGTAGGAAGGTGGGATGAAACCCATAGTTGGTAAAGAAAGGAGACTGTTGGGTGGCCGAGTGATTGGATTTGTTGTAAGCGAACTCTGCCAAGGGCAGCAATGATACCCAATCATCCTGAACAAAAGAGGTGAAGCACCGGATGTACTGCTCCAGGGTCTGATTGGTGTGCTCAGTTTGCCCATTGGTCTGGGGATGATAAGCGGATGAAAAGGAGAGTTCGAACTGCAAAGTTCCACATAACTCCTTCCAAAACTTGGAGGTGAACTGAACACCACAATCTGAGACAATATTTTTAGGCACACCATGGAGTCTCACATTTTCTTTAACCACTTCAGCCCCGGAAGGATTTCCAGCTTTAGGACCAGAGCCCTTTTTGCGATTCGGCGCTGCGTAGCTTTAACTGATAATTGTGCGGTCGTGCGACGTTGTACCCAAACGAAATTTGCGTCCTTTTTTTCCCACAAATAGAGCTTTCTTTTGGTGGTATTTGATCACCGCTGCGTCATTTCTGATCGCCGCTATAAACAAAAGAAGAGCGACAATTTTGCAAAAAAAAAAACAAATTTCTTACTTTTTCCTAAAATACAAATCCAAAAAAAAAAAAAAACATTTTTTTTCACCGTTTTTGGCCGATTTATATTCTTCCTCATATTTGCGATAAAAAAAATTGCAATCGGCGTTTATTGATTGGTTTGCGCAAAAGTGGTCGCGTTTACGGATGATGAAAATTCATTTTTGGGGTTTTTAATTTTTTTTTATTTTTTACTAAAAATGGCGGCGATCTGCGATTTTTTGCGGTACTGCGATATTTCAGCGGACATGTCGGACCATTTTGACACTTTTTTGGGACAATTGGCATTTATACAGCGATCAGTGCTATAAAAATGCACTCATTACTGTGTAAATGTCAATGACAGTGAAGGGGTTAACCTGCAGGGGGCGCGCTAAGGGTTAACTATGTTCCCTGGGCGTGTTCTTACTGTATGGGGGATTGCCTAACTGGGGAAGGGAAGTGGTCACAGCCTTCACGTAAAGGAAGGCTGTGATCACAGCCCTTCCCCCTCACACAGAGCGGAGGTCCGTGTTTACATACACGGACCTCCGCTCATTCGCTCCGGGGGGGCCATCGCGGGTAGCCGGCGGCAATCGAAGCCACCGCACCCGCTCCCTGGCCCCCCTGGACACAGTGAGCGCGCGGGCGCGCCTCCGGCGGCGCACGCGCGCTCACTAAACTGGTTCCCGCAGCCGCCGTCGTATGACGGTGATTTGCGGGAACGAGCCACTTTGCCGCCTTCAGATGCCGATCGGCGGTCGGCAAGTGGTTAATAAAGACTCTGGCAGTCTCCGTGGCCAAAGGAGTATCTTTCAATGGAACAAAGTGAGCCATTTTTGACAGAGGGTCCACGATGACGAAGATGGCGGTGCACTGGTTGGAGGGTTGAAGTTCGACTATAAAGTCCATTGAAATCATCTTCTAAGGTCTGTCAGGTATGGGCAGAGGTCTGAGTAATCCCCATGCTCTGCTTCTGGAGCTCTTATTCCGAATACAGGTGGTACAGGACTTCACATAAGCTTGGCAATCTTTTTCTAGGCCAGGCCACCAGACTGAACGTTGCACCAGTTCAAAGGTCTTGTGAATACCAAAGTGGCCTGCCAGGGGATGGTCATGGCATACTTCTAGCACCTTAATCCGAACCTCCTCAGGTAAAAAGATCTGTATGTCCTTCCATAGGAGTCCATCCCTGGCTTGTAAAGTGATTCCGGGGGGACCATGTAATCCTATAGAGGCAGACTGTAGCTGATTTAACAAACTGGTGTGCAACAGCAAGAAGTTTCCGGCTGGTAGAATGGTATCTGGCTTTGGAATGTCTCTTTGATCCTCAAACATGCGCGACAATGCGTCAGGCTTTGTGTGCCCAACGGGCTTGACGGGGCTTTAAACGTTTAGCAGCCCTCAGATACCCTAGATTTTTGTGATCTGTGTAGATCAGGATCGGGTGTGCTGCTCCCTCCAACAAATATCTCCATTCTTCCAGAGCAGCCTTGATCGCTAACAACTCCCGATCCCCTACATCGTAACTCCTCTCGGCTGGAGAAAGCTTTTGTGAGAAGAATGCCACTGGGTGCGTCGCCTCCTTGAGGCCTTGGCGTTGTGACAGAATGGCCCCGATGACGCTTACAGAGGCATCTACTTCGACGATGTAGGGTAGGGCAGAGTCAGGGTGGTTCAGAACAGGGGCGACTGTAAATCGCTTCTTCAATGTTTCAAAGGCCACCTGCGCTTCCTCAGTCCAGCAAAAACGGACACCCTGCTTAGTCAACTGCATGATAGGGTGAATGATGACTGAAAAGTTTTTAATAAATTTGCGGTAGAAGTTGGCGAAGCCCACAAAACTTTGAATTCCTTTCTTGTCTGTGGGGGCCGGCCAATCCAATATCGCTGCGACCTTCTGGGGATCCATCGTGATTCCATCGGTAGAGATGATCAGCCCCAGGAACTGGATACTTTGTCCTCAAAGTCACATTTCTCAGCCTTGGTATAGAGTCCGTGCTCCTGGAGCCGACATAGCACACTCCTTACATGTCCCCGATGTACTTCTAATGACACGGAAAAGATTAAGATGTCGTCCAAATAAATGACAACAAAGATGTCCAGGAAGTCCTTGAAGATGTTATTAATGAAGTACTGGAAGGTGGCCGGGGCATTGCAGAGGCCGAAGGGCATTACTAGATACTCAAAGTGTCCGTATCTCGTGCGAGAAGCGGTCTTCCACTCATCCCCTTTTCTTATGCGAATCAGGTTGTAGGCTCCTCTTAAATCAAGTTTAGTAAAAATACATGCTGATTTAAGCCTCTGGAACAGTTCAGGAACCAAGGGAAGGGGTAGCAGTTCTTAATAGTTATCTTGTTCAAGTCCCGGTAATCAACACACGGCCTCAGGGAATGGTCTTTCTTATCCACGAAGAATATGCCTGCACCGGCTGGAGAGGTAGATGGCCGGATGAACCCCTTCCCAAGGTTCTCATCAATGTAGTCCTTTAGTACTCCTGATTCCTGTTCTGACAAGGGGAAGATGCGGCCGAAGGGAATCTCGGCTCCTGGGAGGAGTTTGATGGGACAGTCATAGGGCCGGTGTGGGGGTAAGGTGTCAGCCCCATGCTTACTGAAGACATCCAGAAATTCATAGTAGGTGGCAGGAACCAGCTGACGTAGCTCAGGGTCTGTATCGGTGCACAGCAGGATCGTGGTTGAGGATGATGGGGAAGGTGTCTCCAGGCAGTGTTCTTGGCAGTAGGAAGATGAGAACACAATATTTCCGGTTCCCCAGTCTACTTGAGAGTTATGGCCCTGCAACCAATGTAGGCCCAGGATTAGAGTTGAGCGAACACCTGGATGTTCGGGTTCAGCGGGTTTGGCCAAACTTTGCGGAAATGTTCGGGTTTGGTACCAAACATTATCCAAACTTCACCCCGGACCCCGAACCCCATTAAAGTCAATGGGGACCCAAACTTTTCGGCACAAAAATGACTGTAAAAAAGTCCTGGAAAGTGCTAGAGGGCTTCAAAAGGAAGAAAAATGGGAGATGTTATTAGATCTGCAATCTTTCCCAGTAGTAATCTCTATCTAGTCCAGTATCAGATCGTTCTGTAATCAGATCGTTCTGTAACGCAGGATGAGAGATTGTTCTGTAATCAGATCGTTCTGTAATGCAGGATGAGAGATGGTTCTGTAATCAGATCATTCTGTAATGCAGGATGAGATGTTATAGATCTACAATCTGTCCCTCAAAGCAGTAGTAGTAATCTCTACCTAGTTATTATTACTGCAATCTGTCCCTCACAGCAGTAGTAGTAATCTCTACCTAGTTATTAGATCTACAATCTGTCCCTCACAGCGCCGGCAGCATCCTCTCCCTACACTAACCTGAGAGCATGTGACATGGAGCACTGTGACTCCAGCCTCATATAGAGGCTGGGTCACATGATGCACTGGCCAATCACAGCCATGCCATTAGTAGGCATGGCTGTGATGGCTTCTAGGGAAAACCAGTGAAACGCTTGTTGATTGGCTGCCCTGCAGCTATTCAACATGCGTGATAAAATACCAGAACCCGAACGTTTTTCTCAAACGTTCGGGTTCAGGCTTGGTACACGGTCACCCGAAAGTTCGGTACGGACCCGAACATTACAGTTCGGGTTCGCTCAACTCTACCTAGGATGACAGGAAACAGGGGGGATGAGATGACATCCAAGCGCAGTAGTACTCGGTGGTTGGTGGAGCTGATGGTCAGTAAAGGTGGGGTCTCCTTGGTAACCAGTTCAGACATAATATGAGACCCATCAGCCAGGAATACTGCGAGTTCTTGTTCCCTGGTTTGTAGGGGAATGTGCTGTTGTGTGGCAAAACACTGGTCGATGAAACAGCTGCAGGCGCCAGAATCAATTATCGCGGTCACCGACACGGTTCTTCCCGGGAGCTGGAAAGAGATGGGTAGAGTAATATCAGCTGAGTTAGCAGGCATGGCAGGCAAGGGTAGCTGATCAGGAGAAGATAAGGCTAGACACTTACGCAGCTTAGCAGGACAGGTGCGTACAAAGTGACCGGCCTCTCCACAGTACAGACACAGGTTATTCACACGTCTGCGTTGGCGTTCTTCCGGGGTCAGTGAGGTATGGATCAGACCCAACTGCATGGGTTCAGAAGCTTCTGGCATGGAGGAGATAGGACCTCTAGGAACTGGAACAGGTGCTTTTGGCAGCATCCAGGTGGGGCGGAATGACTGGGAAGATCTCTCCGCTCTGTGCTCCCTTAGGCGCTGATCAATCTGGATGGAAAGCTTGATCAGCGCCTCCAGGGAGTTTGGTACTCCAACCCGGGCCAACTCATCCTTCAGACTCTCAGAGAGGCCCAGGCATAACTGATGACAGAGGGCAGCGTCGTTCCAATTGGTGTCAGCATGCCAACGTCTAAAGTCTGCGGCCTTGTTGGAGTGCACACAGAGCTGCTTCAGCTGTGGCAGTCCTTTGTGGGTCATCGTACAACTGGGCCATGGTGTCGAAAAAAGTCTGCATAGAGTTAAGCTGGACATCGTTCCGCTCCAGAAGCCGATGCGCCCAGGATTGCAGCTCCCCTTGCAGGGGGAGATGATGTATCCCACCTTGGTGGATTCCTAGGAAAAAGTCCATGGCCGGAGGGCAAAATAGAGCTGACAGGCATTTCCAAAAGCTCTAAATTTACCCCAATCACCAGAAAAACGTTCAGGAGTCGGCACCTGGGGCTCAGGAGGCAACATGACTACTGAAGGTCTGGAGGATGCAATGGCCTGGGTCAAGGAAGAAGCCGAGTCAGAGGTCGGGTTGGATCCTGTGGCTGGAGACGCCATAGACTGTACTTGATTGTCTAGCCGAGTGTAGCCATCCTGAAAAGACTGCACGGCTTGTGTCAAGACTGCCAGGTGTTGGCAAATCTCATCCATCGGCGTGGTATCCCTGGCTGGCTCAGTCATGGCTGTTTGGTACTGTTTCGTACCTGGAGGGTGAGCCAGACGGTAGAGGGAGACCTCTCCTACAACTCCGGCTTACGGACCGCTGGGAGTGATACAGCGGCCACGGAAGCACGGCGGGGTAAGAGTGCCTGTTCAGTTCTGGAGACAGCTGGGCTGGATGCTGATGCAGACTGGCTGGACAGCAGAGAAGGATGCTGATGCAGACTGGCTGGACAGCAGAGAAGGATGCTGATGCAGACTGGCTGGACAGCAAAGCAGGATGCTGATGCAGAATGGCTGGACAGCAGAACAGGGTCGGGCAGGCCGTGTCGACAACGATCGGACAACAGCAGGTAGAAGGAAAAGGCAGAGGCAGGTCACAAGGCAATCCGAGGTCAGGGCAGGCTGCAGACAAGCAGAGTAGAAGGACGATCCGGGTCAAGGTCACAGGCAAACGGGTACAGGAACACAGGTTACAGTATGCAGAAGCTGCAGACAAAAAAGCAAAGTGACAGTGTGGAGGACCGGCTTAAATAGGGCTTCTAAAGACAACAATCGTGCGCATTGATGCGCGTGCGCGAGTGCGGAGGGACAGATTAGCGTTATAAAATCATCTCATACTGGTGTAGGGAGGGGTTCCTGCTGCTGGTGTGAGGGACAGATTAGTGTTATAAAATCATCTCATACTGGTGTAGGGAGAGGTTCCTGCTGCTGGTGTGAGGGACATATTAGCGTTATAAAATCATCTCATACTGGTGTAGGGAGAGGTTCCTGATGCTGGCATGAGGGACAGATTAGCATTATAAAATCATCTCATACTGGTGTAGGGAGTGATTACAAGCACAGATTACAAGCACTGAACTTATTCTCTCTGGAGAAAAGACGCTTGAGAGGGGATATGATTTCAATGTACAAATACTGTACTGGTGACCCCGCTATAGGGGCAAAACTATTCAGCGCAAGGGAAAACACGAAGACACGCGGCCATTCGCTGAGAAAGGCGGTTTAACCTTAAGATGCCTAGGGGTTTCTTTACAGTAAGAGCAGTGAGAATGTGGAATTCTCTTACAAAACAGTGGTTTCTGCTGGTAGTATAGATAATTTCAAAAAATTATTAGATGCACACCTAAGGGACCACAACATTGGGGGATATACATTGTAAATAAAACTGACATAAAAAACACACACATGGGTTGGACTTGATGGACTTGTGTCTTTTTCCAGCCTCACTGACTATGTAACTATGTAACTATGTATGAGTGGTTCCTGCTGATGGCATGAGGGACAGATTAGCATTATAAAATCATCTCATACTGGTGTAGGGAGAGGTTCCTGCTGCTGGCATGAGGGACAGATTAGCGTTATAAAATCATTTCATACTGGTGTAGGGAGAGGTTCCTGCTGCTGGCGTGAGGGACAGATTAGCGTTATAAAATCATTTCATACTGGTGTAGGGAGAGTTTCCTGCTGCTGGTGTGAGGGACAGATTAGCGTTATAAAATCACCTCATACTTGTGTAGGGAGAGGTTCCTGCTGCTTGTGTGAGGGACAGATTAGCGTTATAAAAGCATCTCATGCTGGTGAAGGGAGAGGTTCCCGCTGTTGGTGTGAGGGACAGATTAGCGTTATAAAATCATCTCATACTGGTGTAGGGAGAGGTTCCTGCTGCTGGTGTGAGGGACAGATTAGCGTTATAAAAAATAATATAAATTTGTGCTAAATAGTACATTTGTGTTGAGAATGAGGAGAGCGTCAAATAAGGGATGTGGTCGTGGTGATGCTGGTGCTGCTGGTGTTGGTGGTGTTGGTGAAGCTCCTGTTGCAAGGAGAGGACGTGGTCGATCTGTGCAAGCTACACGCAGAAGTGAAACACTTTCCTCAGGTGCGAGTAGCCAACAGAACTTTCAACGTTATATGTTAGGCTCGAATGCCGCTCAACAAATGGTGAGGCCAGAACAAGTACAGGCGATAGTAGATTGGGTGGCAGACAATGCCTCCAGTTCCTTTACATTGTCTCCCACCCGGTCCCTTGCTAAAAGCTCAGAGTTGGCACCTGAACCCCATGGCCATCTGTCTTTCACCTCAGCCCCTTGTAAATCAGCCAAGCAGTCTGAGCCCCAAGTCATGCAGCAGTCTCTTATGCTTTTTGATGACTCTGCTGGTGTGCATTCCATGGGCCATCCACATAGCCCTGCCCAAGAAGTGGAAGACATTGAGTACACCGATGCCCAACCACTTCTGATGAGGACATGGAAACACCACCGCAGCATGTCTCTGATGATGACGAAACACAGGTGCCAACTGCTGCGGCTTTCTACAGTGCGCAGACTGACAAGGAGGGCAGTGGCGAAGAGTGGGTGGAAGATGATGTGGAGGATGATGAGGTCCTAGACCCCACATAGAATGAAGGTCATGTGAGTGACGTGTGCAGTTTGGAGGAAGAGGTGGTGGTCACACAGAGGCACCAGCACAGCAAAAGAGGAAGCCGGTTGCAAAAGCGGAGCGACCATCCCCTAGACAGTAAGCCTGCTACTACCCAGCACACCCTCGGACTTGGCACATCAAAGGCAGCTCAAAGGAGTTCCCTGGTGTGGCAGTTCTTCAGACAATGTGCTGACGACAAGACACGAGTGGTTTACACGCCGTGCAATCAGAGTCTGAAGCAAGGCATACATGTTCTAAACCTGAGCACAACCTGCATGACCAGGCATCTACATGCAAAGCACAAGCTGCTGTGGAATAAGCACCTCAAAATCCAAGAAAGGTCTTGGGCTTCTCTTGCTTCCTCTTCTGCTGCTGCCTCGGCCTCTTCCTCCACCTCTACAGTGCCAGTGTCACCTGCCACCCAGCAAACAGACGATGCGACAGCAACACCACCATGTCCGCCACCGTCCCCAAGCATTTCCACACAGTCCCACGGAAGCTTACAGCTCTCCTTCTCCCAAACACTGGAGAGAAAGAGGAAGTACCCCCCTACCCACCCGTGATCCCTGGCCTTGAATGCCAGCATTTCAAAATTCCTGGCCTTTGAAACGCTGTCATTCCGTTTGGTGGACAAGGACAGTTTTAAAAACCTGATGGCGGTGGTTGTCCCACAGTACGTGGTTCCCAGCCGCCACTACTTTTCCAGGTGAGCCATCCCTTCCCTGCACAAACAAGTCAGGGACAAGATCGAGTGGCCCTGTGCAACGCCATCTATGGCAAGGTCCACATAACCACTGATACGTGGACCATTAAGCATGGGCAGGGACGCGATATCTCGCTAACTGCACACTGGGCAAATGTAGTGGCGAGTGGGACTGAGGCGGATAACAGTTTGGCGCATGTCCTTCTGCCACTGAGGATTGCAGGGGCATTTCTCTTTGCCTCCTCCTCCTACTCCACTTCCTCCTCCTCTACCACCTCCTCATCCGATCAGCGTAACACCTTCACCACCAACTTCAGCACATCCAGGGGGAAACGACAGCAGGCTGTTTTAAAACTGATATGTTTGGGGGAGAAACCCCACGATGCGCAGGAGCTGTGGACGGGCATTGGACAACAGACCGATGAGTGGTTGTTGCCACTGAGCATCAAGTCCGGCCTGGTGGTGTGCGATAATGGGTGAAATCTCGTAGCAGCTCTGGGCCTAGCCAGTCTGATGCACATTCCTTGCCTGGTGCATGTGCTGAATTTGGTGGTGCAGAAATTTCTAAAAAACTAACCGGATATGTCAGAGCTGCTGCAGAAAGTGTGGGCCGTCTGTGCGCACTTTTGGCGTTCTCACCCTGCTGCTGCTCGCCTGTCTGCGCTGCAGTGGAACTTCGGCCTTCCCGCAGCAGCAACAGGCAATAGTGGAGTTTCAGCTGCAGCACGCAAGGGTCAGTCGCTCTGCAGAACAGCACTACTTCACCACCAAAGAGTGGGCCTCCATGCGAGACCTGTGTACCATATTGCGGTGTTTTTCGAGTAATCCACCAACATGGCCAGTGCCGATGACGCTGTTCTCAGAGTTACTATCCCACTTCTATGTCTCCTTGAAAAAACACTTCTGGTAATGATGGAAGAAAGATGTGGCACAGGAGGAAGAGGAGGAGGAAGTGGGGTCATTTCCACGGTTATCAGGTCAGTCCTTCACAAGTGGCTCGGAGGGTGGGTTCCTGCACCAGCATAAGCCAGGTAAAAAAGTTTCAAGCCAGGGCACAGCTCTGGAGGATGAGGAGGACGAGGATGATGATGATGAGGAGGAGGAGGAACCGTGTTCACAGCAGGGTGGCACCCAATGCAGCTCGTGGGCATCACTTGAGCGTGGCTGGGGGGATACTGAGGACACAGATGATACACCTCCCACAGAGGACAGCTTGTCTTTTCCTCTGGGCAGCCTGGCACACATGAGCGACTACATGCTGCAGTGCCTGCTCAACGACAGCTGAGTTGCCCACATTGTAACTTGTGCTGATTACTGGGTGGCCACCCTGCTGGATCCCCATTACAAGGACAACATGCCGTCCTTAATTCCCTCACTGAAGCATGTTTGGAAGATGCGTGACTACAAGCGCATGCTGGTAGACGAGCTGCTGAGGGCATTCCCAAATGACACCGGGTGCTCAGTGGAAGCACAAGGCGAAGGCAGAGGAGGAAGAAGAGGTCATCAACGCAGCTGTGGCACCGCCAGCACCTCAGAAGGCAGGGTTAGCATGGCCGAAATGTGGAAAATCTTTGTCCGCAGCACGCCACAACAAACAGCACCACCAGCTGATAGGCAATGTCCTAGCAGGAGACAGAATTTCAGCCACATGGTGGAACAGTATGTGTGCACACGCCTACATGTACTGACTGATGGGTCTGCCCCATTCTACTTCTGGGTCTCCAAATTGGGCACATGGCCTGAGCTTGCCCTTAATGCCTTGGAGGTGCTGGCCTGCCCTGCAGCCAGTGTATTGTCTAAACCTGTGTTTAGCATGGCAGGGGGCATTATCACAGACAAGCGCAGCCGCCTGTCCACAGCCAACGTGGACAAGCTAACATTTATTAAAATGAACCAGGCATGGATCCCACAAGACTTGTCTGTACCTTGTGCAGAATAGACATTTATACCAGCCTCAAACACCTTTTGGTATACTGAGTGAACTAAGTGAACTTAGTCTTTTTTTTTTAATATGTCTCAATATTTTGGGGGCTACCCCAATTAGAAAAAAAAACAAACAAACAAAAAACAGTGTTGGCTACCTCCTCCTCCTCCTCCACCGCCTCTTCCACCACCTCCTCAACCTCCTACTCCCCATCCACCTCCTCCTCCATTTTTAATTTTATTTATGTGATTTTAAGTTTTTTCTCTATCCACATTTGTTTCCAGGGCACTTGTCCTACTCTTACCCCCATTTTGCTTCCTTTTGCATCCCTCTAGCCCTTTCCAGGACTTTTTGTGCACAAAAGTTCGGGTAACCATTGGCTTCAATGGTGTTCTGTGTTTGGGGTCAAGTTCGGGGCCGAACTTTTTTGCGAAGTTCGGCCGAACCTTCCGAACCCGAACATCCAGGTTTCCGCTCAACTCTAATGGTTAGTGTTTAGCTGAAGCCATTTATTATCAATCAACTGTGTTTACTCTTTTTAAATCATAATGACAACAGAAACTACCCAAATGACCCTGATCAAAAGTTTAAATACCCTGGTGATTTTGGCCTGATAACATGCACACAAGTTGACACAAAGGGGTTTGAATGGCTATTAAAGGTAACCATCCTCACCTGTGATCTGTTTTCTTGTAATTCGTGTGTGTGTATAAAAGGTCAGTGAGTTTCTGGACTCCTGACAGACCCTTACTTCTTTCATCCAGTACTGTACTGACATTTCTGCATTCTGAGTCATGGGGAAAGCAAAAGCATTGTCAAAGGATCTGCGGGAAAAGGTAGTTGAACTGTATAAAACAGGAAAGATATATAAAGAGATATCCAAGGAATTGAGAATGCCAATCAGCAGTGTTCAAACTCTAACCACGAAGTGGAAAATGAAAAATGAGAGGTTCTGTTGAAACCAAACCACGGTTAGGTAGACCAACTAAAATTTCAGCCACAACTGCCAGGAAAATTGTTTGGGATGCAAAGAAAAACCCACTAATAACTTCAACTGAAATACAGGACTTTCTGAAAACATGTGGTGTGGCTGTTTCAAGTTGTACAATAAGGCACTTGAAGAAAGATGGGCTGCATGGTCGAGTTGCCAGAAGAAAGCTATTACTACGCAAATGCCACAAAGTATCCCACTTACAATATGCCAAACAGCACAGAGACAAGCCTCAAACCTTCTGGCACAATTACAGACATTTGGAGTGATAAGACCAAAATGTAACTTAATACCGTGTATTGCCCCCTTTAACATCAATGACAGTTTGAAGTCTTTTGTGGTATGCGTGGGCTCTTTATCTTCTCAGATGGTAAAACTGCCCATTCCTCTTGGCAAAAAGCCCATTTGTGGCTGAAATCTTAGTTGGTTTACCTGACCGTGCTTTTGTTTCAACAGACCCCTCATTTTCCACATCTTGATTAGAGTTTGAACACTGCTGATTGGCATTCTCAATTCCTTACAGGTGAGGATGGTTACCTTTGGTAGCCATTCAAACCCCTTTGTGTCAACTTGTGTGCATGTTATCAGGCCAAAATCACCAGGGCATATAAACTTTTGATCAGGGTAATTTGGGTAGTTTCTGTTGTCATTATGATTTAAAAAGAGTAAACACAGTTGATTGATAACAAATGGCTTCAGCCAAACACTAACCACGTGTGAAAGAAATGTTGAGGGGCGTGTCCGGACGTCGACCAGAGCAGACGCTCATCCACAGAGCTCCGCGCTCTAAAACGGGAATCCAGAGGAATCCGTCCTCCAACAAAAAGGGTGAGAGCCCATTCCACCCTAAAGGCACCCACCGCATCCTCAGCTACAATTTAAGCCCAATATCGGGCCGATCGGTGCACGATCCCCGCCGGGCCGCAAATCGAGGCCGCGGCTTTGCGGCCTACAAGCGCCGGGATCAATAGGAGACGGACGCCTCATCATCCACCAGTACAGACCGGCTTAAAATCTTGCCACCCACCCTCAAGCCCTATTACATCAGGAAGACACCCCTGACCCCCCCAAAAAAAAAAAAAACGAGGCAAAAGACAAGGATTTTGGCCTGACCTCCCCTGCATGATGGAGGCCTAACACAACAGGCGCAGGACCCAGAGGTGAGCTCTCTTTTTCTTAACTATAAGGGACTGACACAATTTCCAGCATGGGGAAAAACCGTGACACCCCACCACAATCACGCTCCAGATCCCCTAGAGACAATGAGACGCAAGGGGGGTCACAATATACCCGAAATGTTTCGATCGCAAATGCGCGAATCGCAAACCCCTATCAGAACATCTACTACCTCCGCACCCCCTACGCGAGATCCCAGCCCAAACCCACACAACAGCCACACGGCTCCTCAACAAGCTGCCACACCTATACCTCCACCACCGAATTATCCACAACCCCTGAACATACAGGATCTGAAAACGGTGGCGGAAGATATTAAATCGGCATTAGCAGCGGCCATCACAGACCTAAAGCAAGGACTGCAGATAGTGACAAATCGCATAGACAATATTGAATCAACCACTGAACGGCATGATATGGAGCTTCATCAACTACAATCCAGAACATGTCATCAAGACACGTTGCTGAGAAACCTCCACCGCCACCTGGAGGACCTTGATAACAGAGGTCGTAGACATAACGTCCGAGTGAGAGGCATACCTGAAGCTATAGAACCGACCAGAATTATCCAGGCTACCATATCTATTTTCAATGACCTACTTGGCCGCCCGCCAGAAACCCCCATAGAGTTTGAACGCCTACATAGGGCACTCAGACCAAGAGGTAGAGACTCAGATCCTCCCAGGAAGATATCCTGAGAAACGCAAGACTACGCCGTTCTCTCTTATACCAAGGAACAGAAATTAAAATCTTCCAAGACCTCTCCCCAATAACCCTGAAGCACAGAAAAGACCTCCACCCTCTATTGGATGAACTTCGCTCAAGAAACATTCAATATAAATGGAAGTTTCCCTTCTGCCTGTCAGCATCTCATCAAGGCCGCACGGCACTTCTCAAAGTACCGGAAGACCTCCCTAACTTCTGTAACACACTTGACCTTCCCAGAATAGAGGTTCCGAACTGGTACAGCGACCTACAGGTCCCACACCTGCCCCGTGCCTCATCTATGGACACTCTTCCGGTCCGGGACGATTTCCATCTTAGAAGGAGAAGATCTGCCTCCCCGAAACCTCAAAGATCCCAAGGATATGGAAACGGAGCCTTCAACAGCCCCACGGCATCCCCGATTCACAGACGCCCCCGTCAGGAAGTAGAAAATTAACTGAAGGCGTTCTGCAACTCCCCACATGTTTGCCCCTTCCCAATCCTGCTCTCTCTACAAATCTACAAACCCATATCGGGACTCTTTCTTTTTGTTTCTATCTATATCAACAAGCAAAAGTTCCGCATCAAGTGCAAACCCCTTGATCAAGGCTCTACAGTTTAGTGACTTAATCTCTGAGGATCCCCGTAATCACACAGAGACGAACAGCTGGCTCCTTTGCTGAACTTACCCCTAACTGGAACCCCAAGCCCGATCTGACCCATAACTCATGCCCCTATCCCCTCAAAGACAGCTACACGAAAAAGGAGACCACATAGCTAACCGATCTCGGCAATCAACATAGGAAAGACTTTTTCATCCCTAAGCCGTAATCTTCCAGAGCCTGAAACATCTCTATATCCCGTTCCTTCTTCAGCCTCTGCCCTTCACCTGCTTAACGCAACGGTTGAACTTATAAGTATATACGCGCTCAAAGCAGAGCACTGGCTATTCTATTTTCTTGATGTTCATCCCTCTATTACCCTCCTCTTTACCTTCCCCTCTCTTCCTATACCTATAACTTGTTTTACTCCGGCATATCTTGCCTGATGTAATGACCATGTTACTCCTCACCTGTACCTCTGCTTTTGTTACAGTTATTTGAAAGTTATGCCTAACAGAAGAGAGGACCCGCCTCTTCCCGGAATCTGCGCTGACCGACCAAAAATCACGTAAGCACCAGCTCTATAATTGATATTCTCTTTCCCTCTGAAAAATCCACCCCGTCCCCAAGGTCAAAGGACCCAAGACAACCCGATACTTCCATCACTCCCAATAAAAGGAAGACTCTGCTCGTCATTTTAAACAAATGGTCTGCGCCCCGGGAGGAGGCGAACCCTCTACAACCCACCCCAGGACTGGGTAAGATTTATATCTCCTTACATTCTGTTGAAATATTCTTAATGGTACTAGTTGAATTTTTTGTATTATGTATCAGATCGTAACCTCAGTGCTCTCCTGAGAAGTTCTTCTCCGGAGATCAATGATACTCTACTTATACTAGAAATGGTAAGATGTCTACCCTAATTTTCCCACCACATACCACTACACACCGATTGACCTACATTGTCAACCTCTCCTACTGAGTGTAAAACAACCATGCCTGGGCTCTCCATAGATACACCTTCTCCTCCCCTAACACAATGTCATTCATCCCCTCACTACATATCAACACGCCTCTCACAATGCTTCAATCTACAATCACCGACATAACTCTAAACCCTCAAATCTCAAGATTTAAACCCCATGCTGTCTACCCCAGACCTTCTTCTCACACATACCATATTCCCCCTTTCGCCCCCTCAGATAATTCCGCACACATAACTCAGAGAGCCACCCTGGGTCTGAAGCCGAACGATCCCCACTCCCTTCTACCATTAAACTCCGGTCGGCTACTGGCCACTTCCCCCAAACGGTCTAGCCTCCCAGTCTTTGAACTAGACTGGAGACTTGACCGACTCCCTCCAGGAATTAAAAAAAAAAAAAAACATTAGTACGGTTTACTAAGTAAGCCGACTACTGGTCTCAATACCCAAGAACCCTATCCCATTCCTGTTTCCTGAACCCCCTTCACCGGTCATCGGCTGGCCTCAAATTACCATCTTCCCTCACCCCTAGCAAGCCGAAGTCTGGGTCCCACCGAGAGACTCAATACACACGCCTTAATAGACTCCCCCGCTTTCCCCCTTATACCATACACACTCTTCTTCCAGACCCCATCTGTCGTACCCCAAATTTAGAACTCTAAACTCCCAAATCTCAATACAGCCACTAACATCTAACTTCGTAACACTCTCCGCACAACTATACATCACTCCCCTACTTACTGTAACACAATCCCCT
>BLSH010068724.1:212367-237021 GCA_018402905.1 Glandirana rugosa
TACGGGTTTTTCTTTCACGTTCGGAGGTGGTGATTGGCATCATAGAGACTAAAAAAAGTTCTAGGACAGTACGTTTTGTAAGTCTGGTGGGGACCCAGTTGGAGTGGGTGAGTGAGTGTTCTTAACGGACTTTTGGTGGTTTTAGGCCCTTTGTGTGACCTTTATTACCTGTCGAGTTTGTTACCGAGGTGGATGAATGTCAGGAGGACCCAGGGGTGGTCTGAATGTTTTGCATGACAGGATCTTGAAAAAAATCAGAGATACTACGGTTAGTGGTGGAGGCTTGCACTTTCTTTTTGGGCATAACTTAGATTCGGCCACTATACCCAGTCTTCGGTAGTGGTACGTAGGAGGGTCAGGATGACTTAGAAAAGGATCGAGGGTGCTGCAGTAGCGCAAAGGTCATCAATCACACACTGTCTTGTAGTTGCACTTGATGGAGGTGTGGTCCCTCTTCAGCAATATGATTAGGGGCCAAAGTACTGGGGTCAGCAGGGATGCCAAAGGAAAGGAGTCCGTGCTGTCTTTCCCAATGGAGGAGGGGTGCGTCAGGACCTTATGAAGTGCCGTACTGTAGCACAGGAGGTGCAAGGAGGAGACCCCCTGGTCCAACAGCACTGTCTCCCTATGTTTTTCTGACACAGCCTCTAGAGTGCCCCTGGAAGGGAAGAATCAGGGATAAGAAGAGGTGTCTGAGGCGGGGGTTTTATCTTGAGGTGTGACTGTTAAGTGTATTTTTAATACTTAGTACCGCTGTCACCCAGCGTTCAGTACCTCTGTAGATCTTGAGACTGTCACCGCTCCAGCCTCACTGCAGTTGTCCCTTGGGCCATCTCCGTCCCTCCCTGCTATTCCCAACCAGGCCTCAGGCAGCTAAAGGAGAATGTATGTGCAGGGTTGGGCTGGCCCCCTGTAGTGCTGTAGAGGAGAACCGTGGAGTTCCCGTAATTAGTGTCCGGATGACGATCCTTCGCTCCGCGGACCGGTGACAGGCAGAGCAGCACAGGCGCGGCTACGAATTCCAGGGACAATGAGTCTGTGATGGGCGAGTCCGGTGCCCGCCGGGGTGTCCGCAGGTACCGTGCTGTTTTGAGGCCGCGATGTGACTGTCAATCCGGCTCCGTTGCGATGGTGCTCTGGGTCCCGTCTTCTGCAATCTGGTCCCGCGATGCCGACGGTAGTCTGTTGCTGGGCGGCGATGCAGAGTAAGATCGCAGATGTGAGTCCAGGCTGCCCGTGTCTCCTCGGCTAGGCCACAATATGGCGGCCGACGATGCTGTGAGGGAGCCGCTTCAGCTCGTGATGCTTCGCTGCCTGCCTTCCGAGCAGAGCCCGACTGGGCTAGGTCTGAAGCACGGGTCCTGGAGGGTCCGGGGATAGGAATCCCTGCCGCCCCTGAGCCTAATTCGGGTCCGGTGGATGCCAATTGCTTGGTGGGGATCCCGGAGTGCCTCCTGTCTGTCACCGCTTCTGCTACTCTAACTCTTGGCTGTTATGTCAGTTGTCGGTATCCTGGATAGGATCATTCAATGGTCAAGGGTGTAAGAGCCCCCCTGAGGTGGAATTAAGGGGGGATTCAGTGCTATGTCAGTTGCTGGAGTTGCTAAATGTCCCAGGCTGAGCGGAGCAATGGGATCAGGCAGCCATCATGGTCCGCAGCCAGCCACGCCCCCCCCAAAAAATATTTTTTATATTGTCTCTTTATTTATTTTTTTTTAAATGAACTTTATTGCTATCACAAGGGATGAATAATATCCCTTGTGACAGCATGGTCCATGACAGGTTCTCTTTATGGAGAGAACTAGGATCTATTGGACCCCTTTCTGCTAACGGCCAATTACTCACTCACTCACTTTCTGTGCTGTGCAGCTGAATCACTTCTGCTTTACTGGGAATTGAAGGCTGAAAATTCTGATAAGATGATTGAGATGATACCTGTAACTGCAGGTATCATCCTAGTAACCACTGCAAACCGAGGACGTCATATGATGGCATACGGTTGGCAAGTGGTTAATACTGCTTAAAGCTTTCCTTGTCCCGCAGCTTCTAGACTCTGTTTTCCTGCACAGAGAGGAAGGAGAGTGGAGCCTCCTGAGGCTGTTGTATCATTCTCCAGATTGTCTGTGAGAGCTGCAGATGTTGTAACTTCACAGGTAAAAGGGAGGCTGTGGGCAAAAAGCTTCTGGAGACCTTTAGGTATGTGGGAGCCATGGGAAACACCCAGGTTTCCCAACCTAAGTGCAGTGCAATTAGTCTTTGGGCTGTCATATTTACCACTTCCACACAGCACACAGTATATTTACTGCGGCTGTGTGGACGTGTATCGCGAATCGCCGTAAATAAACTGCTATTTGCGGAGTGGCCAATAGCCAAAGGACGGGGAACCGCCGATGGAAACAAGGCGGTTCCCCATTCTGACAGTGGGGACATAAGAGATCTACTGATCCCTGTCACTGGGATCAGTTAGATCTCTTATGCCCACAGCAGCCCAGTCCCCATACAGGTAGAACACACCTGGGGAACACGGTTAACCACTAGATCTCCCCCTGCAGGTTAACCCCTTCACTGCCAATGGCATTTACACAGTAATCAGTGCATTTTTAATAGCACTGATCGATGTATAAATGCCAATGGTCCCAAAAAATGGTCTGACATGTCCGCCCCAATATCGCAGTACCACTAAAAATCACAGATCACTGCCATTACTAGTAGAAAAAAAATAATACTCAAAATTCAAGACCAATCTCCTACGCCAGCTAACCTCCCTGAGGGAGTGGTTGAAAACAATGAGAAAGGATATCAGCACTACAAACTGAAGCCAGCCAAAAACTATATTAAATCAATCTTAAGATTGAAGATCACAAACCACAAGCAGCTGCTGTATAAATTAAAATGTATCCAAGAATATTCAGCTAGCAATCTAATATAACTGAATTCAGCAGCGCTGATAGTTAAAACCTCTGATGCAGAGGGAAATGATAATATAGAAAATGTCTATTGGTATCTCTTGATCAGATAGTATTATTACGCATAGATCATATCAAATCATGTTGCTAAAATTCAATAAAATAAAATCTACAAACCAATTCGTAAATAACACTTGATCATAAGTATGAATACATTTTATCATGAGTGTGGAATCTGAGAATGAGTCCGAAAATTTAGAATAAAAATAAAAATGAGATTAAAACAGTCTGTATATACATCCAAAAACTGGGGGGTAATTCCAACTATATCTTCATGTTAGAGGTCCAACACCACACCTCACTGTGAAGGAGAGAGGGGGCTTTCCCCCTATATGGAGAAACTCACCAAAGCCAAGATCAAAGACAGCCCTTTGCATGTGCAAGCATTGCCGGATCAGAGGATATCAATATCACATCCACACCTGGTCTCCATTACTTCAATCTGGTCCCTGGTGGTTTGATCTGTATATATCTGGGTGAAGGGGTTCAGCACATCCCGCTCCAGTAGTCTCCGTTATAATAATGAGGTAGTTCCGGGCGTGAGTCAGTAGCGGGGACGGTGTGAGGGGCAAAGCTCTCCCGTGTCGCTCGGTTCCTTCACAGTGAGGTGTGGTGTTGGACCTCTAACATGAAGATATAGTTGGAATTACCCCCCAGTTTTTGGATGTATATTTTACTGATTGGTTTGTAGATTTTATTTTATTGAATTTTAGCAACATGATTTGATATGATCTATGCGTAATAATACTGATCAAGAGATACCAATAGACATTTTCTATATTATCTTTTCCCTCTGCATCAGAGGTTTTAACTAATCACTTCAGCGCTGCTGAATTCAGTTATATTAGATTGCTAGCTGAATATTCTTAGAAAAAAAATAATAACTAAAAACCCCAGAAATGAATTCTCATCATCCGTAAACGTGGCAACTTTTGCACAAACCAATCAATAAATGGCGATTGTGATTTTTTTTACCAAAAATATGAGGAAGAATATAAATCAGCCAAAACTAAAGAAAAAAAATGTTTTTTTTTTATATTTTTTTTGGATTTGTATTTTAGCAAAAATTAACAAATATTGTTATTTTTTCAAAATTGTCGCTTTTTTTTGTTTATACGGTGATCAGAAATGACGCAGAGGCGATCAAATACCACCAAAATAAAGCTCTATTTGTGGGAAAAAAAGGACGCAAATTTAGTTTGGGTATAACCTTGCACGACCACGCAATTGTACACACGGTGCGGCGGTCGTATGAAAACGGTCATACGACCGCTCATTGTAAGATCATCCGACCGTTAGTATGAGCGATTAGAACAGCCAATGTACAAGGTCGTACAACAGGAGTTGGATGAGCAAACTAGAAAACTTTGGTTGTACCAAAAAGCGGTCGTACGACCATTGTACCGTGTGTACAGAGAAGTTGGTCCAACAAGTTGTACTGTGCAAAACACGCATGCTCAGAAGTCAGGAACGGCCGGAAGTGTCTGTTCGTTCCTAATTCACAAATTACATGCACCTCAACTTTCTCTTTATATGTTCGTAACACGTCACTACGTTCGGCTTGGTTGTACAATCGTTTAGTGCATGTCAGTACGTGAGGTACATGAGCCAACATACGATTTGTGCTGTTCGGTCGTTCTACAGTCGCAACGTGTGTATTAGGCTTTAGTCACAGTTCTGTGACATGAAATTAAATATCCTGGTTTAACCACCTCAGCGCCAGAAGGATTTACCCCCTTCCTGACCAGACCACCTTTTGTGTTTCAGCACTGTGTCGCTTTAACTGACAAATGCGTGGTCATGCGACGTTGTACCCAAACAAAATTGACATCCTTTTTTCCCACAAATAGAGTTTTCTTTTGGTGGTATTTTATCACCTCTACGGTTTTTATTTTTTGCGCTATAAACAAAAAAACAACAGTTTTGAAAAAAACACATTTTTTTTTTTTCCATTAAGCTTTTATTGAAATTCACATATGAGAACATACATGTCAGCAACTTTTAACAACGTAATAGCACGCCATAACAGTATTTGGTGGCGCATCTGGTATCTATAACATACTATAATATAACTATCAATTTGCTGAATCTCAAACTCTAGATTGTCAGGTTCCTCAATCAAACCAGGAATGTTATTAATTTGCGTGCTACGTCAATTCTAATAAGTAGATTAGCAAGAATTTAGAAAAGTGGGTTGAAAAAAGGAAAAGGAAGAGAGGAAATAAAAGAGAAAAGAATAGAGTTAATCTGTGCAGACTTGTTCATACGTTATCATAAACCTTACTACCGGGGATTTGTTTTAATCTTCTGTCAATTCTCGGTCTAGTTCTCCTGAATATTTAAAAATAACCCAAGGTTGCCACATTTTGTGACACAATTTTTTAAACTTTTTGCTATACATATCCAAAAAAATATAAAAAAACAAATTTATTCATCAGTTTAGGCCGATATATATTCTTCCACATATTTGTGGTTAAAAAAATTGCAATAGGCATATTTTGATTGGTTTGCGCAAAAGTTATTGTGTATACAAACTATGAGAATTGATTTATGGTGCTTTTATTATTATTTTTTTTTACTAGTAATGGCAGCGATCTGCAATTTTTAGTGGGACTGCGATATTGTGGCGGACATGTTGGACACTTTTGACGCTTTTTTGGGACCAATGACATTTATACAGCGATCAGATCCAAAAAATAGCCATTGATTTCTGTATAAATGTTACCGGCAGGAAAGGGGTTAACCTGCAGGGAGTAATCAAGGGGTTAACTGTGTTCCCTCAGCGTGTTCTAACTATGTGGGGGCTGGACTGGCAGGGGCATGACAGATCTAAATGATCCCAAGGACAGGGATCAGTAGATCACTGTCATGCCGTCTGACACAACTGGGAACCACCGTGTTTACATTGGCGGTTCTCCATTCTTCCTCTCTAGAAGGCAATCACGGGTCGCCATTTATAGATGGCAATCTGCACAGGCAGTGCTGCTAACCTGCCGCAGTAAATGTACGCAACGCAGTAAGCAAGTGGTTAAGTTCTATAATAGTTATGCAAAAACACATGGGTACTAAACTAACTTCTGTCACACCTACAAATGTCATCAACTTGACATTTGAAAAAACACAATGCAACATTTATTCCCAAGGGCAAAAAAGCTTTAAAAGCTTAAGCAAGAGTGGGTTTGAATCTCGGCCGGTTCGGCACTGACCGGCCGAGATTCGAAACATGTATAGGCAGACTGATAGTACCCAAGTTGATTGATCAATCAACTAGACATGTGCAGTTCGTTTCCTTCCAAATTAAAATTTAGACAAATTTTCCTTTTTCAGAAATTGGGATGTATCCGAATTTCCGAATTACAATTGTTCTGAATTTAAATGAATCCAAAATAACGAAAAGAAGAATTCGGATGAAATTCAAATAATTTTCGAATCATTTTACAATAATTTTCTAATGCGAATATCTTTCAAATTCAAATTCGAAAAGTTTTCAAATTCAAATAGTTTTTTTTTTTTTGCTTTTTATATTGTTTTATTTTCAATAAATTTTTATTTGGAATTACAGAGAGAAACATAAGATCAATTTGGAGAAATCAACTGATGTAACAGTGACAAGAGCAATATTGTTAGACAATGCGAGGTAGAGGCATAACATAGAAAAGGAATTTTAAACTGGAACATTCTCATGCAGTTGAAAGGCTGAGTAGGATCCGGATAGGCCAGGATTCCCGCACCCCAAATGGGGACTAGCTGTGCAGGGAAGCCAGGCCATTGCGGATTAGGAACTATATTAAGAACAGAGAACTGATAAGAAAAAAAAAGGCCTAGAGCCATTACATAAAGCCACTGCCTGAAATCCAGAGATATCAAAATGGTAACGAATGGGCAGAGAAAGAAAAAGTGGAGAGAAAGAGATACAAAAGTAAGAAAGGGGAAAATGGAGAGAGAACGAGAGGCTGAGAGAAAAAGAGAGTGAGTCTGGACCAATAGTGTGATTCAAGAGTTGACACTTGGTGAGGTACCTGGTAGTAAGGAGATGTTTCGGAAGAGGGCCCATGGTTCCCAGACTGCTTCAAACTTATTATTGCTGTCTGTAAGAGAGCTTGCTAGCTTTTCTTGGGTCATGAGCCAAGAGATTTTGTTAATCGTAGTTGTCAGAGACACTTTTGGCTGTTTCCAAGCTTTTGCAATCGTGAGTCTGGCTCCCAGGAAGATAAAATTTATTATCTTGCATGTATGCTTGGGAATCGGGGGGAAGCTGAGGCCCAGAAGCGCAATAGCTGGTTTTCTGGGGAGAAGGCACGAGGTAACTCTGAAGATCATAGTGAAAACTTTCTTCCAGAATGGCCTTATCCTCGGGCACTCCCACCAGATGGGAGCTGTACATTGAGGCCAACCTAGAGGGGGTGTAGTACCATCTGGTAGACACCTTGATGGAAGCTTCCATCAGTGAAATGTTAATTATCCCTTTGAGAGATTTAACCTGGGCAGATTGCCAGCTTTCTAAGTCCCAGGCTTCATTAAGCTCCTTTTCCCAAGCTATCATATGGGGTAATTTGGAGGAGGGAGAAGCCAAGGATTGGTATATGAGGGTTATTCCTCCTCTCTGGGCCCCTAATTGACCACACCAGATTTCGTAAGCTGTGAATTGAGGAGGGTCAGGTTTGTTGTGCCAGAGTTTTAGTAGGAAGTGGTGAATTTGTTGGAAACGAAAGTGCTCACTGGTAGGTAAATCTAATTGGTTGTTGCAATAGGATTTAGAGATGGGACCTGAAATTGTGAAGAAGTGGCCTATCCTGTACATCCCCTTGTCGAGCCACCATTTGAATGATTTAATATCCATGCCTGGGATGAATGCTTGGTTATGGAAGATATGGGCTAAAGGCTCCATTTTAGAGACAAAGGCTGGGATTGCTTTAAGGTGGTCCCAGAGGGTCATCGATTGCGAGAGTATGGGAGAAAGGATTGAAGGACGTTCCCTGGGAGGCAACCATAATAGGAAATCTAGGGTGAATGACGGTGTCGCTTGTCTTTCTATCAGAATCCAGTCCGGCTTCTCAAATTTAGAGTATATGGTAGATAGCTGCGCCAACCTGGCTGCCTGGTAGTACCACAACAGTTTTGGTAAACCCAGCCCCCCCCTCCTTAAGGGGTAAAAGAGGGTAGAACTGGGAAGTCTGTATCCCCTCCCTCCCCATATAAACTTGATAAGCTTGCTCTGGAAAGACTTCAGATGATCCTTTCTGATAGAGATTGGGAGGGCCCAATCGCAGATCCTGTTCTAGTTTTTTGTACATTGGAGGGAAGTTTGTGGAATAAAGGAGATCTACTTTGGGGTTAAGGGTAATGCCTAGGTAATTAATGGAGGAATCGCTCCACCTAAACCTGAATTCACTTTTTAGCTGGAGGACTAAGTCTGGGGGGAGGGAAATGGAATTTCTCCAAGTTTACTGACAAGCCAGAAACATTGGCAAAGTCATCCAGGACCCTGCAGAGGTTGGGTATGGAGGTTGCAGGGGACGTCAGGAATAGTAGGACATCGTCTGCAAATAGCCCGCACTTATGAGATTGGGGGCCGCATTGGACACCTAAAATGTCAGGATTTGAGCGGATCGCAATTGCAAGGGACTCAATGGCGATATTGAATATTAGGGGAGAGAGGGGGCACCCTTGTCTAGTACCCCTGTGGATGTTGAAGAGATCAGAATAGAACCCTCTTAGTCTGATTTGTGCTTTAGGGGAGGAGTATAGTGCTCGTAAGGAACCTAGGAATCTCTTACCAAAACCCCACCTCTCTAGCACCTGGAATAGGTAGGTAGGTCCAAGAGACCGAATCAAAAGCCTTTTGAAGGTCAAGTGATAGGATCATCCCCTTTTGTTTAGGGCCACCGTCCCAGTTTGAGCTAAGTAATGAGATCAGATCAATCGCCCTCCTGATTTGATCTGGGCCTTGCCTTCCTGGGATGAATCCCACTTGGTCCTTATGAATATATTTATCTATAAAGGATGCTAATCTGTTTGCAAGAATTTTGGTCATAATTTTCAGGTCGTTGTTAATGAGGGAGATTGGCCTGTAATTGCTGATATCTTCAGGGTTTTTTCCCAGCTTAGGTATAACTGAGATAAATGCAGTATTTAAGTGAGATTCCAGGGGGTCTCCTCCTACTTTCGAGTTGAAGAATCTGGTGAGGTAGGGGCCAATGATGCCCACAAAAGATTTATAATAGGCAACTGGGAGGCCATCCGGGCCTGGCACTGTGCCTTTCTTGAGATTCGTGATTACCTCAGCCACCTCCTCAACTGTGAACTCAGCTTCTAAGAGAGCTTTGTGGTCAGGGGATAATGAAGGGAGAGAGAGGCAATCTAGGAAGGCGTTTGGATTAAGGGAGCCCTCAGAGGGCATGGGTTTATACAGCTTAGCGTAAAAGTCTTGAAAAGCTAGAAGGACTTTGGTTGGGTTGGTAGAAGGTGGTTGTCCGGGTATCCCAATTTTAGGGAACACCAAGTTTCTAGGGTCCGCTCCATTTGATGTATTTTACGGCTCTAGTGGTTAGGGCTAAATTTAATTCTACTCTCAGGGCATCTAATTGTGATGTAGGGACACTGCGTGGGTCTTTTTTGTGTTTGGCCTTCAGGGCTGAGTAATTGGTTTCTAATCTCTCTATTTCTAGGGATCTAGCTATTTTTATTTGAGAGGCGACCTGAATGAATTTCCCCCTGATAAAAGCCTTGTGGGCTGCCCACAGGATTTCTGGTGTGGCCTCTCCCCCATCATTGAGTAAGAAGAATTCCCTGAGTGACATGTCTAATTCTTTAGCTCTGACCTGATCATCAAGGAGGGAGACATTAAGACTCCAAGGTTTATGAGAGGAAGATCTGGTTCCCTCCTTAATGCTAGCAGTTAGAATAGCGTGGTCGGAGCATACCGTGTCTATAATCTGGGATTTGGAGGTTTCAGGGATAATGTCAGGGGAGACGAGTAAGTGGTCAATTATAGAGTAAGAGAGATGCGCTTTTGAAAAGTGGGTATAGTCTCTTTTGATTGGATTGAGTTCCCTCCAGATGTCAATGAGTCCCTGAGCCTGGATAAGATGCGCTATTTTAAGGCTAGCTTTGGATGGGCGGGAGAGCTGTGCCACCCCAGGCTTGGATTTGTCCAGACTGAGATCGAAGGCTATGTTAGAGTCTCTGCCCAGTATTATGGATCCTTTCAAGAGGGGTGAGACAGCTTTGAAAAGGGAAACGAAGAAAGCTGATTGGTTTTTGTTGGGAGCGTAATATGAGACTATGGAATAGAGATGACCATCTAGGGTTCCTTTGATTAGAAGCAATCTTCCTTCTGGGTCAATAAGTTCAGATAGGAGAGAAAAATTACAAGTTTTGGATATCAGGATCGCCACTCCTCTAGTTTTGTCAGGGGCGTTGGCTAAGCGGAACGTGGGAAAGTGGGCATGTAGGTATTTAGGCTTATAGCTAATCGGAAAATGGGTCTCTTGTAAGGGGACTATGTCGAGTTTAAGGGATTGATAAAGATCAAAGACTTTCCTTCTTTTGATCTGGGAATTTAATCCTTGTGTGTTGTGGGTTGCTATTTTTATGAGATTGGGCTTAGGGCTAGGATGAGCCATGGTGAGAGTAGGAGGATGGCAATCTGCAACAATAGTGTAAAGCACTTACCCAAGCTCTTCTTCCGACGGAGAGTTTTCTCACAAGGGCACATCGTCCGTACCACCAAGAGAGAATCCTGAGGATGAACACACACCATGGACCGGCTAGAAAATAGAAGGAGAGAGTAAGAGAGGAAAGGAAGGAGGAGGAGAGAATAGAGAAAAAAAGTCTCATGGGAGACTTTAGGGTAGAGGGGAAGGAAACCACCCCCCTGTACCAAAGTCTGGTGGCGCACCTCTCCTGAAGGGGAGGGGCGACGAGTCCCACAACATTGGGGGAACCACTGCTGAGGGAGGTGGAGAGGCATAAAACTGCCACCCCGGCCGGCGGTTAACACAAATCACAATTTTGGAGCCAATAAAACAATGACTAACTTTCAGAAGAAGCAAAGGAAGGGGGAGAGTAAGACTCCCAGTACCTTCACCTCTCGTTTAGGACATACATGAGAGGAAGTACATAACCTGTGAGACATAACCAATATGTTTGTAACATGAATAAACCAAGAAACAGTATAATGAGTGGTAGCCAAGGGTAGTGATAATAAGGAATTGATATGGGGCAGCGGTAGGAGTGCCTTAAAAGGCATAGTCTTCAGACAGGTGGGGATGTGAGGAGGGGAAGGAAAGTCAGATGCTACCCAGGCTGAAGTTTTCCACAAAGAGGAGATGCTCCCATATTTGAGAAGGAACTGTTGGCGAGGAGTCCAGTAGAATCCAAGGAATCAGAATGTTGCATATTCACTGGACGTTTATCATGGAGGTCTATTGTCTTTGGATCTCTTGGTTTAGCTCCAAACGGGGGTAATGGGGCTGGCTGGTGTGGGGCGCTTAGAGGATGTGTTGGAGGAAGCGGTGAAGTCCATGTCGGTTTCATGAGAGATGATCTTTAGGTCCAGCAGGATCTTTTCTCCTTCCGGGAGGCTGGAGAATGCATAGGTGTGGCCTTTGATGAAGAATTTGACCCCGAAGGGGAAAGTCCACCAGTATTTTATGCCCTTTTAAGTCAAGGCTGTGAGGCGGGGCTTGAGGTTTCCTGCGTTGAATTCTCATGGGCGATAAGTCTGCAAAGACTTTAATTGGAAAGCCCTTGCATTGGAGTTGGGGTTGGGCCCGAGCTAATTTCATAATTTCCTCTTTAACTGAGAAAAAGTGAGGCTTGACAATAATGTCTCTCGGGTTTCCATCTATCCAGTTCTAGACGATTTTGGGGTATGTTGGGTATAAGACTTTTGAATAGATCATGCACTGCTTCAGTGGTGTCTGTGATGCTTTCAGGTAGGCCTCTGATTCTGAGGTCTTGTCTTCTGGACCTGTTCTCAAGGTCATCTATTCTGGCAATCGTAGTCTCTAGCTGTTCTTGCAAAAGCTGAATCTGGGCTGTGTTCTGGTTAGCCCTGGAGACTGTTATGTCCAGTTTACTTTCAATGGCACCTATTCTTTCCCCTAAGCACTGAAAGTCCACCTTGATATCGCCTGTAATTTTAGCAGCCGTCTGGGCCAGTCCCTTCTCCAGTAATTCGGAGAACCTCAGGAAAATGTCCTGGGGTGGAAATGGGGCGTCATTACCGGGAGTGCTGGGGGTGAGAGATAGGCGTGAGGGTGCTGGGGAGGGCCCCATGGAAGGTAGGCCGCAGCTCCCCATAGCCTGTGCCATCAGGGATTCTGTGGAGGCAGGTGAATGAGGAGTGGGTGCTTGGAGGGCCCCTTGAGTTGTGGGAGGATAAGGGAGTGAAGCAGGTGTTAGAACCCGGCGGGGTTCCTGAGATGTCTCCGCGGGCTGGGAGTTCGGGGAGGCCGCGGCAGCCATCTTGGTACACCAAGCCGCGGTTACCTCCGAAAAAAAGTGGCCTCAGGTCCCTCCTGGCCGAAGAATTCTGCATCCGGGGGGGGGCACCGAGAGTCCAGGGAACCCCCAGAGCACAGAGGAGCGGTGTAGGGCGGCTCGTTGTAGCTGTAGCGGCGCCGGTCAGCCGGGGTGGCGCGGAGCTCCGGGCTTAGACGTCCATCGTGGAGCTCCCGCGCATTCGCTCAAATTCAAATAGTTTTTAACCACTTCAATACAGGACGTTTATACCCCCTTCCTGCCCAGACCAATTTTCAGCTTTCAGCGCTCTTACACTTTGAATGACAATTACTCTCTCATGCTACACTGTACCCAAACAAAATTTTTATAATTTTTTTCACACAAATAGAGCTTTCTGTTGGTGGTATTTAAGAACCTCTGGGTTTTTTATTTTTTGCGACATAAGTGAAAAAAGTACGAACATTTCTAAAAAAAACCACTTTTTTTAGTTTCTGTGATAAAATTTTGCAAATAAGTAATTTTTGTTCATAAATTTGGGCCAAAGCCTATACTGCTACCTATCTTTGGTAAAAATAACCCAAATAAGTGTATATTATTTGGTCTGTGTGAAAGTTATAGAGTCTACAAGCTATGTTGCCAATCATTAAAAATTGATCACACCTGATGCTCTGATGGCCTATCTCATTTCTTGAGGCCCTGAAATGTCAGGAATGTACAAATACCCCCCAAATTACCCCCTTTTGAAAAGTAGACATTCCAAGGTATTTAGTAAGAGGCATGGCGAGTTTTTTGAAGTTGTACTTTTTTCCCACAATTCTTGGGAAAATTAAGAAATTATTATTATTATTTTTTTGTGCACAAAATTGTCATAGCAACAAGTTATTTCTCACACACAGCATATGCATACTTCCAATTACACCCCAAAATACATTTTTCTACTCGCCCCGAGCATGGCGATATCACATATCTGAGACTTTTTCACAGCCTGGCGACATAGAGAGGTCCAACATGCAGAGAGCACCGTCATGCATTCTAGGAGCAGAATTTTCTCATCTAATTTCCTAACGACCTATTACACATTTGAAGGCCCTGGAGCACCAGGACAATGGAATTGCCCAGAAAAAGATCCCCATTTAGGGAAGCAAACACCCCAATGTATAATATATGAGGCATTATGAGTCTTTTGAATGGTTCATTTTTTCCACAAGACTTCAAAAAATGTGGAAAGAAAATGAAAACGCTTTTATTATTACACAAAGTGGTCAATTTATAAGATATTTCTAACACATAGCATGTACATAGCAAAAATTAACACCCAAAATATATTTTGCTACTCCTCTAGAGTATGGCGATACCACATGTGTGAGACTTTTACACAGCCTGGCCACATAGAGAGGTCCAACATGCAGGGAGCACCATCAGGCATTCTAGGAGCAGAAATTTCACATCTAATTTCCTAACGACCTATTACACTTTTGAAGGCCCTGGAGCATCAGGACAATGGAATTACCCACAAAATGACCCCATTTTGGAAAGCAAACACCCAACGTATATTCTATATGAGGTATTATGAGTCTTTTGAATTGTTCATTTTATTTCACAAGTCTTCGAAAAATGTGGAAAGAAAATGAAAATGCTTTTATTTTTACACAAAGTGGTCAATTTATAAGATATTTCTAACACATAGCATGTACATAGCAAAAATTAACCCACAAAATATATTCTGCTACTCGCCCCGAGTATGGCGATACCACATGTGTGAAACTTTTTCACACCCTGGCCACATAGAGAGGTCCAACATGCAGGGAGCACCGTCAGGCGTTCTAGGAGCATAAATTACACATAACATTTCATTCATACCTATCACACTTTTGAAGGCCTTGGAGCACCAGGACAGTAGAATTACCCCCAAAATGACCCCATTTTGGAAAGCAAACACCCGACTTATATTCTATGAGGCATGGGCTGCAGATAGGTACTCGGGTACTCTGATGGGCTGCAGATAGGTACTCAGGTATTCTGATGGGCTGCAGATAGGTACTTGGGTACTTTAATGGGCTGGAGACAGGTACTCGGGTAATCTGATGGACTGATAAAAGGTACTTGGGTACTCTGATGGGCTGCAGATAGGTACTCGGTTACTCAGATGGGTTGGTGACAGGTACTCGGGTAATCTGAAGGGCAGGTGACAGGTACTTGGGTACTCTGATGGGCTGGTGACAGTTACTCGGGTACTCAGGTGGGCAAGTGACAGGTACTCAGGTGGGCAGGTGACAGGTACTCAGGGTATGCTGATGGGCTGGTGAATGGTACTTGGGTACTCAGATGGGCAGGTGACAGATACTCTGGTACACTGATGGTCTGGTAACAGGTACTCGGATACTCTAATGAGCAGGTGACAGGTACTCGGGTACTTTGCTGGGCTGTTGACAGGTACACAGGTTCTCTGATGGGCAGGTGACATTTACTCGGGTACGCTGATGGGCTGGTGACAGGTACTCCGGTACTATGATGGGCAGGTGACAGGTACTCGGGTACTTTGATGGACTGGTGACAGGTACTCAGGTGCTTTTATGGGCAGATGACAGGTACTCGGGTACTCTGATGGGCAGGTGACAGGTAGTTGGGTGATCTGATGGGCAGGTGACAGGTACTCGGGTACTCTGATGGGCTGGTGACAGGTACCCGGGTGCTTTTATGGGCAGATGACAGGTACTCGGGTACTCTGATGGGCAGGTGACAGGTAGTCGGGTGATCTGATGGGCAGGTGACAGGTACTCGGGTACTCTGATGGGCAGGTGACAGGTACTCGGGTACTCTGATGGGCTGGTGACAGGTACTTTGATGGACAGGTGACAGATACTCGGGTACTCTGATGGGCAGGTGACAGGTACTCGGGTACTTTGATGGACAGGAGACAGGTAATCGGGTACTTTGATGGGCAGGTGACAGGTACTCGGGTGCTTTGATGGACAGGTGACAGGTACTCGGGTACTTTGATGGACAGGTGACAGGTACTTGGGTACTTTGATGGGCAGGTGACAGGTACTCGGGTACTTTGATGTACAGGTGACAGGTACTCAGGTACTTTGATGGGCAGGTGAAAGGTACTCAGGTACTTTGATGGACAGGTGACAGGTACTTGGGTACTTTGATGGACAGGTGACAGGTACGCAGGTACTTTGATGGACAGGTACTCAGGTACTTTGATGGGCAGGTGACAGGTACTCAGGTACTTTGATGGACAGGTGACAGTTACTCTGATGGGCTTCGACAGGTACTTTGATGGTGTGGTGACAGGTCCTCTTTATTAGGGGGGATCAGTGTGCTTGGTGTACACAGTGGGTGGTAACGAGCTGTTACCGCAATCTCCCTGTCACACACGATCGATGTGTGACAGGGAGAACTGCGGTAACAGCTCGTTACCGCGGTTTGTTTACATCACATGACCGGCTGTGATTGACGCAGTCGGTCACGTGGTAAAGAGCCAATTCTATTGTCTCTTTACACTGATCGGGGGGCACGAGGAACAAGCCTCAGCCCCGATCGCCGCACTGTGTGCCCCCGGGGGTGCGCACGAGCGGCGTGCACGGGAAGAATGGTAGTGACCGGCCGTGACTGGACACAGCCGGTCACATGGTAAAGGCGAGCAGTAGAGGCAAGAAGTGGCCGACGTCATATGATGTTGGCCCGGATCGACGAGAGGTTCCTGCCGACTTCATTTTACTATGACTCGGTAAGGAACTGTTTAAATTCGAATTCGAAAAGTCCTTGAATTTGAATAGTTTTCCAATTTCCAAAGAGAACAAAATAGAATAGAAAACAAGGGAATAGAACAGAACAAAAAACAATAGACTAGAAAAGAATATAACAGAAAACAAAAGAATAGAATACAACAGAGTAAAACCACTCTGTTCCACTTCACCACATTATTTTCTTTAATTTTCTGTTATACTCCCCTCTATTGTATACTATTGTTTTCCATTCCATTCCTCTAATTTCTACTCCACCCTATTCTCATTGGAAAACTATTCAAATTCGAAAACAGGTCAAATTCAAAAACGATTTGAATTCAAAAACGATTCAAATTTGAAAACAATTTGAATTCGAAAACGTTTCAAAATCGAAATTGATTCGAAAACTTTTTGAATCGATTTGAGAACAAATAAACAAAATGAATTCTGAAAACAAATTAAACTAATTAAACAATTCTAACTAAACTAATTTATGTAAATATCTAATCAAAACTAAATGAAACTAAACACCTTTGTTCGCTCTGCACGAGTCTACAATCAACTTGGGTACAACCATCCTTTCATATTTTTCATGTGATTATTACCAGCAGCTATAGCCACTAGCAATAATCACTGTGTGGTTTCCTGGTCGGGGCGGCTCTTCCCCACCAGGAGAACACAATAGCTCAACGGCAGGGATTCCTCTATCAATATTGACTATGTTGATAGGGGAATCAAGTGATTTTCTTTCCTGCAACCTGAGCTGCAGGAAGTAAAATTACACAGTCTATGGCTGGCTTAACAATAAAATGTATGTATCTTATTCTGAAGAAAAAAACAATCAGTCCTAAAAGGACATTTAAAAATAAAAAGATGAATAAACACTTTCATTATTTGAAAATTACAGAACATACAACAAAAGCTGTAAAAAGGGCAATTAAGTTTGAATAATTCAACCTTGATAATAGGTTACAAACGCAAGAAAGACACACCTCAAACATTACTTAAAGCGTTACTAAACCCACAACAGTAAAATCAGTCTGTAAAGCATGCTTGTTATATTCACTGTGGAACTTAAGGGTTAATCCTCTTCATTGTGTAAAAAGGCTGTTTGATCCCATCTTTTCTGTTCTTCCCCTTCTTTCACTGTCCCCAAATCATCTCCTGATGGAACAGAAGCTAGGGGATAAGCTGCACATGCTCAGTTTGGGGTGTATTGCTAGAGAGTTTTTTTTCTTGGGAGAGTGCATGTGATCAGCACAGGGCCAATCAGCACTGTCCAGACAGAGGGTCAGGGATCCTGTAGCCTTATAGGACAGTGAGAGCAAAACAAAAACTCCTCCTACAAGCTTTAACCAGTGATAGAAGTCATAAGACTGCTCTAACAACTGATGGAACAAGGTATTTAGCAGTTTATATTTACTAAAACTATTGGATTTCCATGTCCTGTCTACTGTGGGAGACCAGATATAATAGATGCAGAGTCCTGAGTTTAGTAACTCTTTAACTACATTAGCAGTAAAAAGCCTAGGACTGAACATGTAGATAAGTGAAAATGTAGACAGCCTTTGAGTAGAAAGAGAAAGCAAAACTAGTAAACACCTTCTTTAGGATACAAACGGAAGTGGTGGAGCTGATATACAAAATGAGAATGACAAAAATACTCAGATACTCAGATGCACCATTATGGCTCAAAACGGATATGGTCCATAAATAAAAAAAAATAATAATTAGATAAAATGTCTGGACCAAATGGTTAACAACTATGCATTTTCAAAGAATTTAACAGGATCAACCATAGGTTTATGGTTCTGTGAATGCAATGTTTCATTTGTTTGTCTTTGTCTGGTGCTTGAATGATAGACTTTTTTTTATTCAACCTGACCAACTATTTATTAGTTAGAATGGCACTATAAGACAGATCTAAGGGGGCCCGCAGCGGCAGGATATATGCTTATCATTACTAGCTTTAAACATATGATATTTGGTTTTGGGTATCGTTATATGATATTGGACAGACAGAAAAAAGGTAAAGGTAATCTTTCAAGTTCAGTGTTTCATTTAATATTTTAATTTGGGCATCTTATTTTCCTAATCCCGATGAAATCTGGTGTTTGTTCCCAATTTGAAGCAGGTATGCTTTTTTACTAATAAAATTAATGAGCATACAGCGTATTAAATACTTTTCAGAACAAACAGTGTGCTAACATTCAAATGAATTTTTAGAAGCTGACAATATACTTTAATTTTCATAGTATGATACACAGATTCTATTGTGAACAAACAATATGCTCAAAGACATTTTGTCATTTGCCAATATTCCTCAATATTCTCATTTTTCATTATTCATCATTATGTGAGTTAATTAAATTTTCATTTAAACACTAGATAATGTGGTACATGTCATTAAATAAAAGGCTGAAAATTGAGTTCTGACTAAAACTAGCACAATGTTGCCTATGATTTTGTGTTAAAGAAAAGAAGACAGGCTAAATCTATAATGGAACAATTATTATAAAAAAAAAAATCCTGTGATTCATCTGTTCCTGTTAATACAAGATTATTTAAGTTAATTAACTACGCCACTTCTAAGTACTGCATATCACTTTCAGACTGAAGCTGAAAGGGCATTGGCACTACATATAAAAGAATAATAGCAGGACATTAAAACAATAATCTGAAAAGCTTCCTATCTCATACATCCAGACAAAATAAGATCGCTTTCTCAAAGTCAGAAGGAAAAGCAATGGAATATTTTCCTGTAGATATAAGCAAAATATAAGGAAACATTACCTAGTAAATATGTGCAATATAAGGCAAATTCACCTACTGCAAATGAAAGTTGTCTTTTTTTTCTTTTTTTTTTTTTGATTGAATGTAAACAGAAATATGTTTCTGCTTTGATGTATAGCCTCCAAATGTACATCCATCAATTTAAAAAACTAACCCTGGACGAGGCATCCAAGTGTTTGGAGAAAGCAGCTGTCCTCCATCTCTGGGCCTTTTTTTCTATGGAAATGTCACATCTCATTTATGATTTGTCACCCAAAAGTTGTGTTCTATACAGCATGTCACTTTGTGTCAAGTGGCACAGCACGTCCCCGCCAAATGAGATGAAATAGCAAGCAATGAGAGGACTTGATGTTTGTCAGAAAACACAATAGTTAAAACGTGTAAACACATTTGCTAGAGGGAAGGCAATACCTAGTAGATTTTCCCCTTTGATAATAAAAATAAGGACCTCAGGCACAGAGCTGAGATGGGTTTCAGTCTATCAGTAACCAACAGATGTTCTCAAAGTAAGAATAAAAATTCAGGATAAGTAATCAGCTGAGGAAATAAAATCATGCCATAACTTATCTAGTCATTTAAACTTTAAAAAAGCCCATCTTTTGGACAGATATTATAAACATTTTAGCCTAGAGTGAATATCGTTCAAATAGGTTTTATTTTTCTGTATATATTATTACTTTTATGTTAGAGAAATGTCAATTTACTTTAAGCAAACCAAAATCTAAGGTGTTGCAAAAAATACATAATTAAAAAATACATAAAAAATACATAATTACAATACCTTAGGTGTTAATGTGTTTGTACCACTAATTTCATCCTATACATCTGAGAGCAGTAAGAGTGACACAGCTGTGACACAGCTGTGTTATCTTGGACCACAAAGAGTCAAATTATGCTTTTATCTGCTACATACCTCATTAGCTATTATATCGTATGTAAGCTAGTGAAGTCAGGCAAATATCAAAGCAAATTAGTAAGTGAAAACAGAATCTTTAAATCAAAACTTCTAGCCAATTTCTTAGGACATCAAAGCTGCTTCTGACTATGTGCATGGCACTACATTTGCAGGGTTTGGTGTTTAACCTGTTCTTTTTAATAATTTCTTAATGCAATGTTTATAATAATAGGAAATTATGGAAGTATTGTTGTAAATATTTATTTCCTGGAGGACAGTATGACTATTATGGTTTACTATATACAGTATCTCACAAAAGTGAGTACACCCATCATCATTTTTGTAAATATTTTATTATATCTTTTTATGTGATAACTCTGAAGAAATTACACTTTGCTACAATGTAAAGTAGTGAGTGTACAGCTTGCATAACAGTGTAAATTCGCTGTCCCCTCAAAATAATTCCACACACAGCCATTAATGTCTAAACTGCTGGCAACACAAGTGAGTGCACCCCTAAGTGAAATGATCCAAAATTGGGTCCAAAGTGTCAATATTTTGTGTGGCCACCATGATTTTCCAGCACTGCTTTAACCCTCTTGGACATGGAGTTCACCAGAGCGTCAAAGGTTGCCACTGGAGTCCTCTTCTACACCTCCATGATGACATCACGGAGCTGGTGGATCTTAGAGACCTTGCGCTCCTCCACCTCCTGTTTGAGGATGCCCCACAGATGCTCAATAGGGTTTAGGTCTGGAAATATGCATGGCTAGTCCATCACCTTTACCATCAGCTTCTTTAGCAAGGCAGTGCTCATCTTGGAGGTGTGTTTGTGATCGTTGTCATGTTGAAATACTGCCCTGTGGCTCAGTCTCTGAAGGGAGGGGATCATGATCTGCTTCAGTATGTCACAGTACATGTTGGCTTTCATGGTTCCCTCAATGAACTGTACCTCCCCAGTGCCGTCAGCACTCATGCAGCCCCAGACCATGACACTCCCACCACCATGCTTGACTGTAGGCAAGACACACTTGTCTTTGTACTCCTCACCTGGTTGCCACCACACACGCTTGACACCACCTGAATCAAATAAGTTTATCTTGATTTCATTAGACCACAGGACATGGTTTCAATAAGCCATGTCCTTAGTCTGCTTGTCTTCAGCAAACTGTTTGTGGGCTTCCTTGTGCATCATCTTTAGAAGGGGACGACAGCCATGCACACCAATTTGATGCAGTGTGCGGCGTATGGTCTGAGCAATGACCCCCCACCCCTTCAACCTCTGCAGCATTGCTGGCAGCCCTCATACGTCTATTTCCCAAAGACAACCTCTGGATGTGATGCTGAGCATGTGCACTCAACTTCTTTGGTCGACCATGGTGAGGACTGTTCTGAGTGGAACCTGTCCTGTTAAACTACTGTATGATCTTGGCCACCATGCTGCAGCTCAGTTTCAGGGTCTTGGCAATCTTCTTATAGCCTAGGCCATCTTTATGTACAGCAACAATTCTTTTTTTTGGATTCTCAGAGAGTTCTTTCCCATGAGATGCCATGTTGAATTTCCGGTGACCAGTATGAGAGAGTGAAAGCCATAACACCAAATTTAACACACCTGCTCCCCATTCACACCTGAGACCTTGTAACACTAGCAAGTCACATGACACCGGAGAGGGAAAATAGCTAATTGGACCCAATTTGGACATTTTCACTTAGGGGTGTACTCACTTTTGTTCCCAGCAGTTTAGACATTTATGGCTGTGTGTTGTGTTATTTTGAGGGGACAGCAAATTTACACTGTTATTCAAGATGTACACTCACTACTTTACATTGTAGCAAAGTGTAATTTCTTTAGTGTTTTCACATGAAAAGATATAATACAATATTTACAAAATTGTGAGGGGCATACTCACTTTTTTTAGATACTGTATATATATATATATATATATATATATATACACAATCCACCAAAGATTAGCCTTAACTCTATGACCACCCACCTTATATTGAGTAGGTCCTCATTTTGCCACCAAAAATGACCCATTGGGGCATGGATGCCACTAGAACTCTGAAGATATGCTCTGGTATTTAGCACCAAGCCATCAGTAGTAGATGCTTTAAGTCTTGTAAGTTGCGAGGTGGGGCCTTCATGGATCAAACTTGTTTTTCCAGCACATCCCACAGATGTTTTATTTGATTAAGATCTGGAGAATTTCAGGTCAAGTCAGCACCTCAAACTTGTTGTTGTGTTCCTTAAACCATTGGCAGGCCACTGCCATCAAAGAATACCATTTGCATAAAGGGGTGTATTTAGTCTAATGCTCATGCGCCTATTGTAGGCACTTTTGGCTGTGGACACTGGTCAGCACAGGCACCCTGTCTGGTCTGCAGCTTCGCAGCCCTATACACAACAAACTGTGATGCCCATATTTTCCTCTTGCAACACATCAGCTTCAGGGACAACATGTTACCATGCTGCCTAATATTTCACATGCAATTGTAACAAGATAATCAGTGTTATTATTTTAAACTGAGATCACATGGTCACTGATAACTTGTTTTTTGGTCAGCTCTGAGCAGACTGAGATGACTATCAGTGACTATCGGTTATCGTTCTCTTCACTGCCCTTCCAGCACTCACTGTAGACCTGGGCTGGTGAGGGGGTGGGAGCAGCTAGCTTTGGCTCTCAGTTGAAGACTGAGAGCCAGAGCCAGCTGTCAATCAGGCAGGTGGGTGGATCCTGACAATATGGTCAGAATCCTTCCAGAGCCTTGAGTGGCTCTTTGATGTCAGCTCACAGCAGGCTTTATGCCACTATTAGCTGACTCTGAGTCACAGGAAAGCAAAAGTTAGGCAAGCCATAGTTTATGCGATTGTATTTACTGAAACCATGGGTTGCAGAAAAGAACGTTGCTTAATTCCCCCACTGACTGTGTTGATGGGGGGATCCCTCATGCAGGGAGAATACAAAGATTACTGTTAGTCACAGGCAGTAATTGCATGCTAAAAACCTGACAGGCTGGTTTTACCCAAGTTTATCATTCGGGTACAATCAGCCTGCACATAGATTAATCAAATTTCGTCTGGTCCCTGCTGAACCGACTGAGATTTGATCCATCAATGGCCTATTTCAGTGTGACCCAGAAGAGAGGTATGGCTGAAAAAGCTTTGGCCATACTTCTCTTTTAACCTGTCAGTGGTCATAAAGTTATGACTGAGCGGCATATATATATTTACATGACATACACACATGCTATAGTGGCCTCTCTGTGTACATCACCAATGACAACATAACATTGTCAAATAGAAAAAGGACATTTCCCAGCCCAAGTCTTTCTATTTTCCACAGATATAGAAAAATACACAGTTCCTTGAGTTTTTTACTTCTATAGTATGTAAAATATTTCAAGGTATACTAAAGGATATGAGAAAGTGAATAACAGAGAATCTAAGACATAAGCATACATTTATAAAAGATATATCAATCATTTTAGATCTTGGTGATACTATTGGTTATAGATCTTTGTTTCCCAAAGCACCAAAGCATTTTACACAATTTCTCAAAAAAGCCATGTACCGTTCAAGATGTAAGGACTGGAGATAAATATTTGATAAAGTAAAAGGAAACAAAGTTTAGTTCTATAGAACATATTCAAAATTGTCAGTGGTGAACCACAAGGTTCTGTATTGCTCCAAAGCCTTCCCAATCGTGTGTGTGGTGGCCATTTTTCTGCTTTCTCAAATAGCACACTACATTTAATATACAATTTGTTTAATCACCTATGCCATAGTAATAGCTTTGTAAATTATTTATCACCAACTTAGGCTGGGTTCACACCTATGCGAATTGGATGTGGGTTTCCCCGCATTCAATTAGCATAGCAGGAGAGTGTGGCCAGCTCTCTATGAAAGTGGTTCACACATCTCTGCAGCAGGTCCGTTGCAGTTTGCACAAAGACACTGTGCATCTTTTGGGCCCTTTCAGGTCTGAATTAAGTCCAAAATTCTGGCTGAAATCGGACCTGAAACTGTGAACCAGCACGCACCGGACCCCTGCTGGGAGCCGCTGTGGGTTCCAGTGTGAACCCAGCCTCAGTCATCTTAGTGACTGCTGACTGTAGATATGCAGTCTACTTTGCAGTGCATTCTTATACCAAGGCTTAAAGTACAACTAAAGGCATAACCTTTTTTTTTTCGTTTTGGATAGAGTGGAGATGGATTACAACATCTGTCAGTTTTTATTGCTGTCTGTGCCCCAGTTAAGGAGATTCACCCTCTCTATTTCTCCTGTTTACCATTATCATTGAAAGTGAAAGTAAAAGAAAATCCAAAAAATTGGGATACTAGTTCTGGGGACCTGTGGGTCCCCAAGAACTTCCCTTAACCACTTCAGCCCCGGAAGGATTTCCAGCTTTAGGACCGGAGCCCTTTTTGCGATTCGGCGCTGCGTCGCTTTAACTGACAATTGCGCGGTCGTGCGACGTTGTACCCAAACAAAATTTGCGTCCTTTTTTTCCCACAAATAGAGCTTTCTTTTGGTGGTATTTGATCACCGCTGCGTCATTTCTGATCGCCGCTATAAACAAAAGAAGAGCAACAATTTTGCAAAAAAACCCAAATTTCTTACTTTTTCCTAAAATACAAATCCAAAAAAAAAAAATATAAAAAAACATTTTTTTTCACCGTTTTTGGCCGATTTATATTCTTCCTCATATTTGCGATAAAAAAAATCGCAATCTGCGTTTATTGATTGGTTTGCGCAAAAGTGGTCGCGTTTACGGATGATGAGAATTCATTTTT
>BLSH010068731.1:38009-79168 GCA_018402905.1 Glandirana rugosa
CACGGCTACGAAGGGGGTCCGAGGCGCCGCAACGAGAGGGAAGTGGTCGTCTCTCCTCGCTCTCCGTTTCGGCACGACCATCCAGCACGGCTTTGCCTCTCGCTCCTCTCTGCTGGTGAAGGGAGAGCAACGCCGCGGAGCCTGGGGGAAGCATCGGCACACAGTCCTGATCGAGGTCTATGTGTTGGCTTCCCGCAATCGACAGGTAGCTCGCAATCGATGGGTTGCTGACCTCGGTCCTAAAGGAACCTGTACTTAAAGAAATATGGAGACTACTAATGCCAACCCTTTCCTGACACTGCCAGACATCTATCATTTTAGAATACTTCTTTCTTTGCAAATCATGGTATATTAAATACTTAGAAATGCTAGAACAGTAATTTGGTACAGTCAATTGTGACATAGGAATAGAAGTAAGCATTGTCTTATATCCATCAAGCTTTCAATTACTGAAACTGGCCAAAATGATTACCATTATGAGTCTATAAAGTAAGCCTTAAAGTTAGGTTTTAAAGCCTAAACATTTTTACCTTAATGTAAATAAATGTTTAGGTAGCAGTATGCCCCCTCACCCCCCTGTATACCTCCCTGTACCTGCTCCCACTTCTGTCTGACTTTGCCACGCCAAACTCATCTGGATGTTCACCCCCCCTCCACCACTGGGCCATTCACAAATCGCAGCACGCTTCGCACATGCACAGTAGGGAAGTGACTGTGAAGCCACAAGGCTTCACTGCCAGTTTCTGTTACCCAAGATAGTGGCAGCAGCACCCGAGACCCGACTGAAAAAACGGCTCAGGTGAAGGCACCGCTGGGTTCGTGGACAGGTGAAGTGTCCTAATATTAAAAGTCAGCAGCTACAGTATTTGAAGGGTCTGACTTTTCATTTTTTCTGAAGGATCCTGGAGCTCCGCTTTAAGTGATCCCCTGCCAGACAGCATGGTCAGATTGAAAAACTCACTTTCCACCAGTGGATACTTGCCCAATGCCTGTAACTTCAGGATTCTGCTCTCTCCTCCTGTGCAGAGTAATAGAGACTGACTAGTTTATAGTGCGTGCCCTCCTCTCCTGTTCATGTTGCCATACAGGGGATTATAGGAGGTTGATATCAGGTGAAATTCAGATACTATTCCAAACTGTTAGCCCCTGTTCACACCGAATGCGGCTTTGAAAATGCTCTACTTCAGCGTGATTTAAAAGCTGCCGATCAGTGGGATTTCTTGTGTGGCTTGCCAACATCTGTGCGATTTTATGCAGAGATGTCAAAGCAAGTCAAACATGAAATCGCCAAAAATAGTGCAGGAGTTATTTTTCAAATTGCGCGACTTCAAATAGCACCTATTAAGACAGTACCATAGAAAAACATTAGATGCGACTTCAGGTGCCAACTGTAAATCGCAAGTGTGAACGGGGGCTTAGTAAAATGTATTTGATTGTTGAATTACTTCATAACTAGTTTTGATGGTGTGTGTATTTTTATCTGCCAGCTTTTATGTCCTATGAGGGTTACATGATTAACCCCTTCCTGTCCGCATATATTTGGCAGCATGGAGGTGGGCCTTATTCTCTGCTGCCACATATATGCGTCCGTCTCTTGTGCAGGGACTGTGGGTTCATTCATTGAAACAATAAGGTTTCCAAAGTGATGCGAAGATAAGGAAATAACCATACCATCATATGCCTTGCTGACACCAAGCTCTGAAGCCTGCACACTAGGCTTTTTGTTTAAACACTGGAAGAGATTTCTGATAGAAAAGAAATACATACACAAGAGCTGTTAATAGCAAATCCTACCACCACCGACAAAAATAATAGACCTGGCTTGTGAAAGGCAATGTAGTGTGTTTTTTCCTGACATGTTGGTGTTACATTTTTCACTTGGATGTTTTAAGTTGCACTGAGTAAATAGCTCTGGATAAAACAAAAACTGTGTCTGTCTTCATTTTAGACTGCAAAACATCAAAATGTGATTATTTTAAAGGGGGGAGGGGGGTGATTCTTTCTATACCCAGTGTACAATGGTTGTACTTTACTGCTCCTTTTCACAATGCAACACAAGGAATCAGCAAAAACAGAAAAAACTAAAACTAAAAAATACAATTGTGAAGATATTGTGAAAATATAACTCATAAAAATTGTGAATTAAATCATGCATTCAGTACAAAAAAGGTAAATAAATTAAGTATAGTAATAATAATGCATTCCAATTAAGTCCAAAAACGTGGTCTTAATGGATAAGAGCTGAAGCCAGAAAACAAAACTCTCCAACTTCAATAACAAAATAAAGTTGATCCAAGTCCAAAACCCAAAAAAACCCAAATGCCTGTAGGATAGGGTTGCCACATCATCCCTTTAATCCAGGACACATATGAATTACACAGGTTCTAAGGCCAATTTAATGCAGATAAGGCACCGAGTGAGTTTAATTACCACCTTAATCAGCCACAGAACCTGTGTAATTAATGTGTGTCCTGGATTAAAGGGATGTGGCGGCAACTGTAGGAACCGCTTCTTTGAGCTGCAGTGCGCATGAACCCCTAGAGGAGGCTCAGCGACGACGTCACCCTCATCTAAATGAGCACATTGGAAGCTGGTGTGTAAAGTAATTATTTTTTCTTTTGATTTTTTTTCCAAATGCTTAATCAATTTAACGTTTTCAGGGTTCTTTTTTATTTTTTATTTATTATGTTATTTAGAGGTGGGAGGCTAGGCAATGTGAATTTTGCACTTTCATCAAGGGTAAGGGATGGGAAGTCAATGGAATTGTAGTTAAGAAGCAATTCATATGACAATGCTGGGCTAATCAGCCCTGTCACATGAGGAGTCCATAACCCTATGCAAGCTATGACTCCCAATGACTCATAGTTTACACAGGAATTTCCTTTACTCCCAACAGCTGAACAGAGTTGGCAATGGAAAGAAAGGGAGGTATAAATATGTTGATGAGGAGACCTAAGTTAAGGCTATCCTGGTCTTTTGACCTGCATGGGCAAAGTCAAGCTTCACTTTGAACCACGCCAAAATAAAGTCTCTATTGTTATTCATAGCAGTGAAGCATTGTGGTAGGATATATGTAGAAAATACATGTATAAACTAAACTCCAAACTAAAGATTGGATGGGAAGCACAGCGAAAAAAAACAAAATCTATCCCCTAGCATTATGCAGACCTAAATGTAAATCAAGAAACATCAAGACTGGTTTAAACTAGTGGTCTCCAAACTACAGCCTGGGGGCCGGATGTGGCCCTTTGCTTGCCTTCATTCGGCCCTTGGAGCACTATTCCATCCACTGATACAAGACATTAGTCCTCCCACTCACACCAACGATGGGGCACTTTTGCTCCCACTCACACCAACGTTGGGGCACTTTTCCTCCCATTGACACCAACAATGGGGCACTATTTCTCCCATTGACACCAATAATGGGGCACTATTGCTCCCATTGACACCAACAATGGGACACTATGCCTCCCATTGACACCAATGATGGCGCGCTATTCCTCCCACTCACACCAATTTGTACACTGGGCAAATATAACAAAGTAGTGAAGTAGAACTCCAGCTAAAACTTTTCTTTACTATTTTTGGAATAGATAAGGGATAAAACCTTTGACAGGATTGCGGTCTGTGTCCCACCAGTGAGCTCCACTCTTAATACATACCTGGGGTCAGAAAATGAGGGGAAGTTCAACATTTTGAGGGGATGTCCAATATTTAACAGATGTCACCAGCACAGCAATAGAAGGGATTTATCCCCAGTTTTGGGAGCTAAAAATAGTAAGAAGAAATCTCCCCAATGGGGACAAAGAACGCAAAAAAAGCTTTCCAGAGGTCGTAACCCTTCACCAACACTATCAAACTAATAAAAAGAAATAGTATTTTGGCTGTAGTTCTGCTGTAAATGATGATTCACGTTAAGGCTCCATGCACACTGGACGCTGTCTGGGCTCTCTCGGCGTCGGGCAGGAGACGCTGCTTACAAAATGTTCTTTTGCATCCTTTTGTAAGCAGCGTTTACCGGCGTTTTTTTTTTTTTTCATTCATTATCTTCCATTGACTGCAAAAAACGCCAGACGCCAATAAACAGCCGCTGGGCGTTTATGAACGTTTAGCGGCGTTTTTTGTGGTCAAAAGAACGACTTTTGAACGTCAATTCAGGGCGTTCAGATAACAGCCCAAAAACGCCACTGCTGATAAAAGACAATTAACTTCGTGTGCAGGGACACATAGGATAACATAAAGTGGCGTTTTTGGCCTGTTAAAAAAAAAAGCCCAAACGCCCAAAAACGGTCGTTTATCAGATACAGTGTGCATGGAGCCTTAAACATCAGCTTTGAATGCCACTGGTAAGTTTTGGAGCATTTTTGTGGAAAGGGTTGTTTAATCAGAGAAACAGCTATACTGTACATAATCATTCTTTAATATTGAAAGTTGAAAATTGAAATTTTCCACATTTTGTCATGTTACAACCAAAAACGTAATGTATTTTATTGGGATTTTATGTGATTGACCAACACAGTGGCATATAATTGTGAAGTGGAAGAAAAATAAATGGTTTTCCAAATTTCTCAAAGAAATATGTGAAAAGTGTGGCGTGCATTTGTATTCCGCCCCCCGAGTCAATACTTTGTAGAACCACATTTCACTGCAATTACAGCTGCAAGTCTTTTTAGGTATGTGTCTACCAGCTTTGTACATCTAGAGAGTGACATTTTTGGCCATTCTTCTTTGCAAAATAACTCAAGCTCTATCAGATTGAATGGAGAGCGTCTGTGAACAGCAATTTTCAAGTCTTGCCACAGATTCTCAATTGGATTTAGGTCTGGACTTTGACTGGGTCATTCTAACACATGGATATGCTTTGATGTAAACCATTCCATTGTAGCTCTGGCTGTATGTTGTTTAGGGTCGTTTTACTGCTAGAGGGTGAACCTCCGCCCCAGTCTCAAGTCTTTTACAGACTCTAACAGGTTTTCTTCTAAGATTGCCCTGTATTTGGCTCATCCCTCTTCCCATCAACTCTGACCAGCTTCCCTGTCCCTGCTGAAGAAAAACATCCCCACAACATGATGCTGCCATCACCATGTTTCACAAGGGGATGGTGTTCAGGGTGATGTGCAGTGTTAGTTTTAGCGTTTTGTTTTTAGGCCAAAAAGTTCAATTTTGGTCTCATCTGACCACAGTACCTTCTTTCACATGTTTGCTGTGTCCCCCACACGGCTTCTCGCAAACTGCAAATTGGACTTCTTATGGCTTTCTTTCAACAATGGCTTTCTTCTTGCCACTCTTTCATAAAGGCCAGGTTTGTGGTGTGCACAACTAATAGTTGTCCTGTGGACAGATTCTCCCATCTAAGCTGTGGATCTCTGCAGCTCCTCCAGAGTTACCATGGGCCTCTTGGCTGATTGTCTGATTAATGCCCTCCTTGCCCGGCCTGTCAGTTTAGGTGGGCGGCCATGTCTTGGTAGGTTTGCAGTTGTACCATACTCTTTCCATTTTCTGATGAGAGATTGAACAGTGCTCCGTGAGATGTTCAAAGCTAGGGATATTTTTTTTTTATAACCTAACCCTGTTTTAAACTTCTCCACAACTTTATTCTTGACTGTCCGGTGTTTTCCTTGGACTTCAAGATACTATTTGTTCAATAAGGTTCTCTAACATCTGAGGGCTTCACAGAACAGCTGTATTTATACTGAGATTAAATTACACACAGGTGGACTTGATTTATTAATTAGGTGACTTCTGAAGGCAATTGGTTCCACTAGTCTTTAGTTAGGGGTATAAGAGTAAAAGGGGGCTGAATAAAAATGCAAGCCACACTTTTCAAATATATATTTTTATTAAATTTGTAATTAACCATTTATCATTTTCCTTCCACTTCACAATGATGTGTCACTTTGTGTTGGTCTATCACATAAAATCCCAATAAAATATATTTATATTTTTGGTTGTAACATGACAAAATGTGGAAAACTTCAAGGGCTATGAATACTTTTTCAAGGCACTGTATGTACTTAGCAAAGCAATATATTCATATATTTGAGCATGGCACTCAAATGTGCAACTTCACAAAAAAAGTTGAGAGTTTGCCTGCCCTAGGAGCCTTTTCTGCTGGACTAATGACTTGGTGCAAACCCTATTGTTTAATGTTGTTTCATGGAGCATTTAAAACTTGACAGGAAAAAGCTGCACTCCGATAGCTGCCGCTAAAATAAGAAGACAGATCAGCAAGATCACAGCACCTGTGTTTTCATACAGTAACTGTGTGTTACACTCCATCTTCTGTTCAAACGCCAAGAACAATATTTTGCTAAATTCACCCAATTCAAGAGAGAACACAAACTTTTGCATGATGGTCTGATAACTGCATAGACCATCGCATACATTCCCATAAGACTGAGGTTCCCATAACCTACCCTAGAGGAGTTTATCTTCAGCAAGGTTTTTACAATGCTGTTTTTCAATGAGAATTCAAACTTACTTAACCATTTCACTGAACTCAATGCCAACCCAGCAAAAAGCTATTAAAACACATTACCATCAAATGATCAACTCCTTTAATGATGCTAGGGAAAGAAAAAATGCAAAGCAAACATCCTTGACAGCCATATTCAATGAAAGAATGCTAATTCCTAATTGCTAACAATCAAATGGAATTTTTCATAATATGGTGGATTGTGATTGGTTACATTTGTTGGCACATTTGAAGCAGATCTCCAGACACAGAGATTCTTATCCATTTCTTTGTGCAAATATAGGTTACCTCTGCTCAGGTGTACTAAATATCCAGATTGCTAAAATGTACTGCAAAATCCAAACTTTTCTTCCTTGCTGAACTTCTGTCCCACTCCAGATATGAGAACTGCGGATCTCAGTGATGGAAGTGTCATTTATCCACCCTCCTCTCCCCTTGGTCATTCACAGAACACTATGGGGTTGATTTACTAAAGGCAAATAGACTGTGTACTTTGCAAAGTGCAGTTGCTCCAGAGCTTAGTAAGTGATGAAACTTCACTTTGCATAGAATATCCAATCAAGTGCAAGGACATTAAAAAAAAACAAAATGAAAAAACTAAATGTTTGCTTGCATGTGATTGGATATTCTATGCAAAGTGAAGTTTCATCACTTACTAAGCTCTGGAGCAACTGCACTTTGCAAAGTGCACAGTCTATCTGCCTTTAGTAAATCAACCTGTATGTATTCAGTGAAACATTCACAGCATCAGCCTATACCTGACAATTATACCACTATACAGTCACCTGGCTCAGATGACATTACAAAGACAGGAGAACATTGCTGCCCATAACCAAAGCATTTTACAGCCACAAGTATGGCTATGGCACAGAGACACTTTTCCTATAGCATCCCTGGAATTACGGCTTAAACTTCTGAAAGAATGGTGAATACTCCCAGAAGAGGCACCTATTCAAGACAGGAAATCTCCTAAAATGTCATATCCTAATTGTGTGCTATTTTGCGCTTTCATGCAAGCCCACTAGATGGAGCCAAACCTCCTTACTTTTCCTAGATGGTGCTTTTGCCCATCCTAATCCTTACCCCACAACATCCACAGTATTTGCTGCCTATTGTTCCTGAGGCTATACTCTGCCTGATTTGTTTCATTGCTGTACTTCTAACATGTTTCTAAGCCAGATTTTTCTTGTTAGGATACGACTATATTCAACTACCATCTTCCACCTACAGCCTTCTGGGCACTGCATGGCTTCTCACCAATGGCCTCTTGAGACAGACTATACTTCCCACTTCAGGACTTGAAGTAATCCCATTCCACACATAGCCCATATGCCATTACGACCCACATCATTCAATGACATGACTAATAAACTGGTCTCTATGAACAAAAAAGAGGACAACTGTGCTCATAAGAGATTTACTCTATGGAGAGAAGCACTCACGTTACCAAAAGCCTCCAGTCCTACACTCTTTGCAATTGGCCTAAGTTTTTACAATGAACTTTGACAAACAGAAAAAGTGGGTTCTTCTTTCTCTGCACAATTCCCTTTCCTTAAAGCCCAACCTGGAGACCTAAAATCTCTCCCTAGCAAGTGTAAGGGACAGTAAAAGCATTTTTACTTATCTGATCAGACTCCAAAGCAGACAGCAACCCCTTACATTCCAGTGGTGGACAGTCCTTCGGCTGTGCACCCTGCATCACTCTTGATGACATCAGAGGACCTTAAATGTTCGGAGCATGGGGAGAAGAAGCTATGGGGACTGGTCTAGCGGAGAAGGGGAGAGGAGAATCGGGTAGGTAAAGCTGCTTTTTCAAATCCCTTAGACAGAAATGAGCAGTTAACCCTTGCAATGTGGGTGCAGCCCCATTACAAGGGAGAATTTTTAGGTTTCCTAGAGTTCAGCTTTAACCTTCTCCAAAAAGTGGAAGATGCACAAGGCAGATACTTAAGCTGGCCATAACATGGATCGAAATTTGACCAATTCAGCAGAAACTGGATGAAGTTTGATCCACATATGGCTGTTCCTGTTCACCGACTTCTCAAAGGAAAAACAAAAGAAATCTGAACCAAGTATGGGTAGCTTTAATTTTGATCTGTTAAATAAATAACATGGTTTATACTTTGGTTAAAGTGTTACTAAACCCAGAATCCTGCATTCATTATATCTGGTCTCCCACAGTACACAGATCATGGAAATGCAATTATTTTAGTAAATATAAACTGCTAAGTACCTTTTCTCATCAGCAGTATATAGCAGTCTTATGACTTATATCGGGGTCTGATTAAAGCTTGTAGGAGGAGTTTTCATTTTCCCACGATTGTCTTATGAGAATGCAGGACCCCTAACCCGCTGTCTGGACAGTACTGATTGGCCCTGTGCTGATCGCATGCAATCTCCCAAGAAAAGAAAAAAAAGAAAAACTCTCTAGCAATACACATGAAACTGAGCATGTGCAGCCTGTCCCCTGGCTCTGTAAATATCAGAAGATACATTGGAGTCAGTGGAAAGAGGGGAGGATCAGAGAAGACAGGATCGAGCAGCCATTTTACACAATGCCGAGGATTAGCCCCTTAGGTTCCACAGTGAGTATAACAAGCATGCTTTACTGCATATACAGACTGATTTTACTGGTGCGGGTTTAGTAACACTTTAACCCTGGGTTCAGACTAATGCGATCCTCAGAGATCACATGTGATTCGCACCCGCACTGTGGGTGCCGATCACATGCGATCTCTGAGCAGTGTGAGTTCAGCCATACAGTTGTATGGCTGAACTCGCATTAGACTTGCACAAAAAAAGATACATGTACCTTTTTAATCCCCGCACTAGAATCGCATTGCATGGATGTTCTCACCCATGCGATCCAATTCATGTGCGAGTGCACAGTTCGCACTGCGATCTGTGAAGAAAACTGGGGGTGTCATTAACTTTGTAATGACACCCGCCAGTGGTTCGCAGAAGGCATTGTGAACTGCCTGTGGGAGAGGAGCGATGCGGGAACCGGCTCTATAATCGTGTTGGTTCCCGCATCGCTCCTATGTGAACCTGGGCTCAGGGTCGATTCACACCAGGTGTGATAGGATTGCATTGGGTGGTTATTCGAGCATAATCCCACCTACAATGCCTTGTCATCTAACTGGCCAGTTCACACTGCTGCATTGTGGTGATGTGCGCTGAAAAAAAGTATTACATACACTACTACTTTTTTCAGCGCAGTGCGACACTATCCACTACCTTTCATCACATTACGGCCATAAAAACTTAATGAAATGCCACTGTGTCACATTTCAATAAAGTTTGTTAAAAAACAAGGAAAAGTAAACAGTGTAATGCGCTGCAATGTCATCCAACTACACACTAGCCCTAAGCACCTAATGTAAAATAGATTCACTTCCTCCCAAAATGAATCAAACGAACAAATGTGTTTGTTAGGCCTCCTTCTGACAGGAGATCTTAGTGTGGTTTGGAGAAACAAATCTAGTCTCTTCAACAAAACATGGATGCTTCCCAAGCACCTCAAATAACGTCCTTTTTAAATAGGATCGGTATAACATTTGGGATGTCATCATGGATCGGAGAGAGACTATACCTACTTCTCTGTGTCATACCTCTCTTTTTCCAGAACAGATAAACTTACTAATAAATGGCCTTTACAGGAAATGGTTACATTGGATATAAGTGTTATCTCATGGTCTGATCACATTCCAGTGTTGGTTAATGTGGACAACTATAGCCTCCATACTCCCCATTATCTATGGCAGGGTTTCTCAACCAGGGTTCCATGGAACCCTAGGGTTCCTCCAGAGGTTGCTAGGGGCTCCTTGAGCAATGGTCAATTTCTACCTCTCAGATAAATTCCCAATGATACCATTGATCTTTTTAGCTATCTGTAAGGGGAAATTCTTCCCAATGACCACAAGTGTAAGGAGCATTCTTCCCATTGACCATCACACTAATGTATCATGAGATGTAGATTTTTCATTTTTAGCAGGGGTTCCCCAAGACCAGGAAACTATTTCAAGGGTTCCTCGGTGTTAAAAAGGTTGAGAAAGGCTGATCTATGGAGTCTGAATTCCTTCCGTATGGCACTGCCTAAATATGCTAAACACATTTTTGGAAGCCAAAAAATTGTACTTTGAAACCAATGACTCGTCTGATGTCGACCGATACACAAGGACTATAGTGTTTAGATCCTATGACAAAAAACAAGGAGCCAGGGAAATAGAAACAGCCATGAGGACAATAAAAATAAAAAGCTTTAAATAGACAGCAGCCCTCACACAAATTAACATCAGAACTCAACAAGAATAGAAAAAGACTATAATACCTTCTCGCCAATACCTATGAAAAAATTGTAACACACTATCAAGCTAATCATTACACATAAAATAATAAAGAATGGGTTATCTGGCAAAAATACTTTTTGTTCCAAATATCATAACTCTTAGATCTTCTATATAATCGACCCTACAACCAAACAAAAAATTTACTAATCATGCTGAGCTAGCAAACATTTTTTTTAGTGCACATTATAGCACTCTATACAACCTTAGAAACGACCCAAACACAACCCAATAGTTTCTATTCAATTCTGTTGACTTTCTCTGATCTAGCAAGCTTCCTGAACTATCCCACAGTCATATTGCAAACTTATCAAAACCACTTACCCAATCAGAAGTCATGAACTCTCTCCGGTTGCAAAAAAACATGGAAATCATTGGCTTTCCCAACAAATATTGGCAACAGTTTAAAAAACACACCATCTACTGCATTATATTTGCCGTCATCATGGAACCAATTGCCCAACTGATAAGATTTACAGCAAGGGTACCCAACCTTTTGAGGAGCGACTTGGTAACAGGTCGTGGGCCACAATGCGCGTAGCAGGCAGATGACAGGTCTGTGTCCACTCTGCATATGCGGAGCAGACATGGACAGAGCCCGCTCCAATCCGATCCACCCAGACAGAAGGGGACAGATCCCCTTCTGTTTTTTTTTAAGTAGATCATATTGGAGATAGGTGGGTTTAAATGGATACAAGTACGTTTACATCTGCTGCTCTATGGAGGTGATTGGAGAGTCAGTTTGGGTCCGCGTAACAGGCGGGCCCGATCGGATCGTGTCAAAGTGGCCTAAGGCTGTTTTCACACTGATGCACTGTGGTACCTGCACCTCGACTGACCTCAATCTTCATTTCTTCCTCAGGATTCCTGCTGGCGGGTACTGCGGGCTGGTACTGCTTACGGGTACTGCTGGCTGGTACTGTTGGCGGATATTGCTGGTGGGTACTGCTAGCTGGTACTGCTGGCTGGTACTACTGTGGGTACTGTGAGTGGATACTGTCAGTGGGTATTGCTGGTGGGTACTACTGGGGGTATCCTTGGTGGCTGTTGTCCCAGACAGCAGGTTCCCTACCCGCCATCCTCAAGCATTAGTGTGACAGTAAGCATGTGGCTGCAGTAGAGAGCAGAGCCGATGCTTTCTGTATCGCGCCGGGAACTGTCACAGGCGGAGTACATTTGATATCACTTTGTCTGTGAGAGGAGCCAGCATTATACAGAAAGCATTGGCTCCGCTTCCTCTAGCGCCGACTCCATTCTGCATGCCAATAGCTCAGGGATGGCGGGTTGGGAACCCGCGCTCTGGGCTTGCCCACCCGCCACCTAAGAGCAGGAGGTGGTGGGCCACAACGGAGGGCGCTGCGGGCCAGTGGTTTACAGTGATTTACAGCCTCCATAGGGCTTGGGCAAAGGCAACACAAAATAAATCTATACACCGATGAGGTTATGTTTATTTTGACAAATTCTTCTACTTCACCATTTGCCACACCAAACTCACTACACCGGTTTGGGGAAGTAGCCTTCTATAAAGCTAATGAGATGAAGTCTCAAATCTTATTTCTATATATCCCACTGAGACTAGAGAAATCCCTCAGATTCAAATTTTCATAAATAATTGGGCCATTAGCTCAATAAAATAAAAACCTTGGCATCCATCTTCCACCTCTAAATTCTCTTTGCTTTGGACTACATATAATTTCTTACCACCTTACCAATGAAATTTAGCAACCTGACTAAATTTGAGATGTCTACAATGGGTAGAGTGGCATCTTTCAATATGCTTATTTTACCAAAACTACCCTACCGCTTTTGAACCAACCCAGTCCCATTACACACATCCTATATCGCCTCTCATGAACCAAAGTGTCTGGACAAAGTAGGCACAGTAGGGTACTGGCTGTGAAGCCGCAAGGCTTCACTGCCGGTTTCCCTTAGCCAAAATAGTGGCGGTAGGACCCGAGAGCAGAATGAAAAATCGGCTCGGCTGAGGATTTTTGGACAGGTAAGTGCCCTAATATTAAAAGTCAGCAGCTACAGTAGTTGTAGCTGCTGACTTATAATTTTTCCTGAAAGAGCCTGGAGCTCCTCAATTAACATCCTTATGAAATCCAAATATATGGGAGGAGAGGCCCGGTCCAATCCCAAACACTAATACCAAGTTACCACACTTCTTGATCGAATTCAACACTGGTGGAGATTAAATAAACATGGGCAACAACCATACCTTGGTTACACACCAAGCATTTATACCTTTCCTCTTCTGGCCACTAAATTATTCCCCATCGTTTCTTTTACACACTACCATACAGGCACCCTCATCACCTGACATTAATTCACACTCCTATCAAGATTTCCAATGCTCGCATCACTGGGAACTTTATCAAATAATTATACACCAATGGTATAGCGCCACCTTCAAACTCTGTAAGTTCTCACCTACCAACTCTCTTCTGTGCTACAGATTGTGCGGCTTTACAGCTTCACTTTCCCATATACTCTGGCTCTGTAGATCCTTGAGAACTTTTTGGAACCATTTTTTCAAGGTGAACAGAGACAGTGCATTAGTCAATTGAATTAGTCTTACTCCACATTAGCATTGGAGCTTTTGCATCTGACACCAGGACAGGTATAATCCACACACTATTTTGCAACTAAATTTAATATATGCAAAAGGTGGAACAAACCTACCCCTTCTAAAACACAAGATGCATTTAAAGAATTAAAGCTAAAATTTTTTCTCTGAAAGAAAATAAGTTCCACAAATTTCACATGAATTGGTACAGCTAGTTGATCAATTAAAGATGAACAAATATTTGAGCTTGTAATATATCCACATTACAAAAAGGAACTTAATGACTGGCACTATTGCCCTCCTGTCCTCTATTCCTTTCTTCCTTATTTACAAGGTTACTCCTGTGTTACTTTTTCATTCAAAGTATGTTAGACAGATTTCAGTCTCTAGGCCAGCCTTTCTCAACCTTTTCAACACCGAGGAACCCTTGGAATAATTCTCCGGTCTTAGGGAACCCCTGCTAAAAAGTAAAAATCTACATGTCATGATACATTAGTGTGATGGTCAGTGAGAAGAATGCTCCTTACACTTGTGGTCATTGGGAAGAATTATCCCCTTACAGATAGCTAAAAAGATCAATGGTATCATTGGGAATTTATCTGAGAGGTAGAAATTGAGCATTGCTCAAGGAACCCCTAGCAACCTCTGGAGGAACCCTAGGGTTCCACGGAACCCTGGTTGAGAAACCCTGCACTAGCATGTACTCAACCAGCGCATACGCACCTCTATCCTCTTCAAAGCTATTGATGATATTGTATGCTACAGTATTCCCCCCTCAAAATTCCTTCAGGTCTGAACCCAATTAGCTTATACACTTGGGGAGGTTACCTGTATTACTTGTTCCTGTTTATTTTTCTGTACTTTGTTATGCTGTATATATGCTGTACACATCATGAGTGACTCCCTCTCTTTCTTGTTGCTACCCCAGATAAATGCTTTTTTAATGGTGTACCTTTTATGACTGCTGATTGTGCTGCTTCACCTATTTAGATTTACAAACTTTTATAGGCTCTTACTGAGACAGACCTATACAAAGGAAAAGTCCAGCACTTTGTACTCTGGAAGTAAATGTTACGAAGTGTATGTTCCTACTTGGCAACCTGTTGCAATGCTGGTGGTGCAAAGTTCTGTTTGAGCATTAAGCTGTAGTGGAGTTTATTTGCCACAGGTTGTATTACTTAATACAAAATACCCAAGATGGCAACTTCAATACAGATAATGTTTGAAGAGGAGAGAACCGTAAAACATGCAACTTCACATATCAGTGTCCTAGGGATGGATTGTTTCATTCCGCGCTGGCCCACAACAACCAATCAGAACATTACTTTGCAGTATGGCAGAAAGAAAATGAGATTCTATTTAGTTATGGGGCTAAACAGACTCCCTGAGATAACTTGCCCATCAGACACTTTAAAGAAAAGCTGCAGGAATTGCAGAACTTTTAAAAATATGCTGGTTTATATGGTGTTAAGTCCAACGAGGCATATGCCACCTCATGGACTTCGCTTTTATTTTATATTTACATTTTTACTGAGCTCCAGGAGTACAGCTATCGCTACACTCCCAGTGCTCTAACAGGAAAGATGATACACAGCTGCTGCACTGCTCGCCCCTCGCTTCTCTATTCACAGAATACTTTGTAATTTGTAAATGGGTTCATATAATACAAAGCCTTCTATGATTGGGCAAGAGGAGAGGAGGGGCAGGCAAAACAGCTGCAGGAATGGAGACCTGAAGATCCAGTCACAAAACGTAAAAAATATAAAATGCATATAAAAGAGGTAAGTCCAGGAGGTGGCATACGCCTTTTTTTTTTAAAAGGGCTGCTACAATTCCTGGAGTTCTTCCTCAACAAACACAGACAGTTGGCTCTTGGCACCACAGCCAAGTAACATCAAAAATGTATCAAGGAGAAGGTTATTTAAAGAGATCGCTGAAGATATCTTACTATTGTGCGCAGTCAATGAGTTGATATTCGTTTGACCTCTCAAAGCAAGCTTTCACACCGTCATCATCCCATAACTTTTGTGCATGTTCGAAAAACTCCTGAAAACAGAAAGAAAATTCAGATTAAAAGCACAATACAGTCTGTAGATGAACACTAAAACCCTATAGAATATTTCTTAGTTGAAAATCACATTTAGCACATACGGTAATAGTGACAAATATGAGAGATTATTGGGTATCTGGGCAGTGTAGTAAATAAAGACTGTGTACAGTTTACTGCATGTATTAAAGCAGGTCTCGTCAATCTCCAGGCGCCAGGTCGCCATGGTGACCAGAAACCACGTCCTCGCGAGTGGCAGCCGATCATTCTCTCTCCCCTCACTATCTTAAAACAGCATCTCCAGCGAGAGCCGTTTGGTTAAACTAGGCAGGCTGCCTGGATTTTTGTTATTCTTTAAGTAGAAACAAAGTATCTTTTTGTTCTTTTATCAAAGGAATGAACTCGGTCTGTAGATGGTCAGTTTAACCACTTAAAGACTAAAACTTTTCTGACATTTGTGGCTTACAAGTAAAAATCCAGTGTTTTCTACTGGAAAATGACTTAGAACCCCCAAACATTATATGTTTTTTTAGCAGAGAGCCTAGAGAATAAAATGGCGGTTGTTGCAATATTATATGTCGCACGGTATTTGCGCAGCTGTCTTTCAAACACAATTTTTTGTAAAAATACACTTTAATGCATAAAAAAAAAACAATTTAACAGTAAAGTTAGCCCATTTTTTTTTTGTAGAACGTGAAAGATGATGTTACACAGTGAGAATCGCGATCTTTATTCTAAGCAACAAAATTGTTCATGGTACAAAAGGGCTTTATCACAATTACCACTCTTTATGTGCATATGGGCTCCAGTCTAGTCCAGTCCAGGCCAGCCTATAATCCTGCGTTAGAGTTATTGACTGGCTGCTCTGCTGTAAGTTAGGGTTAGGGGGGCACAAATTACTTGCCTTACCCTGGGGGGGCACTGACCACCCACACTACACTAAAAATAACTGGCTCCTAACTTTTTTAGCAGGCTCCTAGATTCAAAGCAAATTTGTCAAGCCCTGTATTAAAAATCATGTCTAGGTATTATGGTTTATGCAGATGACAACATGGAACCAAATGGAAGTCATAGTATACAAACATCCTCACGAGAATTGCTTTCCCATGCATACTTTCTGAATTAAAGAAAAAAAAAATTATACTACACAAGTTAGAGTGAAACACAAGCAAAAGGTTTCTTTGCGTTAGGGGGAAATCTCCTCACTTCTTGTCCCACAGATCACACAGGAAGTGAAGGAAGTATGTAGTACCCAGGCCTTTCATCTGGACTTAAATTGTGCAGAAGAAATCCACAGAATGCCATTACTTTACTAATACATTATGCAAAACTGGTACAAACATAAGCATGTACCTAAAATGTACAGTAACAGTCATAACGGCACAGTGGTGTAGTTAATAGCATTTTCGCCTGGCAGCAAAAGGGTCGCTGGTTTGAATCCCAACCACAACACTACCTGCCTGGAGTTTGCATGTTCTCCCTGTGCCTGCGTGGGTTTCCTCCGGGTACTCCGGTTTCCTCCCACACTCCAAAGACATACTGGTAGGTAAATTAGATCCTGTCTAAATTAGCCCTAGAATGTGTATGTATGTGAGTTAGGGACCTTAGATTGTAAGCTCCTTGAGGGTAGGGACTGATGTGAATGTACAATGTATATGTAAAGTGCTGCATAAATTGACAGCGCTATATAAGCACCTGAAATAAATAAAATAAATAAATAAGACTCATGTTGGTGGGCACCCCCTGTCAAATGCAGCAATTTCCATTTGAACACAGGTACATGCGACTGAATGGAAAATACAGCTTTTGACAAAAAAAAAAGCTGCATTTATCCTGCTTTCCCTGTAAAGCACCTCCACAGGAAAAACTGCATCTAAACAAAGCAGGTCAAATGTAGCCTCTGCACTGTCATGTGCACTACTCGTTTAAAGTCCATGGCAATTTACTGGCCTGCATCAAACGCAGGAAACAACGCATGAACCCTCATGCTACTAGGGAGAAGTCATGCTTTTCCCCCACAGCATCATCACTGTAGAGGGGGAAAGTCTCTGCTGTCACCACCAACCTGTTCAGTTAAAACTGAACCCATAGTACATAAAGGATCACAAAATTAGGAAAAACTCCCATAAAAAAAAACCAAACAACCTGATGAAGGGGTATTTCATGGTACATGTCTTATGCCAGGGGAACCACGCTCCCAAATTTGTATATTAATAAATAAACAATAAAAGTTCATATAAAAAGTTAGGCTATTTATATAAATTACAGTTAGGACCAGTTCACACATAGGTGATGCGACTTCAGGGGCAACTTTGCTAGGCTATTTGAACGCTACTTCAAGGCGACTTCTGCGCGACCTACAACGCGACCTGAAGCGACCTTCATGCCAGGTAACTTTGCCTGTGGCCAATCAGAGAAGGGAGGGAGGGGTTTGCCTGGGTAATTCATGGGGAGTACCTGGGTAAATTCTTTTCTTTTACCTGTAAATTCGATTCAATATAGATGGAGGATAATGCTTGGAGACGACTTCCATTGAATTCTATGGGCACAAGTCGGATAGAAGTCATCTTGAAGTAGTACAGGAACCTTTTCTGAAGTCGCCTTGAAGTCGGAGCGACTTCAGTAGTGTATATGAAGACAGCTCCTATTCACTTCAATGGGATTTTGGATGTCAAGCGACTTGAGGCGACACTAGTCAGATCGCAAGTCGCCTAGGTGTGAACTGGCCCTCACTAATCAATTCTAAGAACTGCCTGTTGCTAATGTATTTTACTTAGAAGTGTAACATAGAGTTTGTACAATAACACTAGTTAACAATGACGATTATAATAATATAAAACGTGCTGCAACAATTTTATCTACATACCATGAGAACCAAAAGTTATGGAAGTTGGTGCAATCCTGCTCTAAACGACAGCATCAGATCTCATCAACAGTAAATGTGTGGTTAAATCATGTAAAGGGTTCTACATCAGATGTCAAATGTATCCTGTGTGCTTTCACAGACATCTTCGTAGCCCAGAATAATTCTTTTTAGTTTTGAATAAGGAAAGTGTAAAAGGTCTCCCTTTAGAAAGAATTTCCTTCACTTCCTGCCTTGGAGACACAACAGCAAATCTCTCTAAAGTAAGGCTGGTGTTCCATCAGAATCGGTGACCTGTCAGATAAGGTAACGGAAGTGACGTTCTGTCACTACACCGCAACGTTCATCTTGGCATTCGGCCGCAGTGGACATCTTTTTACACCCACCTAAGTCTTGCATTTCACACTTATTTTTACCAGTAAACTGAGCTTATATGGTGAAATGCAGTATTTTGAAATCCGTAAGACTGTTTTGATGTTGAATTTTAAAAGCAACGGTGTTCTGTCAGATTAGCAAACCTGTGAGATCAGCAGACTTGTCGCTGCTTATAAAATTCAACATCAAAACAGTGTCACAGTCTTCAAAATACTGTATTTCACTATATAAGCTGAGTATGCAAGACTTGGCTGGGTGTAAAAAGATGTCCACTGCCGCCTTCTGACTTCAGGCTTACAGCAGACGAGTGCGGGGTGTAGCAAGATGGCCGTAGCAGTGTTGTGATGGAACGTCACTTCCGTTACCTATTCTGATGGGTCGCCAATTCTGACGGAACACCAGCCATACATGGTTCGAATTTTGGCCAGTTCTTGCTGAACTGTCCGAGATTCGAACAGTGTATGGGCAGGCTGAATGTAACAAGGTGGTCGATCGATCAACTTGGGTACAACCAGCATGCTAGGTTTACCTGTGATTATCGCTATAGCCGCTAGCAATAATCACTGCCTTCTCCCAGCAGGGGAAGCCGCCCCCACCAGGAGAAGACAATGGCCCAGCAGGAGGTATTCCCGCATCAACACTGTCTCTGTTGATAGGGGAATCAAGCAAATTTCTTTCCTGCAGCATGGGTTGCAGGAAATATATTTGCTCTGTGTATGCTCTGTGTATGGCCTAAGAGTAAACCTGAAGACAGGTGTAACTGGAATAGGTGAGCTCACTGGAAGGTTTCCTCTCACCTTCTGCTCTATATTGTGGAGTTTTTACCCCTTTCTGTCTTAACAACATTGGTTACCAGGACAAATGAAGAGGGTGAATACTTTTAACATTGTGTAATTCAAAGAAAATGTTCATCTCAAGCTAACCACATTGAAGGCCAATCCTTAGCTTCGAAAGCTAGCAGTATGTTTTTTTTTAATATTTACTGAAATCTATAGCATACTTTCAGTGAGAACATATTTTGAGATTTTTAAAGTGGATGTAAACCCACCACCCACCCAGTATAAACTAATGGCACAGTGTTAATGTATATATCCATGCAAGCCTCCTGCATCTATCCCTACCTTGCAAATGTCCTTCCTGTAAGCACAGGCAGCTCTGTAAAACTCTGAAATCAGAGGGTGTCTGTGTTTGCTGGAGTTTGGTGGGTGGGGTTGTGATGTCACAAGCCTCCCCACCCACCTCTATACTGAGAGATTGAGGAGGGAGGGAGGGGGAAGTGTAAAACTTTCTCTGCTGTGTGAAGGAGATAAGCAAATTGCTTGTCACTCACAGAGCAAGGGGCGGATCGACTGTGTATTTCCCTGTTAGTCAGACTTTCTCTTCCTGAAAAAAGATAAGCTCATTACTCACAGTTGGATTAACTCTTTGTGGCACTTTAAGGATTTACCATAAGAGTAATTTTTGAAGACTTTCACATTTATAAAAGCTTCCCTTCATACATATTTAAACGTAGAAATTAACAGATTACACGTTATAGGTAGGGTAGGTTAGCTACTACAATTACTGCCTAATTGCTTTCAAGGGTTGAGACTTTCCACATAGGAAGTGCATTAATTTCAATGAGTCGGCTGATTCTTGCATTGTCAGAAGGCGCAGTAAGGCACAACTATCATGTAGCACACAAAAGCAGGAAATAAAGTCTCATACACACTATGAGAACATTGGATGAATGATTGTACGTTTTTTTTTTCAATGTTAGTCTTATATCGAAAATGAAGAGGTTACTAAAGATACGAAAATTCGCATAGGACAGAGTACAACCTCGGAAGTGATGTAATGTGTTGTATTGTAATGTATTCTTTAGTTTCCAAGCATGCGTGGTCTTCCAATTTTTTTTGGACGAATACTGTACTGATTAAATGAAAATTAGTTCTGGTATCGTACGAGAAAAAAAATTTGTGTTCGTCCCTTCGGATAACTTTGCATGAAATGTTTTGATAAGCCCTCGAAAGCTGTGTACTAACGATCAGATTTTAGTACGATCGCTCCAAAAGTGGTAATTTCTGTCCGATGTTATGAATGTGTGTACCAGGTATAAGGCTGGGTTCACACTGCTACGAACTCTACTGCGAATTTAAGCCCTTGCGATAGATTAAATTCGCAAGGCATCTCCAATAACATAGTGTTCTATCAGGGCTGTTCACATCGATGCGTTGCGAATCTAATCCGTGAAAAAAAAGGGTCCTGATCCGTGTGCGATGCTGTGCGTTGCGAATTAAGCTCCATAGACTACAATAGAACACAGATTGAAAACGCAATCTCCCATTCACATCACTGCGATAGCTTCCCCCTCCAGCTCCAGCTTTGCAGTAGATTCGCACCAACACATGTAGAAATCGCACTTGTGTCTGAACTGAAAAAACTTGCATCGCAATCGAATTAAATTCGCAGAAAATTTGCACCGCAGCAGTGTGAACCGAGCCTTAGAGCCTGCATAAGCTTTAAGGCTGGGTTCACATATGAACCGCATGCGGCTCACAGCAGGGGTCCGGTGCGTCCTGGTTCACCGTTTCAGGTCCAATTTCAGCCCGAATTTTGGGCTGAATTCGGACCTGAAATGGACCAAAAGTCGCACAGCGTTTTTTGTGAAAAACACACCGGACCTGCTGCGGAGATATGTGAACCGGCTCCATAGAGCTATTGCGAATTGGATGCGGGGAAGCCGTAACCAATTCGCAATGGTGTGAACCCAGCCTAAGTGAATATTGCTGCATGCATATACATATTTAATTACATACTTTACATAGCATGTTCATAAGATTATTTCCATTAAGATGATCTCTTTCTTCTACACATATCTATAAATCATAAAAGACTATACCTTTCCTTAAAGAGATATATGGGGACTGTTGTAACCTACTGGTGCATGCGTTTTAAATTACAGTGATGGTTCATCTGTAGTGAATGTTTGATGAATGTCACATTCACCGATTTAAAAATATGCCTCTAGAGTCCAGACAGATCCACATCATTTTGCCCAATACAAAGCGTTATATTATGCAAATCATCTTTTGAAAACGGATCACAATAAGGATATGTTGGAACTAAAAGGGGTGCACAAAAGACAACGAAATGAAGAAATATTCATCCACCCTCTTATTCATTTATGAAGAATATTATGTTAGTAACTTTATATAAGTGGTCCCCTAGACCGCACAAGGGAGGGGAAAACATGGAAGCACCAATTCCTGCCTTAATTGGATATAAGGACCTGAATAAACAAGTGTACTGCTCATAATCTTTTCTAGTTAGTACTCTGTACAGTTGTTGAAGGGCCATGAGAGCTAACATCTTTTTTTTATATCCAAAAAAGATTTTTATTAAAGATTTAGCACCATACATTGCCAACAGTATATGTCAGTGCAAAACACAATGGAAATATACCCTCCACTGAAGTCAATACCAGATACATATTAGTTACATTAATATAGTGACATCTTCATACAAAGCTGAGTTCCACCCAGAATTCTTTATTTACATCATTCAAGTCCTTTGCCTATATAGACTTACCTTTGAAGGAAAAGATTTTTTTATACTCAGCCTAAGTCGTTTGTTGCCAGGTGATCTCTGCAATCTGCCCCTTCTAGGTCCTAAGCTCTTCGCCTCACTTCCTGCTTCGCCTGGCCTCCTGGGAGATGTGACTCATCATTTCCCAGGAGTCAGTGGGCTTCCCTGTACTGTAAAATCGTGTTATTTCCAGACAGGAAATGACGCAATTTAAGGCGCACCGAGATCGAGGAGTGCATGATAGTTACCCACCATGCACTTCTTTCAGGAAGAGATGCCAGGAGACTACAGATAGGCTTCAGATGCCCTCACCTAAAATGGGAAAATCCAGCAGTGAGAGAAACTAAATTGTGAGTAAAAAATACATGTAATTACTAGGCGGTTTGAACGTAAGGAAACATCTATTTAGTATTAAAAGAATGGATGCAAAAAAAAAAAAAATTCTGGGTGGAACTCCGCTTTAAGACTAACTTAGGACTAAACCTGCTACCGAGAGCTACCATCTTGATTTCACCTGGAAATGCCAGAATCACCACCCACCCTCACTAGATGTTGTGCCTGTGCTTTACACTGCTAAGTCAAGGTAACGTGACCTCCTTACGGCACTTTGGAACACAGTTGCAAGTTGGGACATGAAACAAATAAGCACACAGCCAAAGCAGATCATCATGAAAGGTAGTGTTTACAGCTTGTCAGGGAACTTGCTGGAAATTATTACGGTATATATTTATATAGCACCGACAATTTACACAGTGCTTTATATATATATATCCCATCAGTCCCTGCCCTACAGGAGCTTTCAATCTAAGATCCCACATGTGCATACAGACATACATACACATACTAGGGTCAGTTTGGACAGGAGCCAATTAGCCTACCAGCATGTATTTGGAGTGTGGGGAAAAACCCATACAAGCAAAGGGAAAGCATGCAAATTCCATGAAGGTAGAGTCGTGGTTGGGATTCAAACCAATTACCCTAGTAATGCAAGGCAGAAGGGCAAAGCAATTAAGCCACTGCCAAGACTGAGAAGAAGAGGCTGCATTGTCACAGAAAGTAGACTAGGCATGTCAAACGCGTGTTTTCTGGGCCACATGTGGCCTTCTCATTCTTTCTCTGCTGCCATCAGCAGTTTAAGGGAGAAAAACAAAATGTACCCCATCTGTTCCCCAGTTGATAAGTTACACCTCCTTACATATAATATGCAACTAAATACTTCATGTCATTGTTTATGTCCTTTCTCTGGGATTAATGTATAGTGACATTTTTACTATGATGTAGTGCGGCCCTCAGTAGACATAATGTGACCTCTTTAAAAGATTAAGTCCTCTAAATTCGGCCTGCAGTTTCATCGGAGTTTGACCTGCCTGATCTAGACAGAGTGACTTGAATGCAAATTGATCTGGCTGTGAAATTCCAGAATGAATTACTGATTAGTTCCTGCATGGTTTGGAGGCAAATAAGCATACTATTAAAAGCGTTTTTGTTGCATTTGTTCGATAAGTGCAAAATATATACTCCTGCCAGAAATCCAGTGAGCTTGCAAGTAAATGTTCAGTCTGCAGTGTTATTTCAAGCAGACTTATCAGCCCCGTCCGGCTCTCCTCCATGAGCTACAGAAAAACTCTCCTTGGGTATTGTGTCAAAGAGGGGGAGCTGCAAAATATTATATTTTGTTCTTTGATGCCACAGGTTCACTTTGAGAGGTGTTTAAAGCTTAAAGCGGTAGTAAACCCGCTGACAAAAACAAAATTAAAAAAAAATCATGCAAGACAATAGCATAATATGTTAGTATGCATCGCATACTAACATATTATGAAATACTTACCTTAGAACGAGGCCCCCCGATGCCCGAGTCGGTCAGCGCTAAGGACGCTGACATGTTGGTCCTCTTCTTTCTTCCGGGTACGCGGCTCCGGCACTGTGAGTGGCCGGAGCCGCGTGACGTCACTCCCGCGCATGCGCGCGGGAGCTCTTCGCTCCGGCAGCCAGCTCTGAGTTGCCGGCCGCCTCGGCCGGATCGTCAGAGCGCCTTATTATAGGCCTACCTGTAGGTAAAAACAGCTTTTAGGGTTTAATACCGCTGCTGCACTGCTTGTGTGGTATTGGGGAAGCAGCTTTACTTACCTGGTTCCTCGCTACCACAGGCTCCTTCACACTGTAAGATCGGTCCCCACACCTCTTCTCCCCTATTCTCTGGCAGCTGAGGTCCTCAAAACCAATTTATGGTCCATAACCCTGAATGTGAGAACATGAGGAATAGTCCATCGCTGGAGTGTAGAGAAGTGCAGGATCAGGGAAGTAAAACTGCTTTTCCCGACCCCTAGACCTAAATGAGCATTTACCCCCCTAGCAGTGCCAGGCATCCCCACTGCAAGGGAGGATTTTTATTTTCCCTAGAGTTGGGCTTTAAAGTAGTTGTCAACCCGTGACAACCACTTTAACCTACAGGTAAGCCTATAATAAGGCTTACCTGTAGGTGCCCTGAACACGGCTTAGGAAATATACAGTGTACTAGATGTGCCAACGTCATTTCCCTCCGTGCCATTTCTTCACTGGGTCTTCACAGTGTTCGTGCCATGACTGGCGGGAGTGACGTCACGCGACTTCGGCCAGTCACAGAGTCGGATTCGCAGCCCCGGAAGGAAGAGGGGCTGAAGACGGACGCTGCTAGCACAGGAGACATCGCAGGCTTTGTTTGCAGGTAAGTGACACATAATGGGCTACTATGCGATGCATAGTAGCCCATTATGCTTCTTACTTTGCAGGGGAACATAGAGGAAGTAAACCCCATCAGGGTTTACTTCCTCTTTAAGGAAGTATATGATTGCCATCTTTAAATAAGAGAACCATAGAGAACACGCAGTAATGAATTTAAGACAAGGTTATAATAGGTTTACAAGTCTACAACGTGTTATATCTGTAATATCTACCGGTATCTTCTTTATTTTTATTTGTAAAACATGTTGGGCTGTCTAATAAGAAATCCCAGCATTCCCTGTTTTCTTGTTGGCACAGCCTGTGTATAAATGACTAAACCCTGTCTTTACAAGGAGATACTATGCCCCCACTTTGTCATTCTAAAGTCTCTTCTACTTTTCGCTGTGAAGAAAACTGTTGATCTGGTTCTGAGCTTAACGCTTGCTGGGCACAGGTAGTAAATGTAAAATAATTGCACCAAATATTTTATACTTTTATTTGATGGCACTACTAAAGACGTAAGGGCATACCTTGTGAATGGAAAAATCAGGTTTACCCTTCAACTACAAAAAACGATTCTCAATTCTAAGGATATTATTTTTGCTGTAGCCATGCAGCAAAACATTGCAGCATGTGTATGACCCCAAGTGGCTGCATTTTATCTTTTAGGTGGGTAGTCAGAAGGTGGTAAAACCATGGATCAACTGCCGTTTCTATTGCCCCCTGTGTGAACAAGCCCTAAAAGATGTGAAAATGGCCCTTCATAAAAATATGGTTCCTGCTAATTCAGTATGCAAATTGCAAAAGGGTTACATGCTTTTCTAAAACAATACATTATAAGGGGTTACCTATCCAAAGGCCTTTGGGGTCCAGAAAGATTTAATCCCTGTTAAAATAAATTGGATCACACTTTAAATCAAATAATAGTAGAGGCGCTGAGGATGCAATGCACTTTATAAGGTCAAACGTGACAAATGTACTGATCAGGGTATATTTGATTTAAATCAAGTCGATTTAAATCACGATTTAAATCACTAGTAAAAAGGCTTGATTTAAATCATAATTTTTAATGAGCAACTGTCATCTCTGTTCCGCAGCGGCTCCTCCTCTGACCCACTGTGGACTCACCGACAGTCCCATTCACTATAATGGGGCGGCTGGTGATGCAGCAAGGTGAGGGACGCGGCGGCAGCAGATGAGTGGATGCCCGCTAACAGGCGCTGCCATTATGGATCTGAAGTGACAGGTGCTCTTTAACCCCTTCATATCCGGGCCATTTCTGGCACTCCTCTCCTACATGTACAATTCATCATTTTTTTGCTAGAAAATTACTCAGAACCCCAAACATTATATATGGTTTTTTAGCAAAGATTCTAGGGAATAAAATGGCGGTTGTTGCAACTTTTCATGTCATGCGGTATTTGCGCAGCGATTTTTCGAACGCGTTTTTTTTTTTTTTTAAAAAACAGTTTCGTGAATTAAAAAAAAACAAAACAGTAAAGTTAGCCCAATTTTTTTTCATAATGTGAAAGATGTTACTCCGAGTAAATAGATACCCAACATGTCACATTTTAAAATTGCGCAAATTTGTGGAATGGCGCCGAACATTGGTTATTAAAAATCTCCATAGGCGCTGCTTTAAAATTTTTTACAGGTTAGGTGTTTTGAGTTACAGAGGAGGTCTTGGGCTAGAATTGTTGCTCTCACTCTAACGCACGCGGCGATACCTCACATGTGTGGTTTGGACACCGTTTACATATGCGGGCACGATTTACGTATGTGTTCGCTTCTGTGCGCAAGCTCGCAGGGACGGGGCGCTTTAAAAAAAAATTTTTATTATTTATTTCTTATTTTACTTTTATTTTTTTTATTTTTACACTTTCACTTTAATTTTTTTTTTTTGATCACTTTTATTCCTATTATAAGGAATGTAAAAATCCCTTGTAATAAGAAAAGTGAGTGACAGGTCCTCTTTATGGACAGATGCAGGGTCTATAAGACCCTACATCTATCCTACAGGCTGGAAAGGCTGAGATCAGAAAAAAAAACAGACGATCTCAGCCTTTCCTTCCCCTTTAACGGCTGTTGTTTACTTCAGAGACCCGGAAGTGACGTCACGACATGCGCCCGGGCCTCCGAGAGCCATAAAGATGACCGAGGGACATCTGTCCCTCGGAAATCTCTGGCTTCAAGATCCGGCGGCAGGCGATTCCTTCTCCCGGTCACCGATCGCTCAGGTGAGCCGGGAGAAGCACCGGAGGGCGGCGGGAGGGGGGGATGTCCCCTCCCGCCGCCTGTAAGAACGATCAAGCGGCTGACCTGCCACTATGATCATTCTTACGGTGAAGGGAATCGCTTGCTCTAAAAAATGATACCTCATTGATGCCTGCAGGTGCCGGCATCATTCAGATATCACCACTGAAATCCCAGGACGTCCATGGACGTCCTAAGGATCTGAAGTGGTTAAATGTAAGGACTTATTCTCGCTGGTAGTTAGAATCTTCAATATTAGCAAACAAAATGAAGGTTTCCTACTGTATTTAGAATAATAAGCTGTCAGGTTAGTAAAATAGCGATATCAGAACTGATTCAATCATACAGTTTGTAGTGTACATAGATTTTCCAAACCATTGGGATAAAACAATATTCCTGAAATTTGCTTTATCTCATGGTGACTGAAATTGTGTGAATGCATCAATGCAGTCCATGTTATCTCAGCGTGCAGAGCTTGGATTCCTTGAATGAGTTTACCAAAAAATGTAAATATTGCAGAATATACAGCCTCATGCTACATAAGCTCCATTTCATGCTGAGTAAACTCAATTATTAATGTATCCCATATAGAAAACTATCTTTAGATAGATTTTTTACTCCAAAAGCATTAAAATAAATGTGTTAAAATCCAAAAAAATCTGATTTAAATAAAAAAAAATAAAAATCTGATTTTTTTTAAAAAAAAATCATTGATTTTTATCCATCCTGGTACTTATACAGCGCTGTCAATTTTCGCAGTGCTTTACATATATATTGTATGTTCACCCCCTGCCCTCAAGGAGCTTACAATCTAAGGTCCCTAACTCACATTCATACACTAGGGCCAATTTTAGACAGGATCTAATTCTCCTACCAGCATGTCTTTGGAGTGTGGGAAGAAACTGGAGTACCCGTAGGAAACCCACACAGGCACCTGCAAACTCCAGACAATGTTGGAATTTGAACCAGTGACCTCAGTGCTGATAGGTGGAAGAGCCAACCAGTTAGCCATATGTGCTACCAGTAATGCACACGGTGCTTTGTGTAGCATCACTGCTATTCAATGCAAGCCCTATTCAATGATGCAAAGCAAACTCCTCACACTTCACGCCAAATGTGCTAAAATTATCACAAGAACTTTTTGAAACTTCTGTCAATTGAAACGTATTTGTAATGCTTATTCTGAGGAAAAAAAACAAGCTTTCCGAGTTAAAGATTTCCAGAGTGACAGACTGCCACGTGAATAGAACACAGACAGTGTTATTCATTTGCACATGATGCCCTTGCTGAAAAAAGGTGTGTTTGTGTAAAATACTTTCCAAACAGTAGATGAGCGTTCGCTGCACTACGACGTCTGGATGAAAGGTGCAGACGCATGCACAAGCAATCAAAAAAGAGTGAAACCACAAAACTGTAGACCTGCACAAACAAAATGGTTTATCATCCAGTCTGCACCACACTGGTTCATATCAGGTCATAGAAAGAATAAAGTGGAGCTGTAGAAGTAGCCAGGACCATTACTAAATGTAGAAGAAAATTTCACCTAAAACTTTAGGTGGCTGGGCTTTTAGGAATATGGGTCACCAAAAAAATTTTAAAAGGAATATATCACCCACAGTCAGCAAAAACAATATGCCATTCCTTCTAAAGTGGTTGTAAACCACAGACCTGAAATATGAACAACGCATATCCCACTATAGTGTGTACTTGCCTCAATCCAGAGCACCAAGTGTCAGTTCTGTCTGTTGTCCCGTTGCTCTGCTATAAACATGAGTTTCTTCTGACAAGTTTTCATGACACCAAGGCAAAAATGGTGATGGGGAGGGAGCTTCAGCTGATTGACAGACCCCGCTCTGTTCCTGTATGGGGGAGAGGGGTGTCTCTTTTCTCCAATCAGCTCTCAGAGCTCTCCTCATTGAAGTAACTTCAGCTCCCCGGCCCCTGCTTTTCAGAGCTGAGAGATTCTGTCTAAATTCTGCACTTTGAATGAATGTAGAGGAAAGATGGCTGTAGATAAACAGGTACAATTGATGTAGGAGGATTTGGTTCATCTCTGTGTATCATCTGAGGCCAGCCACTTCACTGGGTATATGTAAGGGTTTACAACCACTTTAAAATACACAATTGGGTAATATAGTATATACAACAGCTAATGCTTTCTTACTGTCCATAATGTATTAGGCCTAAGCTATGCTCAGAGTAGCCTGGCAGTCATCAGCCTCTGCATGTCTGTAATAGATTTGGCAGCAATGGATAACAATGGTTTTAAAAATAGAATTTCAAGGGACAGATCTGCAAAACACGGTGGTCCAAAGCCACTAACACCTATGCATCTTCCATGGGTGTCATTAAATTGAACACACATAGGATGGCAAGCAATGTGCTATATACTGGTTTTGCCAGACCAATATATAAAAGAACATTAAAGATTTACCTTACCGTATATGTTTTAAGGAATGAAAGTGCCATTAACATGCACAAGCCCTAATAAGGCAGCACTAACTTGTGTAGATAATTCTAAGAAAATAAAACTTAAAATGAAGTAAAAAGTAAAAGTTTTAAGCACAGAAAAACAGAGTTACTCAGTACAGATCCTGTTTAAATTCCAGATGGACAGTGATGCAAGCATCAACATAACAGAAATTGACCAGAGTAAAGGAATTGCTTGTGGACATGTCAGATCCTGCCACACTGGCCAACCAACTGGCCAAGTTACCTGAATGGAATATTTGTATAGGCAGGCATTACAGTGTTCAATCCTTATGGACATTACGGCACTATGGGCCAAATAGGTTGATTAAATGAAAACATGAGATTTGTCCCGGGCAAACTAGTTACTGTCATGCCACCAGGCACAAATTAACATCTCCAGAACAGACCTAAACCCTATTTGCTCAAATGTCCACTGAACCTTCTTCTCTCAATATGAATCCATATTTTGCTTATTTTCGAGCAAGGCCAGGTTTTCCAAAGTGTGGGGCAAGTTGGACTAATGACATATTTGCTCAGTTTAGGTGGCACTCAGAAGGGTTTTCCCCCAACAAGAGGACTGAATGAAGTCCATAGAGGAAGACATCCCTTGTCAAATCACAGAGTATTAAAGCGGAGTTCCACCCAAAAGTGGAACTTCCGCTTTAAGGGGAGGTGACCCCATGACATGCCATAATTGGCATGTCATTTTTTTTGGGGGGGGGGGGACGGACGGACCGTGGACCCTGTTTTCACAGGGTCCACAGTCCACTTCCTCCCCTGGTGCCGAGGAGCCAGAAGGAAGTTCACCTTCCCTCCCTCCCACCCGGCGATCTTCTGGGACACATCACAGGTCCCAGAAGATGCGCCGAGCCATCCACAAGCAGCAGCGCGAGTTGCGCATGTGCAGTGAGCGCCCGGCTTTGAAGCCAAAGCCGGGTGCCCACACCTGTGATGCCGGCGCCACCGAGGGGAGGGGGAGATGGGCGAGCTGACGGGCGGCTGGAGCGAGGGACAGGTGAGTGGCCGATTGTTAAAAGTCAGCAGCTACACTTTTGGCAGCTGCTGACTGGACCTCCGCTTTAACTCTGCTTCCTGGAAACAAATTTCTATGAGGGAAAATGCTCCATTTTGCTACAACTAGCCATGAATGGAGGGTCCAGGATAACTTCTCCCAATCCTGAATGCAATGACATAGGCCAGCCTTTTTCAACCTTTTCAACACCGAGGAACCCTTGGAATAATTCTACAGTCTCGGGGAACCCCTGCTAAAAATTAAAAATCTACAACTCATGATACATTAGTGTGATGGTTAATGGGAAGAATGCTCCTTACACTTGTGGTCATTGTGAAGAATTACCCCCTTACAGATAGCTAAAAAGATCAATGGTATCATTGGGAATTTATCTGAGAGGTAGAAATTGACCATTGTTCAAGGAACCCCTAGCAACCTCTGGAGGAACCCTAGGGTTCCATGGAACCCTGGTCGAGAAACCCTGACAAATGGTCAAATTTAAAATAGATGTAAACATTTATTTAGCAAAATCACTGCATAATAAAATCTGTCACTTTTATTTAAGATCTATACCAGCCGTCACTCATCTGGGAAGCATTTCCACAAGATTTAACCAGTTGCAAACTCTGGGCGCACTAGGCACGCCAAAAAACATGTCATCATTGTACACAGGGCGTGTCTAGTATGTGCAGTCCTTCTGGTGGGAAGCCCTTTCAAAACGATGCATTATAAACCAGTTGGGTAGACCCTTGAACTAGAGTTACTAGATATCATTAGCAGGTGTAACCACTTTGGGGTTGATTTACTAAAGAAATAGAGCATGTTCACGTTGCAAAGTCAATTCCCACTTTGGAAGGGAATTTATACTTGCCTTAGGCTCGGTTCACACTGCCGCAACTTGGGATCCGACGTGAGACTCCAAGTCGTGTGACATGTGAAATCCCATGTTAGTCAATGAGAGTGGTCTTAGAGCCGGTTTACACAGGGACGACTTGTCAAGCGACTTAGCCGCCTGACAAGTCGTGCTCCATGCAGTGCAATGGAACCGTTGTAATAGGAGAGACTCAAGTCGCTCCGACTTAGAAAAAGGTTCCTGTACTACTTTGGGGGTGGCGACAAGCGACTTGCATTGACTTCTATTACAGAAGTCGCGCTGTGCGGGGCGGCTCAGAGTCGCCCCTGAAGTCGGATCGCTCCTGTGTGAACCGGCTCTTACCAAATGAGGTGAAACTTCACTTTGCAAGGAATACCCAATCACATTCAAGAAAGTTTATAAAATAAAAAACAAACACGATTTTTCCTTGTACATAATTGTAAGATTCAAGTCAGTAGGGCTGCAAGAAAATTCACTATGCTAAGTAAACTCCTTTATTAGTATTAGTAAATACTCCTTTAGTAAATACCCATTATGTTTTCAGGAGTGAATTTTCAGATGCAAAATTCTTGGTGGTTGCACTGGATACATCCAAACTTACTGCAACGATAAACAGCGTATATCCTAAAAGATATTGCAAGTATAATTAACTGGAGGCCTTAACAAATCCTTTGTTAGGATTCTGACTCGTAGACAATAGCCCTCTTTTAGAAACTGTAAAAAATGACCAGAAAATGCCATCATGAGCTTATATAAATCTGCAGCTTAATAAGCAAAGGAACACTGCCATTGGTTCTAAATTTATGCAGCCACTCAGAACATCATATATTTTGCTTATATAATGCTGTTTACAAATTCATTTGCACAGTGTACTTGCCCTTACACTGTATGAGAAAACATACAATTCAGCAATTGTAGCTTTCTGGCGCAGAGAATATTTAACTTTTTTTTGCTTCTTTTAGATAAACCAGGGTAATTATGGAATGGAAATAATCTAAGAGGGCTATTTTTAGAGTTCTTACTGAAGTCACTGCAGAACAAAGTGTGAAAGCCAACTGTAAATAATAACAGAGTCTTTTGTACTCATGGTAACATTTGCACACTGTATTATTACTGATGCTGCTTTATGTGTAAATATGAATAGTAGGAAGTGCAGCAATGTACTTCGATTGGGGTATTTAGAGAGGTGGGGGATCCTTAGCCCTAATACAAAAGCAAAGTCTTTAGGATATAAATCAGTCTTTCAACTGTGAAAACAAGCAAGGTCTCTTGTGTTGCATTAGATCTGTCCCTTGTGGACTAGTTTAATAAGCCAAATGCTCCATGATCATTCCCTTTGGCTTAGACAGTGTGAAATACAGTACTCGTATTTGGTAACACCCAAACCCCCGACCACTTGCACTATCACAGCAACAACATCCAAACACAGAAGTGTTGCCACTTAAAAGATAGCCCTGCACCATTAGGAGCATTTCATTTTTCATCAGCATTTTCATCAAATCATTCATTAGCACTCGTGCTATGGCAGAAGATTCATTAAAGCCATTAAAGAGTGGCTACCTTACAACCCAAAGGATGTGCTTAATGATAACAATCCCAGCCTTCTTGTACACCTGCTCTGGTGCCAGCTCCATTAAATTGCCACCCTAGGGAGGGGACAAGTTTTATTGCACCCCCAACTGAGTGCTTCTGCTGTAACTTCAGGGTGTGCAATAGTCGCGTAATTATCTTACCAATTAGCAAAGTATTTTGGTAAGCAATGTCAACTGTTTACATGTCTGAATTTCAAACCGTTACGGGGGTACAAAGCATAAAGAAAGGAAGTCAAAACAGGGTATATAATGCCAAAAAGTAGTTTTAAAATCAGAGCTAATATTCAAAAAACACAGTCATTTCAGAGATGGGCCAATTAATATTGAGAAGATATGAAAGAACCTCCAAAAACTTGACTAGATTTTTTTCCTCCAAAAATGAAGAACAATATTTTTTTTCAGTTATGTTATGGCCCCCATATTGTCAGGACCTGTGTACTTGCTCGGGTCACCTGCTGGTGGCACTGTTGTATGGAGAAGGGTGTAGTTCTGGTGGCCACCAGTGGGTGTCTCTCAGCAGATGGAGTACACAGGTCATTAAGCTACACCTGATGGGACTGCTGGGATTATATAAGCCCGCCTTGCACACAGTGCTTCAGTGTTTCCCCTGCAAGCCGTATCCTGCCCTAGCCTGACCTGTCCTGATCCGTATTCCTGACCTGTCCTGATTCGTATTCCTGACCTGTCCCGATCCGTATTCCTGACCTGTCCTGATCCGTATTCCTGACCTGGAGTTCTGACCCCCTGGAACTTGCTTTCTGCTCCCTCATTCACCTTCTGCTCCCAGTATCTGCCTCCCTGTTCTCCTCCTCTGATGTCTGCCTGTTTTGCTTATATATGTGTGTTTTTTACATTTGTATAGTTAGGGTCCTTTCACACTAGCGGACGGGCTCCTCTGCCCAGTGGGGATCCATCCGTTGATCCCCGCTGAGCCGGCGGATGACAGGACCGTTTCTGCACCCCGTGCAGAAATGGACCTGTCAGAGCTCCGCTCTCCTCTATGGGGGATTGTGTTCATCCGATCCACCAGACGGATGGAAAATAGGGTTTCCATCTGTCTGTATTTGGCGGATCGGAGCGGATTGGATGTCAGTGGACATGTCACTGCTGTGAACCCCTTTGGGGTCTCACCCATGCGATCCGATTCATGTATCAGTTCACAGGTCGCACTGCAAACTGTGAACAAAACTGGGGGTGTCATTAACTTTGTAATGACACCCGCCAGCAGTTTGCAGAAGGCAGTGTGAACTGCCTGCAGAAGAGATGCAATGCGGGAACCGGCTCTGTAACTGCGCTGGTTCCCGCATCACACATATCTGAAACAGGGCTCAATGTAATAACATGTTGACTATTTTTAAATGTATTTGCAATTTCCAATTGCAGATAAGCAATACTTTTAAAATAACATTTCAAAGTGGATCACAGAGGTGCAAATCGAAATATGTGGCAACTTTAGACTCTAAAATGTTTGTGGTATTTCGTAATTATTCCATTAACTGTGTCTTTAACGCACTGCCACAGCTTTACAACTCCTGCTTGGGCGTGTGCGCAACTGGGTAATTGAGGCAATTCTATAATTGTGCTTTCTAATGAAGGTGCACTTACACTTTAGAGCTGATCTCTAGCCAGAGCAAAATTTGCCCAGATATGGACTTTAGGCTGGATTCCGATGTGAGCGATTTTCAGGTGTTTTTATTTGAGCATTTTTGCACACAATGAGCATATTCGAAACATATTGCAAGCATTTACATGCAGGGTGGATTTGATTTAAATCAAGTCTATTTAAATCATGATTTAAATCACTAGTAAAAAGGCTTGATTTAAATCAACTTGATTGAGGGCAACTGTCATCTCTGTTCCGTAGCGCCTCCTCTGACCCGCTGTTGACTCACCGACAGTCCCATTGACTTTAATGGGACAGCTGGTGATGCGGCAGTGACACAACAATGTGAGGGATGCGGCGGCAGCGGGTGAGTGGATGCCCGCTAACAGGCGCTGCCATGATGGATCTGAAATGACAGGTGCTCTTTAAACGCAAGGACTCATTCTTAGTTAGCATCTTTAATATTTGCAAACAAAATGAATGTTTCCTATTTAGAATAATAAGCTGTCAGGTTAGTAATACAGCGATATCAGAACCGATTCAATCATACAGTTTGTAGTGTACATAGATTTGCAAAATAATGGGATAATGGAATATTCCTGAACTTTGTTTTACCTCAAGGTTAATGTGAAATTGTGTGAATGCATCAATGCAGTGCATGTTATCTCAGCTTGCAGAGCTTGGATTTATTGAATGAGTTTACCAAAAATGTAAATATTGCAGAATATACAGCCTCATGCTACATAACTAAGCTCCATTTCATGCTGAATAAACTAAACTATTAATGTATCTTAAATAGAAAACTATCTTTTTACTTCAAAAGCATTTTATTAAAATAAATTCAATTAAAAAAAAAAAAATCGATTTAAATCAAAAAAATCTGATTTAAATAAAAAAAAAAATCCGATTTTTTTGATTTTTTTTAAAAAAAATCATCGATTTTTATCCACCCTGTTTACATGTGTATTGCAAGCTTCAAGCTTTTATTTTACCCATTGGAAACAGCCAGGGAAGAAGACCAGTTCCAACAGCCTAAAAAAAAAAAATACCCAACAAAATGTGAAAATGCTTGATATGCATGATTAGAAGCGTTCCTACTAAAATCTATGGGGCAAAAACTGCCCCATTCTTGAAGTAAGCAGGATGCTACACAGAAAAGCTAACAGCAAGCACTTTTATGTAACAAATGGTGCTGTTACTGGAAAAAAAGGAAAACCTTTAATGAAACATGGAGGATGCTATTGCCGAATTCTCATTCTATAAATGCTAGGCTGTCCTGCTGTATTGCTGATCCTCTAGTTTCAAAAATTGTGTCACTAAACCATAAAAAGTATGGAGATAAGAATTCTGATCCTCCTTGGTAAGCATACTTGTTCTGGGTAACAATGAAGCCAATGGGGTTAACATAACAGCCAGGTACCTGGAATGTGCCTGCAGGTGGTCAGCAGTGGCAGCATCCACATTTCCCTCCATATTAAAACACTAATGATGTATGTTATGTAAGAGAAATCAGGTGATCTGATGAACAATGACATGAACCCCCAACGGGCCACATTACATAGAAACCCTCTTTACTTTAACCTATGGAGATGTCCAAGAACTCTGCTATATAAAAATACCAAGCTGCTGTGTGGAAATTAGTTGATGATTCGTAAACACCATCTCCCTCTGGGACTCTCAACAAAGCAAATCAGTGGTTCTATATACAAGATGCTGATCAGTTCCTATGGGAGTCATTACATGTCACAGAACACAAAAGATGTCCCACATGGACGTTCACACTCATGCAAAGCAAACTTTCCAGCTGTGACAACATCGCACGATAGAAAAATGAAAATATAAAAAAGAGTTTTAGGTTGTTTTTTTGTATCGTCATTGTGTAACACAGTTGGGCTGATTCAGAAGATAGAATATATTTATTGTTGATGAGGATGCATCGTTAACTTTGTGGTCCACGATAAAAGGTCTTATTAAATTAATTATTAAAGTTATTGTAAAGGAAGATTTTTTTTTTTATTTTAAATAACAAACATCTCTATACTTACCTTCTCTGTGAAATGGAATTGCACAGAGTGGCCCCCGACCTCCTCTTCTCAGGTCTCCTGCTGGTGCGCCCGACTCCTCTACTCTGTCCAGTGCCCCCATGGGAAGCAGCTTCCCAGGGGGGCACTCCTGCGTTCTCGCTCCCGAGCCCTGCTGCTGCATCCATTAACAGCAGGAGATGGCTCCACCCCCTTGTCACTGGCTATGATTGACAGCACTGGGAGCCAGTGGCTCCTGGTACCCCAGCAAAGCCAGCGAGACCTGGAAGGGGAGAGAAGAACTGCAGACGTGGACAGTGCTGGATTGAATGAGGGCTCAGGTAAGTATAAGGGGGGAGAGGAGCCAAATTTGATGCCTAAACATTTTTTACCTTAATGCAAGGAATGCATTAAGATAAAAAAATGTTTAGGCTTTAGAACCACTTAAAAGGTCCTTTAACGTGGGCTTTCCGATCAGGTCCGCCTGTCAGTTTTTCAGGCGGACCTGATCGGACCTTGCCGCCACTTCTACGGAGCGGTGAATGTCAGACTCGCTTGCCATCCGATCCGATCCTACCAGCAAAATCCAGATGGATGGTGGTCCTGTTTTCCATTCGTCTGGCAGATCTAATCGGTTAAAATCGGTTGAAAAAAAGCAGGCAGTCCGTTTCCACCCGGTTTTCCCATAGAGGAGAGAGGGATTGTGTCTGTGTCCGCTGCAGAGCAGACAGGACCTGTCATCCGTCTGATCAGCAGAGCGAGTACCTCTGAGCAAGCAGAATCGGATACGCGGAGGTGCTTGTGTGAAAGAGGCCTAAGGCTTATTAAACAAAGCAAGAAAAGTAATCCCCACCAACTAGTAATAATTCATACTTCACTGATGTGACTATGGTTGCACATAATATTACTGTTGAACATCACCATTCTTCTTTTGTAATGCTTAAAAGCAGAGACGAGGAAAAAATAGGTTTATTCGCAAAAGCTTTATTTAAAACATTACAAGAGCATTGAGTTCATTCAGCAATATAACACATTTGAGGCTTTATTTAAAACATTAGAAGAGCACAAAGACCCCTTTCACACTGAGGCAGTTTTCAGGCGTTTTAGCACTAGAAATAGCGTTTGTAAAACTGCCTCCCATTCTCTGCAAGGAGTGCTTTCACACCCAGGCGGTACGCTTGCAGGACGTTCAGAAATGTCCTGCAAGCAGCATCTTTGGGGGGGCGGGGGGGTTGGGAGCGCTGTATATGTAAAACGCCCCTGCCCATTGAAATGAATGGGCAGTGCTTCTGAATTGCCTAAAAAGCACTCCGGATGCGCCGCAACACAGGGAGTTTTTATCCCCTTTTTTGGGGTTAAAAGTGCTCTAACGGCTGAACAGCACTGCTTAAAGCGGAGTCCCATCCATGTGAAAGTCAGCAGCTACAAAAAGTGTAGCTGCTGACTTTTAATAGTCGGTCACTCACCTGTCCCTCGCTCCAGCGATGCCGTCGCCTGAGGGCTCGCTCTTCGCCCCCTCCCCTCAGTGGCGCCAGCATCATAAGTATGGGCACCCAGCTTTGGCTTCAAAGCTGGGCGCTCACTGCGCATGCGAGAGTCGTGCTGGCCCTTGTGACTGGCCGGTGTATCTTCTGGAACCTGTGACGTGTCCCAGAAGATCGTCGAGAGGGAGGGAGCAAGGTGGACTTCCTTCCTGGAGCCGCGGCTCCAGGGGAGGAAGTGGACAGGGTCCCTGGTCACCTTCCCTTAAAGCGGAAGTTCCACTTTTGGGTGGAACACCGCTTTAAACAGTGGTAAGGCGCCACTGAAACGAGTGAAGCTTTACCGCGGCCGCAACCCCAGTGTGAAAGGGGTCTAAGTTTATCTCAAATATAGGTAAATTAAATGCCCTTCAAGAAGTGTTCCATTTTAAATTTCCTAAGTGCCCGTTCACACAGGGGTGATTTGCGATCCGACTTGAGTTGCCTCAAGTCGCCCCAAGTCGCTTGACATTTGAAATCCCATTGAAATGAATGGGAGCCGTCTTAATATACACGACTGAAGTCGCTCCGACTTCAAGGCGACTTCTGAAAAGGTTCCTGTACTACTTCTAGGCGACTTCTATCCGACTTGTGCCCATAGGATTCAATAGAAGTCGCCTCCAAGTCGGATCCCCATCTACATGGAAGCGACTTTACAGTTAAAAGAATAGAATTTATTTTTAGGCAGCCCCCTCCCTCCCTTCTCTGATTGGTCAAGGCAAAGTCGCCTGGCAAAAGTCATGTTGTAAAGTCGCCTGAGGTTCTTGAAGTCGCGCTGGAAGTCTTCTAGCGAAGTCGCGCCAAAGTCGGGTCGCCTCTATGTGAATGCAGGCTAAAGCAACCTTCAATTCCACTCAGACTGTGGAAAGCAGAGCAGATCTAGTGAGCTTGATCTGGCTTACAAATAGCCTACAGTTAAAGAGATTGTAAAGTCTGTTTTTTTTCTATGAAAGATACCAAACATGTTATACTTACCTGCTCTGTTGCAGTGGATTTGCACAGAGCAGCCCAGATCCTCTACTCAGGTCCCTCTTCTGCTCTCCTGGCCCTTCCCTCCTTGAGTGCAGCTTGCTATGGGGGAACCCGAGCCGATCTGCAGCTCCGTGTGTCTATTCATACATGGGGCTGTGGTTTGGCCCCGCTCCATCTCTCTCCTGATTGACTAACTGAATTTGATTTACAGCAGCGGGAGCCAATGGCGCCACTGCTGTGTCTCAGCCAATCAGAAGGGAGAGTCCCGGATGGCTGAGACATTCATGGACATCGCTGGACAGAGATGGGGCTCCAGTAAGTATTTGGGGGGCCGAGGGGGCTGTTGCACACAGAAGACTTTTTATCTTAATGCATAGAATGCATTAAGATAAAAAAAACCTTCTGACTTTACAGCTCCTTTAAGTACTAAAATGTACCCGTTAGACTTTAAAGCAATTCCAGGGTAGCCCCTTGGGTCCTAGGACTTCAACGTCTGCCTAGCCAAGAGAGTGTTCTGCCCATTCAGGCTGTGGCAATTAACAGCTGAATGCCAGGTGTGAGAATTTGGTGTTAGCAAGGGGGTGAGCTTAATCTGAAAAGTAGGAGGGAGGGGTGGGGCCGAAGCCCTGTGTATTGCCTGGACTTATGACCCAAGGGCTGCCACGTGGACATCCAGATCAATATGCAGACTGAAAAAAAAACATTATGCATCAAAAGGTGCCTGAACTTTAAAACACTGTTGTTACTTTAAAGTGGTAGTAAAGGTGAACTATAAATATTCCTAAACAGTTCTCTCCCCCTCCTCCTACCTATGCTGCATAGGCTGTATTAAAAAAAAAAGATCTGTGAAAATACATTTTTTTAACCTGTTTCGGTCATGACAACCAGCAGGTCTGGCTCTCCTGTGTAAGGGCAGCCATAGACAGAACCAGTCGAGATTCGAACAGGATTTTACATGTGATTATCTCCAGTGGCTGTTATAGCTGCTAGCAATAATCACCGTGTTCTCCCAGTGGGGAAAGCTGTTCACAATGGCTTGGCGGGAGGGATTCCCGTTAACACTGTCTGTGTTTGCCCGTGGTTGTGGGAAAGAAATTTGCTTCATCTATGGCTGGCCTAAGGTAGCAATGGAAAATGGCTCTGAATTCCTGGAAGCCGCGTCGTCGCCCACCGACTCTCTGCTGGACTGCGTGATCCGCGTGGAACAGACTATAAAAAAAGTATGTGCACAGGCTATGCAGCACAGAAAAGGGGCATTTTAAGCCTCATCTTCCACTTTAAGCACCAGGTCAGGTTCATTTTGCCAGAATACAGGTGGTTAGTATGCTTTAATGACAACCAAAATTCAACCTAACCCCTTAGCATAGCCCTAAAGTGCCCAAGACAAGTGCTTAGCATTACATTTAAACTGAAGCTGTCAGAATTACGATAAAAAAAAGAAAAAAAAAATTGTGTATATATATATATATAGGTTCATAACTCTATATTAGAAAACCTTAGGTCATCACACATGTGATACTCTCAGAACAGAATACAATGCTATGTATCACCTCGTTGACATCTACAAACCAGTTTTCTTATAGGATGGGGTTTTCAACAAAGCCTAGAAGATAAGGAAATGGCCTATGTTTGAACAAATAATATACTAATTGTCTTTAAAGAAGTTGGTTTTGCAAGTTACAGACTTAATTAAGCCACCATTGTTTCATCTGGTGAAAATACAAAGAAAACCCCCAATAACTAGTTATCTAGTTACATTCTATCTAAACAAGTTGAAGGATATCCAAACACTTATGAATATATGTTTAACACAGGGGTGATTCAGAGAAAAAAAAAACCTATATATTATTTTGATGTAAAATCTATTAGAATAAGATGTGTTTCGAGTATATCCAATG
>BLSH010068731.1:80374-92263 GCA_018402905.1 Glandirana rugosa
TTACTGTCAGATGTGAAGATCGAGGTATGTCCTACTTAACACATGACGACACCCAGAATTTCGAGTGGACCGGTTTTTATATCCAATCCAAATAACCATATGTCTATGCGAAACAGGACGAAGACTCCTTTGAAAAAGGGCGTGCCATAAATACATAATTCAAGAAAAAAATATGCTCTCATGGAAATTCTATGTCCTAGTTGGTTATACTTGTGTCTGATTTTTTTATTCCTATAAATCAGTCTGTACATAAGTATGTTTGTATCAATATATTTCTACCTGTGTTTGTTATGATGAATTTTAAATTCTATTGACTTTATGGGCGATTAGACAAAGCGTATCTGTATACCAATAAACCTAACCTATATTTTTGGCCAGGTGAGCTTTAAGACCCACAGCAGTACACAATTCATCCTGTATGGAGCTAGAAGTGTAGACTGTCATTGCTGACCTGCCTGACTGTTGTCAGTTTGTGTGACGGACCTTAAATAAGTATGCAGCAGGTGAAGTCATAACTTCTGGTCTGCATACTTGCAATAAACGATTGGCTTGAGAGCGGGATGACACCCAGGCAGGATCTTCAGAGGAACATCAGTGATGGCAGCCTATGCATTTCTCATACTGGGTTCCATTAATGTAAACCTGTTCCAAATGTAGGTTTTTAAACGGAGATTATGATGGCAAAATGCATAATGCTTTACCTTTGTGGAAACTGCATGTAAATACAATCAGAAGATTCAAAATTGCAGTAGAGGAGATGTACAAATTTCACTTTAACTGCCAGCTCAATCAAGAACCTTCCTGCTTCCAAAACTCCCCTATAAGTCTTTTAGGGCTGGTTCACACAGCTGCGAACACTATTACGAATTTAAGCTGTTGCGATAGCTTAAATTCGCATGTCATCTGCAATAATATAGTGTTCTATCAGGGCCGTTCACATCGACGCGTTGCGAATCTAATCCGTGAAAAAAAAGGATCCTGTGCGAGTTTGATCCATGTGCGATGCAGTACGTTGCGAATTCAGCTCCATAGACTACAATAGAATACGGAAAGAAAACGCAATCTCCCATTCACATCACTGCAATAGCTTCGCACCAACACATGTAGAAATCACACTTCTCACAAGAAACCCTGCACTGAAAAATTTGCACCACAATTATTATTATTTCAGGTACTTGTATAGCGCTGTCAATTTACGCAACGCTTCACATATATATTGTACATTCACATCAGTCCCTACCCTCAAAGAGCTTACAATCTAAGGTCCCTAACCCACATTCATACATATACTAGGGCCAATTTAGACAGGAGCCAATTAACCTACCAGCATGTCTTTGGAGTGTGGGAGGAAACCGGAGTACCTGGAGGAGACCCACACAGGCACAGGGAGAACATGCAAACTCCAGGCAGGTAGTGTCTTTGTTGGGATTCGAACCAGTGGCCCTTTTGCTGCTAAGTGAAAGTGCTATCCACTACACCACTGTACCGCCCGATCGTAATAAATTTGCGGTAAATTCGCACCGCAGCAGTGTGAACCCAGCCTCAATATGATTGGAGGCTTCAATGACAATTATTATGGCTTAAGTCAAAAGGATCTGAGGTCAATTTTAACTTTTAACAGGAAAGTCAAGAGTTGCATCTAAATTTAGATGCCTATATCTCTGCACCCATCCTTGTTTCGACATTAGGTCAGCAAAAACATTTTGCCATTAGTCTTAACTGCCCAAACTAGTAACAAGTTCCCTTTTTTACTTCAGAAGCAATTATTTTAGACTTCTAATGAAGGATGGTGAAATAAAAATTAAGAACTGCATGCTACTGTCATTCCTTGCTGATTAAATACACGTGCTGACTATGCACACAAGGTGATCCACTATTAAATACAGTGCCTTATTCATAATGTGGGTGGTAAGAGTTCACTGTAAAAATGGACCTCAGTTACCATATAAAGGAACAACGTTCGCACACTGTCCTGATTGTATTTGCTTTCTCTGGATTACGTAACACCTGTACATTTCCTTTACCTCATCGTTTCACCTGAGTTTGTGTCTCAACAAACACTTAATGTAACATGGAACAAAGGAGAGCACACAAGTAAACAAACCTAATGCGATTACAGCCTTGCCCTTCCTGGTTGGTAGAACTGTAGGACGCCTACAAGTGGAGCTTCACATTAGGCAAAACATATGCTGCTGATTATTATAAAAGAACAAAGGCTTGTTTTAAAGGACAACTCATTTGAGCAGTACAACGTAATACAGGGAAAACAATAGAAATACAATGCAATGAGCTTGAGAAGAAAAACCATACTTTAAGCCGAAAGCCTTTTTTTTTTCTTTTCTTTTCTGCATAGTAAAAATATCCTATTGGTGGTTCACAGAAATCCCTGATGAAGCCTATGTAAGCGAAACATGTAGGATACTTACCATCATGCTGTACCACCTTTCATCAATTTCTGTATAGGATGCAGGCAACTGTGCCATATATGCACTGTTTTTAACATATATGCTGATCGCATAATTTTAATATTCATTTTAATATAGGTGAATAAAATTTGTTAAATTTTATTTTTTGCATATTTCTTGTTTTGGGCACCGTCCTAATCCCCTTGCTTCAATCCCCTCCCTTCCCCCTCTTTTCCAGAGTTTCAACTTGACATGACTATCAGGGATGAGGTGCCGGATAACTAGAGTGTCACCATACCAATACAACCCATTAGAATCCATACTTTAAGCCTAGCACACACTAGTAGTTTTTTTTTTCATTCAACCCAGTAGGGCTGAAAAAAAATCTAACTGTTCAGGAGGAGTCGCTGTACTAACTATCCAACATTAGTACATCGATCTCCCCTGCAGTTCTATTGTGTTCTGACAGGGGGTCAGCTCCCCTGCCAGAACACTCCAGTCAGCTCTTAGCTGATCGGGAGCTAATCGGCAGGCCTTTTCCGGTCATGCAGGCTTCTATCGGACCAAATGCAGTATGCGAGGGCCGAATGTCAGACCGGTTTGTATTGAACTAGTCAATGCCTCTGGACATTCGGTCTGTGTATACTAGGCTTAAGGGTTGATAACTGTTCCATTTAGAACCATCTGAAACTGGATTTCCCCTGGTGATGCACGCTGGGTGACTTATCAATTTTTAACGCCCTCTATTGGTTTATAATGAAATCAACTAAAAAAATTATTTAAACTCTGCTTTATAAAAGTTTGTAAACAAAAAATAAAAGAAAATTAGCAGGGATTTATCCACATGTCACATGAATAATTTAGTTCTACAAACTCCTGCATAAGGCCATTGGCTACTTTAGATGGCCATCATAGCTATACTCCAGTGGTCAGTTTGCCGGTCTACTTATTTATGGCATGAAACATGCCCTGTAGTCATGAGTTCCCCAGTACTTATTCTATACCATGCATTACAAAAAGGAGTAATTAATATATGAGCCGATATAAAAGGCAAAAATTGCAACGGAAAGCTGAACTTTCGACTAAAAATAGGGGTGAGACCCTAAAATAACAAAGTGCATAATACTATGAATACAGAGCAGTACTTGCACTTTTGCAACCAAAATGGAATAACATCTACCTTATATTTGTTACATGTCCTCATTCACATAGCATTACCACAAACAAAATATTTGAACCACTTGCCGAAAGGTGGGTACAGTGTGGTGGTCCAGTTCTGGGAGGGTGTCTATTGATGTCCTCCCAGAACCCCACCCCCTGGTGCACGCATCGAGCGCACTCTGTGATCGCGGTGTCCACTGAACACAGCTGACCACAGATCAAGGTAAAGGGCCAATCACAGCAGCCCTTTACATGGGATCAGCTGTGATTGGATACAGCTGATCACATGGTAAACAAATGCCGGTTATCTTCATCTCCTTCCCTCAGCGCTGTCACTGTGTGAGGAAAGAAAAGTTGATAACCAGCAATCCTGTGACAGCACACATTTGCACTGATAATCAGGGCACTAATCATCACTGCAGCCCCATCAGTGCCCATTACTGCAGCCCATCAGTGCCCATCACTGCAGCCCCATCAGTGCCCATCACTGCAGCCCCATCAGTGCTGCCTTATCAGTCAAGAAGAAAAATTACTTATTGCAAAATTTTATAACAGAAACAAAGAAAACTTTTTTTTTTTCCAAAAGTTTTGGTCTTGCTGGTTTTGCTTAGCAAAAATAAAAACCCAGTGGTGATTAAATACCACCAAAAGAAAGCTCTATCTATCTCAATAAATGATAACATTTTTTATATAGGTACAATGTTGTATGACCACACAATTGTCATTCAAAGTGCGACAGCATTAAAAGCTGATAATTGGCCTGGACATGAAGGGGGGTGAAAGTGCCCAGTAGGCAAGTGGTTTAAGCGGAAACCCAGCTTACACTTAACCTGTCCCCCCAACACCTATGCTACCTAACCTGTGTAAGAAAGATACAAATACTTGTTTATTTTCAGGCCATTCCAGTTTGGTCACAGGACCCGGCACCCCTGTGTTAGTCAGCATGGCTTTAGGAGAGAAGAGGGAGCATTGACAATGGATGGGCTATTGAAGACTATGTGTGACGTCACTGCTCTAGGTTTTTCTTAGCCATAGTTGGAGCGCTCTCTCCTCTCCCCTGCAGCCAATTGCTAGCTGACACAGAGGAGATCAAATGACTGGACTCGAGCAGCCTGAAAATAAGTATTTACATCTTTCTTACACAGGTTAGTTAGCATAGGTGTTAGGAGAGGGAAGGGGACAGTTCTAGGGTTGGTTAGCTGTAAGCTGGAATAACACTTTAAAATTGCAGCTTAGCGTTTTTAGATGCTCTATTCTGTATCAAGGAAAATTCCTACAAATTCTCTTTGTTTATGAAGGGGTTAAGCTTTGTGTGCCACAAATGAACCCTGTCTGTATTGTGCAGACAGATCTTCATTATCAATTGTAACTAGATTTGAACACTGTCTGTCCTAGCAAAGGGTTAAAGGCTAGACTTCTTGCATTGTATGTCTTGCAGTCAGCCATGGCACCGTGGCCCTGCATGTCACCATGCTGAAAAAAATGGATGCTGTATGATACGACAAAAAGTGCAAACTATTATTACAGTGCAAGTTGGACATTCGAGGAGTATACAGTATAAGCTGCCAAATGTTCATAATTTATGGGGGCTACAGATTCACGATACCCCATAAGTAGTCCCTATCCACCCCCCCCCCCAGAACTCAGACGGGTGTTGCAACCCTACTGTTGAAATACATTCTTTTTTTTGCTGGTAGTACATACTGTACATTCACATTAGAAGAGCACAAGTGCTTTCTTTTATTAAATCAAATAAAATGACACACACAAAAGTAGAATTGAACCGAGTAGTATGGCAGTGGGTGTTGGAGCTAAGAGGCAACTCAATGGGTTTGGACTCTTTCACACACACCAACATACTTCTTTTATGAGTGTTATGTTAATTGATTTAATAAAACCGCATTGGTTTTAATTACTACACTATGAGCACTTGTTGATCTGTTCTGTTTTTTTGCTTTTATCTTCACATGACAGTGGAGCTCTCAGTGTTTGGCTACATCAGAGGCTTTTTCGTGGTAGTCGTGGGGATTACCCTTGGTGTCTAGGTTTCTCTTTAATGGTTTTCATGTACCACTTTGAACTGCTGCAAATTGTGGTTAAACGTATAGGTTTAAATGTTATATATTCCACTCCTTTTAGCCTTATGCATTTGTTGGTGAGATGGAGCGCTGCATTTAATCGCTGCCCTCAAAGAGCTTACAATCTAGGATCCCCGTTTCATATGCATACACACATACACACGAGGGCTAATTTAAGCTGGCCATACACCAATAGAAAGTATATGGCCAGTTTAAAGTGGTTGTAATGGCAAGTTTTTTTTAACTTAAAGCATTCTTTGCATTGAAGTATAACTAAACGCAGAACTTTTTTTTTTTAGTTTTGGATAGAGTGGAGAGGGATAAGAAGGCTTGTCAGTTTTTATTGCTGTCTGTGCCCCTGATAAGGAGATTCACCAAAATTTGGGCTGTCCCCAGAAATGTAATAGAATGGAAATCTTCCAACAGGGACACTAGTTCTGATGACTTGGGGGTCCCCAAGGAATTCCCTTAGGAAGTGAAGTGAAATCTCCGCAATGGGACACAATGCGTTTTGCTCTATTCAGAATGAAGAAAGTTTTGCCTATAGTTCTTTGCTTTCTACTTTAAGGTTAACAACTTTTCATGTTCAACTCCTCCACCAAAGGCTCGAGTGGCGGCCCTGTGCTCTCTCTTCCTCACAGGACTCAGGGAGAGCAGCAAGAACCATTGGCTCTTGCTGCTGTCAATCACATCCTGTGAGGAGGGAGCAGGGGGCGGGGCTGAGCCACACTGTGCAAGTCAATAGAGAGACAAAGCTCAACTTGGGATTGAGCCCGCACAAGTACCCCCATAGTAAGCACTTGCTAGGGGGGCAAACACAGAAGGAGGAGGAGTGGATAGCGCCTGAAGGGAACCCTACATAGAGCGGGTAAGCATTACATGGGGTTTTGTTTACGTTTTTTTTTAATTAGAAAAAATAATAACCTGAGAAACAAAAAAATTGTGAAATTAGAAAGCTTAGTAAGGCTCCTTTCACACTAGCCAACCAAAGTTGTGTGATCAGTGCATAGGCGGGCTCACAGGGTGTTGTTCCAGGTGTACCTGGGCACACCCTAATCACCCCATGTATATTAGCATTATTCAGGGACGGCACCTGGTGGGTGGTTGGGGGTGCCAGTGGCCAGTGTAAATGCCCCCATTATATTAAAGTCTAGGTTCAACTGTAGGAACAGGTTACAACCGTATTTAGAGCGTAACATAATATGCTCCCAATCAACTGTTTCCTACCACCAGAGCCTCCTTTCTGTGACAGAAGGTGGTGTTCATGTGTGTTTGAGAATTGGAGTGCACACCCTAATGCAATAGGCTGCGCACACCTATGGATCAGTGCAACTTTGGAGCCTGGCTTTGACAGAACTTCAATGCCAAAAAGTGTAAAAGTCTTATCAAAGTAATGCAGGAGCCTTTCCGAAGTTGCAGTGACTTCAGTAGTGTCAATTAGAATAGCACTCAGAGATAAATGGCATTTCACATGTCCTGCGACTTGGCGTCCCACAAGTCGGATCCTAAGTCACACAAGTGTGAATGGAAATGAAAAACAGACACTTTAGGGAGGGCTGTACATTATCTATAATAAGTGGTGGTCAGCAGCGTGAGTTTCTGGAGATGTATGGCAGTGTGCAATGAGTTAGCTGAAGAAAGCCCTGAATTGGCTACCCAGCCATATAGGCCGGTTTCACACGGCCTTCTTCGTAAACGGACTCTGTTTGCTCAGCGGGGATAGCTGAGCCGATGGATGACGGATCTGTCTCCGCTCTCTGTGCAGAGACGGATCCGTCAGAGCCCCTGCTTTCCCTATGGGAAATTGGATGACAACAGATCCGTCTGTCCGTTGCCATTCGATCTGATCCGCAGATGGATGGAAAAATGGGGTTTGCTCCGTCAGAGTTTACGGGTCTGGAGCGGATTGGAGAGCGACGGGTGTCAGCGGACATGTCTCTGCTGATATCTGTTGATCCATAGGGCTGCACGGAGTGTCCGTTCAAGTCCGCCTTAAAAAACGGACAGGCAAACCTGAATGGCTATGTGAAAGAGGCCTTAAAGTGATTGTAAAGGCTGTTTTTTTGGGTTTTTTTTAAAATAAGAAACTTGTTTGGTATTTGCACAGAGCAGCCCGGATTCGCCTCTTCTCGGGTCCCTCTTCTGCTCTCCTGGCACCTCCTCCCATTGAGTGCCCCTCAGCCAGCAGCTTGCTACAGGGGGCACCTGGGAGTCAGAGCTCCGTGTACCCATTATGACATGGAGCCCCGCCCCCTCTCCATTGATTGGCTGACTGACTTTGATTGACAGCCACGGGAGCCAATGGCACCGCTGCTGTGTCTCAGCCAATTAGGAGGAGTGTTTTGGACGGCTGAGGGGATCGTGAACATCGCTGGAGAGAGAAGGGGCTCAAGGTAAGTAATTGGGGGGGGCTGCTACACACAGAATGTTTTTTATCTTAATGCATAGGATGCATTAAGATAAAAAAAAACTTCTGCCTTTAAGATTTTTCAGTATTGAATATGTGATTGTTTCCTTAAAACACCAAGTTATGAACTTACTAAATAACTATTGAACCATACAGCTGTATTCAACATACAGCACAATTCACAACACAAAAATCTGATCTCCGTTAGTTTTAATTATGCAAACCACTAACAAGGACTGGTGTCAGCTTCTCAGACAAGGCATTAAAACAGCTCAAATGACATACAAGAAAAACCTCACTTTCACTAAACCGCCGACAGTTAGAAGGTGAATCATATTATTCGTTTCAGGTGTTACCTGTCGAAATGGCCACTGCCAATGCTCTGTGGACTGCCATTCCTGATTGTCAGAGGCAATGAAGGCTCTGGGCAGGCATATGGCATATAGTGTAATTCTATACATGTCTGCTCCACCATGAACAAGCATCAGACTTGGTTGGAAAAGGTGAGCCCTAATAACAGGTTCTCCTTTATGGTCTGCATTTCTTCACCTTTCCAGATAACTGTATAGTGTAGGCGAGTTCTCATCAGTTATGTTGACTTTATAAAATAATGTATTTAGTTTCCAAGCCAAACTGGCAATATATCTAAACCGGATCTATGTCTCAGCATCTGAAGCAAAGCAGCCTCACTAAACACCAGGAATTTGGGCCAATAGGCAAACTGACTGGCCAATACGAGATGCCCTAACTACTTTATATGGCCTGTGCATGCCCTGCTTTAAAATCTTTGGCAGAATGCATGAACTTTGCTGTATCGGTGCATACCCCAGTGTTAACCACATCCTAAGGAGGAACAATGATTCTTATTTTTAAATCCTTCACCATAACTGTACACAGGCTATCCCCCTTCAGTTTATTATGAATGCTGCTGCTAGACTAATACACCTTACTAACTGACCAGTAACTGCTGCCCCTCTCTGCCAATCTCTTCACTGGCTTCCCCTACCCCACCGTATAAAATTCAAATTACTAACCACAACATACAAGACCATCCACAACATTGCCCCCAGCTACATCACCAACCTCATCTGCAGATATCCCCCAAATCGTCCTCTCTGCTCCTCCCAGGACCTCCTGCTCTTTAGCTCCCTTGTTACCTCCTCCCATGCTCGCCTCCAGGACTTCTCCAGAGCCTCTCCCATCCTCTGGAACACCCTGTCCCAGTATGTCCAGCCAGCCCCTACTATGTCTGCCTTTAGGCGATCCCAAATCACCTCCATCAGATCATCCCACAGCTATTACCTTTTGTACCACCTCCCCCTCCCTTTAGATTGTAAGCTCCATGAGCAGGGCCCTCCTATTCCTTCTGTATTGAACTGTACTGTAATTGTACTGTCCCCCTCTACATTGTAAGGTGCTGCGTAAACTGTTGGCGATATATATATCCTGTATAACAATATTTGTAACTCTTGAAGGCATGGGGACTGTTATATATATGTTTTTTTTTTTTTAACAGTTGTAGTCAGTTCTTTGAAATGAACCTGCACTGCATTTTAAGTCTTTAAAAGCAAAAAACCTAAGAGCAGACTCCACACAAGACTAACAGGAAAGCTTCTTCAATGGCCCTCTCTGATTTAATGTAACAACCAAAACGTTCCTTTACTGACAACAGTGACACTGGTACAGAAATAAACATAAAGATCAGAGTAAAACCCTAAATTGGCAGTGATACCGGCAAAAGTCATCATGAAAGGGTACAGAATACAAATGCTGAATCCATTTACAATGCAGAGAGCATCATCATACACATATATCATGGAGCACACAAGGTTGGGGGCCGCAGCCATGTCAAGACCCAACCAAGGATGGCGCAATAGTAAGGAGGACTCTCTCACTGGGCCAACTACGGCGCCATACCCTATCAAATTTCCTAGGACAGTTCCTACATTGGAAGGACTTTGTTAATAGCCACAAAGAGAGGGGGGAGGATGCACTGCACTTAAGTATAATTTCTATAGTGTACCGTGGCCTCTGCCTGTCATCCTGAATGCCAAGCAGTGCCATTTTGGGGGAGACCGGAAAGGCCAACTGAATCACTCCGATTTCATTTCACTTTATTATTGGCACCTAACATCTCAACTGCCATTGCTAAAATGCCTCACTGGCGTCATTCACACAAGATAGCGGAGCTCTGCCACGAAGGCAGCCAGGCTCCCCGTAACAAAGTGAAAATGATTCAGAGAGGGGCACAGAAAAAGCTATTCCAGCTAAAAAGGAATTTTACTATTTAAAGTTTAAAAATGAGATGGGTTCCTTATAACCCCTCCATGAGTAAGAATATTTCATATGAAACCACCACAATTCATCTTCAAAGACAAATCAGCCACACTGCTTTTGTAAAACACGTATCATTTATTTGGTACAGCATAATGAAAAAAAATGCAACTTTCCAACCCATCATGGAGACCTCTGAAATGTAAATATCATATAAAAATGGTGTGTAAACCAATAAGTGCTGACTACCATGACAAGGAACTAAAATTGAACATTTCTGCACAGATAATTTAAAAACCTTTACTAACCTAAAATCCACTCACGCCTTGTTTTAGGAACAACACGTTAACGCACATTTTTATGCCTTCCTGCATGAGTTTTAAAATATATTACAGTCAACTCTCACAAAGTCGTGGTGCAGAGTTTGCGGCCTCAGACGTTTGCAGATTTTTCCTCCCCGGCAGATACAGCATTCCCGGATCATAACAGTTTACTGCATGTAGCTATCTCGAGTATTTCGCTGAGTGTTCTCGTGTTCTGCGTTTCTTAAAGCCCTAAGATGCTGCCCAAACATCCTGCACTTTCTAAGGCTTCTGGCAATGAACCTAAGCTCAAGAAGACGTTTAAAAATAGGCATTTTGTTTACCACATCCAAAATGATGATTTGTACTTGCCAAATATGCTGCAGACATCTCGCTTCGCTGAGTCTGGCTGTATCCATTTTAGCTGTGGGCAGCTGAAGCTGCTGCCTGTTCACTTCCTGGATTTACACAGACACACAGAGGCACACTTCCATTCCCCCTCCCTTCCTGGCAAACTCTCAGGAGAGTGAGAGAGCTGTGCATGATGTCAAATGCTGAGGCTTTTTTCCAGACAAGAACTAGGAAGTGGGCCGTATAAGGTATTTACTGGCAGAAAAAAAATGTTTTACTATCCAAAGTTCAAACAACAAGGGCAGAAGGGTTTAATCAATGGAAAGATGAAAAAATGACTGAAATTCCACTTTAATGAAAAAGCTTTAAAATGAAAACTACAGCTTTGTATTTAAAAAAAAACAAAAAAAAAACCAAAAAAAAAAAACCATATACTGTGTGTGTGTGTGTGTGTGTGTGTGTGTGTGTGTGTGTGTGTGTGTGTGTGTGTATATATATATATATATATATATACACACACACACACACAGTTGTACTTATAAGTTTACATACCCTGACAGAATTTATGATTCCTTGGCCATTTTTCAGAGAATATGAATGATAACACAAAAACATTTCTTTCACTCATGGTTAGTGTTTGGCTGAAGCAATTTATTATCAATCAACTGTGTTTACTCTTTTTATATCATAACGACAACAGAAACTACCCAAATGACCCTGATCAAAAGTTTACATACCCCAGTTCTTAATTCCGTGTATTGTTATTTGTGGTATTTGTGGACGAGGCTCTTTATCTTCTCAGGTGGTAAAGCTGTCCATTCCTCTTGGCAAAAAGCCTCCAGTTCCTGGAAATTCTTGGGCTGTCTTGCATGAACTGCATGTTTGAGATCTCCCCAGAGTGGCTCAATGAT
>BLSH010068731.1:92273-106474 GCA_018402905.1 Glandirana rugosa
TAAGCGATGTCGTCTTATTTCACTTCCAAGACCTCACCGGTAGAGTCAGAGGACTGGAGTTATAGTAACTCGGTGAGACCCCTCTAGAGTTTGTACGTCAAGTACGTTCTGTCGGGTTCTTAAAGGTCCTTGACCTCCTTGGCCATTTTTCAGAGAATATGAATGATAACACAAAAACATTTCTTTCACTCATGGTTAGTGTTTGGCTGAAGCAATTTATTATCAATCAACTGTGTTTACTCTTTTTATATCATAACGACAACAGAAACTACCCAAATGACCCTGATCAAAAGTTTACATACCCCAGTTCTTAATTCCGTGTATTGTTATTTGTGGTATTTGTGGACGAGGCTCTTTATCTTCTCAGGTGGTAAAGCTGTCCATTCCTCTTGGCAAAAAGCCTCCAGTTCCTGGAAATTCTTGGGCTGTCTTGCATGAACTGCATGTTTGAGATCTCCCCAGAGTGGCTCAATGATATTGAGGTCAGGAGACTGAGATGGCCACTCCAGAACCTTCACTTTATTCTGCTGTAGCGAATGACAGGTCAGCTTGGCCTTGTGTTTTGGATCATTGTCATGTTGGAATGTCCAAGTACGTCCCATGAGCAGCTTCCTGGATGATGAATGCAAATGTTCCTCCAGTATTTTTTGATAACATACTGCATTCATCTTGCCATTAATTGTGACTAACTTGCCTGTGCCTTTGTAGCTCCGACATCCCCAAAACATCAGTGATCCACCTCCGTGTTTCACAGTAGGAATGGTGTACCTTTCATCACAGGCCTTGTTGACTCCTCTCCAAATGTAGCGTTTATGGTTGTGGCCAAAAAGCTAAATTTTGGTCTCATCACTCCAAATGACTTTGTGCCAGGAGGTTTGAGGCTTGTCTCTGTGCTGTTTGGCATATTGTAAGGGGGATAGGGATACTTTGTGGCATTTGCGTAGTAATGGCTTTCTTCTGGCGACTCAACCATGCAGCCAATCTTTCGTCAAGTGCCTCCTTATTGTGCATCTTGAAACAGCCACACCAATGTTTTCAGAGAGTCCTGTATTTCTTATTTGTGGGGTTTTCTTTGCATCCCGAACAATTTTCCTGGCAGTTGTGGCTGCAATTTTAGTTGGTCTACCTGACCGTGGTTTTATTTCAACAGAACCCCTCATTTTTCACTTCTTGATTAGAGCTTGAACACTGCTGATTGGCATTCTCAATTCCTTTGATATCTTTTTATATCCCTTTCCTGTTTTATACAGTTCAACTACCCTTTCCCACAGATCCTTTGACAATTCTTTTGCTTTCTCCATGACTCAGAATGCAGAAATGTCAGTGCAGCACTGGATGAAAGATGCAAGGGTCTGTCAGGAGTCCAGAAACTCATTTACCTTTTATATACACACACTAATTACAAGCAAACAGATCACAGGTGAGGATGGTTACCTTTAATAGCCATTCAAACCCCGTTGTGTCTACTTATGTGCATGTTATCAGGCCAAAATCACCAGGGTATGTAAACTTTTGATCAGGTTGATTTGGGTAGTTTCTGTTGTCATTATGATTTAAAAAGAGTAAACACAGTTGATTGATAATAAAAGGCTTCAGCCAAACACTAACCATGAGTGAAAGAAATGTTTTTGTGTTATCATTCATATTCTCTGAAAAATAGCCAAGAAATCATAAATTCTGCTAGGGTATGTAAACTTATGAGCACAACTGTATATATTGTGACGTTATGCGAGGCGAAGTGGTAAACAGACGCTACCTGTAGCTTCGTATGCGTTCATTTGGATTGGATTAAATAGAGTCCGACCTGGATTTTACCAGCCACTGTGGCAGGGCTGGTTCAGGTCTGGAGTTTGTAGTCCACGGGAGTTCACCAGCAGGTGGCTTAAATAATCAGGAAGAGATCTCACTAGAGCTCTGACCTGGAACTCAGATAGGGATCCGTGTCCGTTTGGACTTTAAAAGACAAGGTTTGCATTTTGGCTGTTTTGTGGGTGTTGGGGCCAGCCCCACACCGTATAGTGAGGACACTATACTGTATAATACAGTTTAGCGCCGGATGGCAAGGACTTATTTTCTGTTTTGTTTGTTTTATAACCTGCAAACCTATTTTGAAAATAAACCTAGCAAGCCGCCATATTTTAAAGAAAGTTGCCTGCACGTTATTTTCTCCAGGGAAGATGATCCCCACGAGCTAATCTGCCACTATATATATATATATATATATATATATACCAAAAAAGGGGTATTATATAGTGTTTGTGTGCATTAAAATTCATTCAAGTGCATTTTTTCACACAAAATTGTGTTTGAAAAACTGTTGCCAAATACCGTGTGACATAAAAAAATTGCAACACCCACCATTTTATTCTCTAGCACCACTGCTAAATATATATATATATATAAAAAATGGTTGTGGGTTCTAAGTAATTTTCTAGCAATAAAATGTATATTTTTACATATGTGAGAATTGGCCTGGGAGTCAAGTGGTTAAAATAAATGTGTACTAAAATGTATAAATAACTAATCAAAATTCACCAAAACACATGACACGACAAACAGCATCAGAATGTATGTAGAAGACAAATATTAAATACAGGCTTAGGGTGATCCCTGCAGGTATTTTGTATGCCAACACAAGAGCTGAAAGTTTTGAGAGATCACCCGTGGCAGAATTAGGCAGGGCAAAAGAAAGAATTGCTTAAAAAAAAAAGAAAAAGGGTAAATAAATGTGGTTGAGAACAAAAAACACATGAAAAACCTATTGTAGGCAAATAAATATTCTAAAGCTGAATTTCCACTTTTCCTGTACCCCCCTGAGCAATACTGATAAACTCACTGAAACCTCAAAATGTTTACTTCCCAAATTGTGGTTAGGACAGGAAAATGAAGTCAGTTGATGACGTGTAACGCTAGATACTTTACTTATGCACAATATATGCTCCAGCTTAAGGGGTTGTGGTCTTAGTGAACTGGGGGCCCCCCTGGATGCGGTATATGTAATAGTCTGTTTTCTACATGAGAGTTTCACGGTGCAGGTATGTTACTCTATGTAAATGATGTGCACAGAGACTGCTGGTGTTTAAAGGGATCCAGTTGCTAGGGAACTCAAAGTCAAACAGAAGCAGCATGCAAGAGAAGATTACTAATATTTTTCTGGTGGGTTCTGATTGTAATCTTTCCTTTCTTGAAGAGTACATTCACCACTAGAACCTGACACTTGCGGGTGTGGCGTGTAGCGTCTTTCCCGCTGTGCTCTGTGGTTCCTGTAGCTGAACCACTGCACACAGTGGAGGATCAAGTTGTCTGACACACTTCCTAAGGTCAGATTCCAGCATCAGCCGAAGCGCTACAAAAAAGCAGAGGAAGTTTAGGATAACATGGAACCTCTATTAAATTTGAATTGAAATTTGTGGCTCACAAACCCACAACAGTAAAATCTGTCAGTATGTGCAGAATAGCATGCTTGGCATACTCACTGTGGAACTTAAGGGGTTAATCCTCTGCAAAGGATGTAAAAAGGCTCTTTGATCCTGTATGGACAGATCCTTGCCTCCTGCACTGTCTCTTTTTGCAAGGCCAGTTAATACATAGTGAGGGTAGTCCTGCACGTGCTCAGTTTGGTCTCTAATGCTGGAGCGAACATTTCCTTGTTCCCAGAGCTAGCCAGATCACATGATATTGACATCACACACGTGGGTGTGTATACAGGCTGTAGTGGAAATCTCATCTTACCTGGAAACTGGGAACTCTACAGACCCTGCAGTTTATCATGTGACCGTGGTATACAGATCACCCAAAAAAGGTATATAGTGGCACTGTGGGGGGCAGATGAAGTATTTTCATATAACTGGGATTAGTAACAATTTAAGCCCAGTTCACACATGAAGGCCTTCGTCACAATTGCTCAAAATACTGATGCTTAACAAATGTGCCTAAAGCGTTAATGCGAGTTGTTTGTTAAGTTTGACATGTGTTTAACTACTTCCAGCCCAGGCCAATTCTGGCATTTCCCTCCTACATGTAAAAATCATCATTTTTTTTGTTAGAAAATTACCCAGAACCCCCAGACATTATATATATATTTTTAGCAGAGACCCTTAAGAATAAAATGACAGTCGTTGCAATTTTTTATGTCACATGGTATTTGCGGAGCAATTTTTCAAATTCATTTTTTACAAAAAAAAAAAGCACGATATATAACCCAATTTTTTGGTAAAATATAAAAGATGATGTTACGCAGAGTAAATAGACACCAAACATGTCACGGTTTAAAATTGCACACACTGGAAAGGCGTCAAACTACAGCACATAAAAATCTCCATAGACGACGCTTTAACTTTTTTTTTTACAGGTTACCGTTTGAAAGTTACAGAGGAGGTCTAGTGCTAGAATTATTGCTCTCACTATAACGATTGCAGCGATGTGTGGTTTGAACGCCGTTTACATATGCAGACGTGACCTACATATGCACTCACATCTGTGTACGAGACGGGGATGGAGACGCTTTAAAAAACAAAAAAAAAAAAACACTTTCCCTTTAATTTTTTGATCGCTTTTATTCCTATTACAAGGGATAGAAGTATCCCTTGTTAAAGGAATAAGGCAAGACAGGTCCTCTTTATAGAGAGATTGGGGGTTCCTCCATAAAAATTGATCTCAAGCTTTCCAGCAAAAAAAATGGCAGTGTTTAACATCTGCCAGAGCCGGAAGTGGCATCATGAAGTCGCTTCTGGCCTTCCAGGGGCATAGAGATGGCTGGCGACCATCTGGTCCATGGCCAGCTCTATGGTAAATCAGCGTCGGATCAGATCTCCAGCTCCCTGATTTCATGGGAGAGCCTGGAGAGGCACCAGAAGGCTGCCTGTAAAAGCAATCCAGCAGCGAAACAGCCACCAGGATGACTTTTGCTAGAGAGGTGGATCGGCCGCTGAAGAAAAAGATATCTGGATGATGCCTGTACCTGCAGGCATCATCTAGATATCTTCACTCAAATCAAGGAGGTCATACGACGTCCATCTAGGGGAAGTGGTTAATGAGCGTTAAAAATAAAAACGCTCCCAAAACACCCTATGTGCCTTTGACACACGTTAATGACGCATTAAATACGCACCTCGAATGCATATTTTTTGAGGACTGTTGTGAACAAGGCCCAACTCGCTGCAAACACATGCAGGTGCATTTATATTGCGTTACCATAGACTTCAATGGAAGGAGTTGAAATGCATCAATTCCTTCCAAACACCACAGGAAGCTTCGTTTTTGAAGCGCAGCAACGCGATGCAAACGCTTCCTGTTTTGACAACGTGAAGAACGCTGTGTGCTGTCCATGTTATCAATCGCAGACTGTTTTACTAGGGAGTTTGAGGAAAGTTAAGAAATGCCAATGTGCCCTGGTTCACCCTGAATACAACTTTGAAATCGTGCTACTTCACTTGAAGTAGTACAATTTCAAAGCCGCAGGTTAGTGCGATTTTTAGGTGTGATTCTTGTGACATCTGTGCGACTTCATGCACAGATGTCTATGCAAGTTTCCCCTGAAATCACAAAAATAAATTACCCGTCACGCTGGTGGCCAGTGCGAAGAATGTATTATAGCAAAAAGTAAAAAAAAAAATGTTTTTTTGTCAAAATTGTCAGTCTTTTTTTGTTTATAATGCAAAAAATAAAAAATGCAGATGTGATTGAATACCACCAAAAAGAAAGCTCTATTTGTGGGAAAAAAAGGTTGTTAATTTTGTTTGGGTACAACGTCGCACGACCGCGCAATTGTAAGGTTAAAGTGACGCAGTGCCGAATCGCAAAAAGTGCTCTGGTCAGGAAGGGGGTAAATAAGAGATTTTGCATGCCTTTTGCCCTCCAGTCACATGATTGGACCCAGAGTTGCAATAAGTAAACACAGCTGGATAAAGCAGGCAGCTAGCCAAATGAGCAGAAAGACATACCTGCGGGATTTCTATACCACAGCAGTTCGCAGAACAACCTCACTATTGTTATGGTTGCCATGGTTAAAAGGAAGCAACATTTGAATCTGACCTCTGAACGTGAAGTCACCCTTTCAAATATCATTACCTACACACAATTTTGAGGTTCTCTGAGGGGTCTCTTGACAAGACCAAAAAAATGGAGCACAAGGAATAAAATCGCTCAATAATATGGTCAATTTTTTAAAAAAAGGTAAATTCATATTAATGGCATATTTATAATGTGATTTGAATATTGTAATGAGAAATATTAAGACAAAAAACAAATATAGCCATTGGCTCCCGCTGCTGTAAATCAAATCCAGTGACGCGGGGGGCGGGGCCGAGTCCTGTTGTCTGTGTCAATGAATGCAGCAGCGGGACTCGGAAGCATGCACGCACAAGTGACCCCAGAGAAAGCGCTTCTCCAATGGAGCACCCGTTGAGGAGGAGACAGGAGCCCTGCCAGGGGACCCCAAAAAAGGAGGATCGGGGCCGCTCTGTGGAACCCTTGCACAGAACAGGTGAGTATAACATGTCTGTTATTTAAAAAAAAAAAAAAAAAAAACGAAGTTTAGTATCACTTTAATTCTGCTTTAAGCTGGGTTCACATATGTCCGGCCATGGTTCCCAGCATGGGGTCCGGTGTGTTTCTTTTCACCAGTTCAGGTGCAAGTCAGGTCCAAATTTTTGCCTGAATTCGCACCTGAACCGGACCCAAACATGCGCAGGACCCTTTTGGAATGCAGACTGCGGCCTCCCCGGACACGTGTGAACTGGCTCCATTGAGAGCCAGTCACACTTGCATGTCATGTGAATTGGATGCGGGGAAACCTGCATCCAATTTGCACATGTGTGAACCCGGCATTAAGGCTGTCAGCAGATCGGCCTCTACAAATTCAGCAGTGTCTAAAAATGGAGAGCAACTGAGTATGTGCAGAGCAGGGTAACACAGTGTATTACTGGATTTTAAACAGTATAGACACTTTTTTAACATAGCTATACCTGTACTTCATTTTCTGACTAAAGTTCCACTTTAAAGCGGAGGTCCGAGGGCTACAAAAAAAATTAAAAGTCAGCAGCTACACATACAGTAGCTGCTGACTTTTAATATTAGGACACTTACCTGTCCTGGAGTCCAGCGATGTCGGCACCCGCCGCCGATCTTAGGATCAGGGGACGGGTGCAGCTGCCTCCATCGCGGGTAAGGGAACCCGGACGTGTAAGCAGTACAGCTTCACGCCGGGCACCTTACTGCGCATGTCCTAGGCTCTGCCGCGCTCTGCTACTGGCCAGGCGGCCAGAAGCAGAGCGAGCAGGGAGGAGGGAGCCGGGCTGCTGACGTCAGCGGCCGCGTCCGCCGGCCAGAGCTCCCGGATGTGTGGAAAAGGACACCTGTCTAAAGACAGGTGTCCTCTTCCCCCTCCTCTCCGAAAGGTGCCAAATGTGACACCTGAGGGGGGGAGGAATCCAACCAGCGGAAGTTCCACTTTACGGTGGAACTCCGCTTTGAGTGAACATACAGCCAGTAAGTACAGTCAACAGAGGCAAACAGCCCAGCTCCGGAGCAAGCCCAAGCATGTGCCATCATAGGAAGCAGCTTTCTATGGTGGCACAGGGAGAAAGGAACGAAGAATGCTGGCAGGGGACCCCAGATGAGCAGTTAAAGGGGTTGTAAAGGTACATCTTACTTTTTCAGATTTCTGGCATATGAAGTATACACATCTGTGATCTATATTTGTTTTTTCCCTAAATCGTTTTTTTTTTTCAATGTTCTTTACATACCAATTGAATGCTCTTCCTAGTTTACTCTCCCTCAGCTTCCAGTGCTCAGAGCGTGCTCCTAGCCGCTACATCATAGCTCTTTGTGAACTACAACTCCTGACATGCTTAGCAGCATCGCGCATACACATTGCCGCTTTTCCCCTGCCTGCTTGACCGAGAACGTGCCTAGTTCTCGATAGCTAGCCCAGCCTCCTGTACACATACCCCTCCCAGTAGTCCCACCCATTCCCGCCTCCCCAGCATGCCCATCTTCTGCTGAGCAAAGGTGGGGCTGTGGTCCAGAGTTCCAGATTCCCGTGCCAATCAAAGGACATGGGAGGTGGAGCTACAGCGTCATCCTTGGCTGTGGCTCCCGTGCCTGCGAGCACAGCCAGTGTCTCCCCACAGGGATGTAGTCCCAGTAGTGGGAGCGTGCACGCACGGGTGCCCCCTTGAGAACAGCGCTGCAGAGGGGGCACCCATCTGGGAAAAGGACTGGAAGTGGGGAAAATGAAAAAACACATTTACGAACGAAAATGAATAAAAACATTAATGAATACATATTACACTACTGTAAAGGAGCAGGCTTTAAAAAAACCTGAGAGTTTAGTATCCCTTTATAACATTTTTTTGTATCCAAGTTAAAAAAAAAAAAATGTAACTTACAACAGATTATCGAGCTGTGCCCAGCCCATAGCATAATGTAAAGCTGTGCTTAAAAAAAATACATTACAGATCTAAACACGGCATATTTTGCACCCCTGTGCATAAGACCCTCGGCAGGAAAGGCAACATACAAGTGCTTATGTAGTTAGAAAATGTTTGATTGATCGGATGGCCAAATCCTGGTCACAGGTTCACTTTTAAGTGTTACTCCGATCAAAACTTTTCCTTGTTTCAGAGATGGCATGATGTAGAGTTAGTACCTTTGCTGAGTTTTTATCGCTGTCTGTATCAGATTTAGGAAGATTCCCTTTTGCCAGTTCCTGCCAGGCAATCACAGTCCTAGGAAAAGGAAGTGTAGGGAAATTTTCCCACGGTGACAAAAGGCAATAAAAATCAGTTTCTAAGCCTTTCTAGCATTACGAAAAAAAAAATGCTTTCTACGCTGTATGTGTCACTGCTAGAGAAATGTCCCTCCTTTCCTGTCTTGGTGACCTCAAAGCGAAAAAAAAAAAAAAAATATTTTAGGCCTTGTTCACCCATTCCAAAAAAAAAAATTGGTTGAAGTTTCACTGGACTGTACATAACTTTTAGGGGTTGATTTAGTAAGGCTGGAGAGTGCAAAATCTGGTGCAGCTCTGCATAGAAACCAATCAGCTTTCATGTTCTACTGTCAAACCTTAATTAAACAAGCTGAATTTAGAAGCTGATTGGCTACTATGCTCAACTGCACCACATTTTGCACTCTCTCCAGCCTTAGTAAATGAATCGCTTAATGCCTAAAACAATTTATTTCCCTTTGGAAGGGGCCATCAACTACATTTATATGCATATGAGCTTTAGGATATGTATACAAATGTAAGTCACTTTGTTTATGGCACTACAGGGTACAATTTTCTAAAAACGCTAGATAATCAGACAGAACACCTTCACCGAATGACATGAACAGTCCATGAGCAGTGGCTCTGGCAACAGGAATTTATGTGTCAGAATAAATGAATTCTATCGCCAGGCTGCCATGGATAGTTGAAGAGATTAGAAGAAAGAATCTTCACCGAGTTAATATTTAAGCAAAGATCTTCCAACGCATAATACCCATTAGGGGAGAACTGGTGAAGCAGTTCTTCACAGGTAATTGCTGTAACAATCAACAAGTCAACGCAATAGGCTCAATTCACCAAGATGGAAGAGTTATTTTATTTCAAGATCAATCTTCTTTTTATAATGTTCAATTAACAAATGGAAATATTGCTTAGATGTAGAGTCCTTCATTTTGGTGTATTATCACCACCTGAAATGGTTTCTTTTCCTGCTCTCCCCATCACACACCTTACTGAAAACTAGAAGTTATCGCCACCTCGAGCGGTTTTTAAATACAAAAAAAACAAAAAAAAAACAGTTTAATAACATACAAAATATGTATTACAATAAATAAATAAAAAAATGTGTGTGTTGTAATTAAAAGGTTTACAATAAAATAATCTGATCCATGTGACAATGTTTTACTAGAGAACTGAAAAATATATTTTCAATCAAAAAAAAAGAAAACATGCATGGTGGTGAAAATACTACATTTCTTGTATCCTTTTTTATTCCAACAGTTTACCATAGTTACAATGATACCTAAAGGGCAGCATCCCATGTTTTCCACTGAGGTGCCTTAACCAATCCAGCATGCTCAAATTCAGTCATCATCATGAGATATTCACAAATTTAACCAACCAAACATGATCTGGATTTTGGCCATCATCACAAACTTTCATTAATGTGCTCTAACCAATCAAACATGGCCTGAAATGTGACCATTGGAGCATAATCTAGAGCAGGGGTAGGCAACCAGTAGCCCTCCAGCTGTTGTGGAACTACATTTCCCATGAGGCATTGCAAGGCTGGCAGTTACAATTACTCCCAGAGGCATGAAGGGACTTGTAGTTCTGCAACAGCTGGAGGGCCCCAGGTTGCCTGCCCCTGATCTGGAGTTTGTACATTATCATGAGTTTTAGGCTGGGTTCACACTGCATGCCGGAGCGGATCCCAGCGGGGGTCCGGTGCATCCCAGTTTACCGTTTCAGGTCCTATTTCAGCCTGAATTTTTTGCGGAATTCGGACCTGAAATGGACCAAAAGACACGCATGGCTCCTGTGCAAATTCACACCGGAAGTGAGCCACTCTAAGAGGTGGTTCTAGGGAGTCATCCTCTTTGCTATCTGAAGGGTGCAGGCTCAGCATGAACATGTGAGCAAAAAAACGGAAATTGGATGGTTGCACTCCATTAAAACACCTTTTTTGTATCATGAAATGTTAAAATCCATAAACAGCAGAAAAATGGATAAAAAGCAGCTAACGCGTTTCACGCCTTCTTTGGCGCTTAGTCATAGCTGAGCAAATTCGCACTGGAGCCGCTCCGGAGATATGTGAACCGGCTCCATAGAGAGCCGGTCAAAATCCACAACAGTGTGACCCCAGCCTCAAACATGATCTGGAATTCCACATTGTTGTCAGTGGTGTACCACGGTGGCCATGATGTCTTGTCCAAGATATCGGTAGGCTCCCACCAGGCTGGTATATTAAATGACACAAGGCTTATTATTTAAGAATAGTCTCTGTTAAAACTAACATTGTAGCTTTTTTTTTTTTAAAGCGTTTTAGAAGCGTATTACAAGCGTTTTACAGCTCCAGATGTTTAGAAAGCACTAGGGTGGGGAGAGGGAGACGAAATTAGGGATGGGGAGCTTCTATTTGAGCGTAAAATGCTCAAGTCAGGCGTTTATATTGAAGTCTATGGGGCCAAAAACGCCTGTAATCTGCCAGAAAGAAGCTCGTGTACTTTTTTTGAGCTTTAGGCATTTTGCTTCAGGCAACAGAATGCTCAGATGTGAACAGGGGCCATTGAAATGAAAGGGATTTGGCATGTTGAGCGTTTTAGAGCTACAAGCTTCAAGCAGAAAATTTCTCAGGTGTGAACGGGGCCTAACTTATCAGGCCATTTCACACCACTGTTCTGCAGTGGTATGCATAGGGTTGCCACCTCATCCCTTTAAACCCGAACACAAATGAATTACTCAGGTTCTGAGACTAATTTATTGCAGATAATACACCAAGAGAGTTTAATTACCACCTTAATCAGCCACAGAAGCTGTGTAATTAACATGTGTTCAGGTTTAAAGGGATGAGGTGGCAACCCTAGGTATGCATTGAAAAAGAGTACTGCATGCAGTCATTTTTTTTCAGCACAATGCCATCACACCATGGTGCAGTAGGCAGAACTTAATGAATTGTGAACTGGGATCAGTGTATCGCCACTAATATTCCCAGCTCAACAACAACATCCATGCATTCAGCAGATATAGAACTTCACTGACAATCAATATATTGGTGCAATTCCTGTGGATTCTCTATTGAACTTTAAAAAACAATTAATAGTACTGAAAATCAGCATGACTTTTTCCCAGAGTATGCCAGTGAACTAATGTAGTATCAATAGCTCTATATTCAGGAAGGTTGCTTATCCACTTAAGGACCAAGCCTCTTTTTGAGATTCAGTGTTTACAAGTTAAAATAATTTTTTTTGCTATAAAATTACTTAGAAACCCCAAACATTATATATATATATATATTTCTAACACCCTAGAGAATAAAATGGCTGTATAAAATTGCAATACTTTATGTCACACTGTATTTGCGCAGCGGTCTTTCAAGCGCGATTTCTTTGAAAAAATTCACTTTTTTGAATTAAAAAATAAGACAACAGTAAAGTTAGTCCAATTTTTCTATACTGTGAAAGATAATTTTATGCCGAGTAAATTGATACCCAACATGTCATACTTCAAAATTGCGCTCGCTCGTGGAATGGCGACAAACTTTGGCACTTAAAAATCTCCATTGGTGTCATTTAAACATTTCTACAGGTTATCAGTTTTGCGTTACAGAGGAGATCTAGTGCTACAATTATTGCTCTCACGCTAACGATTGCGGCGATACCTCACATATGTGATTTGAACACTGTTTTCATATGTGGTCGCGACTTACGTATGCGTTCACTTCTGCGCACCAGCTCGGCGGGACATGGCACTTTAAAGTTTTTTTTTCTAATTATACTTTTTATTTTTACACTGTCCATTTAAAAAAAAAAAAAATGGGTCACTTTTATTCATATTATAAGGAATGTAAACATTCCTTATAACAGAAAAAAAGCATGCCAGGACCTCTTAAAAATTAGATCTGGGGTCAAAAAGACCTCAGATCTCATATTTACACTAAAATGTAATAAAAAACAAAAAATAAATGTCATTTGCAAAGATAAAAAAAATATATATTTTTTCTCCTTTTAAGATCATTGGGCAGAAGTGACGTTTGACGTAGCTTCCGCCCTTCAATGCTATGGAGCCGAGTGGGTGGCATCTTCTGCTTACTCGGCTCACAGGCATTGAGCAGAAAAGACCCAATTGTCTCCGGTAAGCAGGGGAGAGGACGGAAAAGTGGCAGGGGGGGCACCTCTCACACCCCCGATAAAAGTGATCTTGTGTGACTTTGCCGCAGAGACCACTTTTATCTGAAAGCCGACCACCCGCTGTTTAAAAAAAATATCGGGGTTATGGTAACTATCTGCTCCCGTATTCAATGGCAAAGTACCGCCATATAACGATGGCGGGAGGTCTGGAAGTGGTTATAGAATGCAGTGGCATGATTGCCTATTTATACAAAATGTTGGTGATGGCACATAACAGCATAACTAATTAAAGAGGTTGTAAAACCTCTAAAAACAAAAACCTGCAACACAATGGCATAATAGAAACATAGAAAAGTGACGGCAGAAAAAGACTGAGTAGTCCATCGAGTCTGCCCCTATTTATTTACATTAACCTTGTTGTCTGACTATAGATTTATGTTTATCCCAAGCATGTTTGCTAATGAGCCTCATTATGAAATACTTACCTGAGATCGGAGCTGTTGCAGCAGTCCCCGCACACCGCTGTCTCCGCCGACATGTTTCACAGAGCTTCTTCCGGGTTTGCGGGCTCCAACGCTGTAATTGGCAGAAGCTGCCAGTCACGGCACTGGCCCTGAAAAAACCGGCACCAGCGGGCTGTTCCTGAAGTGCGCATGCATCAATGACGTCGACAAAGGCGCGTATAATGAATATCTCCTAAACTGTGAAAGTTTAGGAGATATTCACGGTACCTACAGGTAAGCCATATAATAGGCTTACCTGTAGGTACAAGTGATGTAACAGTTTACAACCACTTTAAACACAAGTAACAAATTAGATCTCTTGAAATCACAAGGACAACATGGAAATCACACACAAGTCAGCTTAGCTTCAACGCACCAGAACTACCTGTAGTATGTGGCACACAAGTCAAAGAATGGCTGCTTTCATAAAAACCTAACCACGTTTTTGTATTGACAGGCTCCCTAATAAACAGTCTTAATTGGATATAGGACTAAAATGTACCATTTTAGACATACACTATATTACCAAAAGTATTGTGACGCTTGCCTTTACATGCACATGAGCTTTAATTGCGTCCCATTCTTAGTCCGTAGGGTTCAATATAGAGTTGGGCCACCCTTTGCAGCTATAACAGCTTCAATTCTTCTGGGAAGGCTGTCCACAAGGTTTAGGAGTGTTTATGGGAATGTTTGACCATTCTTCCAAAAGCACATTTATGAGGTCAGGCACTGATGTTGGACGAGAAGGTCTGGCATCCAGTCTCCGCTATAATTCATCCCAAAGGTGTTCTATCGGGTTGAGGTCAGGTCTCTGTGAAGGCCAATCAAGTTCCTCCCCCCCAAACTCACTCATCCATGTCT
>BLSH010068731.1:117731-133686 GCA_018402905.1 Glandirana rugosa
AGCATGTTAAAAGCAAATTAGTCATGTCGACAACAGACTATTATGTTATGTTTATGTGATGTTGTGTATTGATGTAGTGAAGGCTAAAAAAGAAGACAGTATGCTCTTATAAGCACTGAAATCATTTGAGAAGGCTAAGCTAGACTCTAATCGTACGTCTTTTTTACCTGCTAGACAGCAGACTAAAAGCCTGGCACACATGTCCCGACATCGAGAGACAAATACACCCCCGTACTTTCCATGTCATCCTAACGGTATTAAATGGTACAGAAAAAAAAAAGGACGTGGCGCCAAGCTACATAACAGAAAAGTTTATAGTGAAAAAAGCCTTACACTGAATTCCTATATTACTGTATATTTGCAGCAGTTAGGACTCATTCACATCGAACCGCGGTGCAGGAAAAAAAAAAGACATGGTAAATTATGGCAATCCTACTGTACCTTTCATGCCCCCACATAAACAGAGAGCTACAGCCCTGTACACACGGTCCGAAAATCAGACGACAGATCGTCCATTTTTTCTGCATGCTAATCTCAGATCGAATCGGAAGAGTTTACTAAAGTCACGAATATTCTCGTATGACAGAAGAAAAAATCGGAAGTGATGTAGTTATGTGTTGTAGTGTATTTGTATTGTATTATCAGACAACAGCTGTACTGATTAAACGAAAATTGTACGATGTGTTATCATACGTTCAAAATTTTCAAGCATGTCCGATCGGATATTATTGGATGAACTGTCATGATCGGCTCTCGTAAGATGTGTACTAACGATCCATTTATCGTAGGATTGCATCGTAGGCGGCATTTTTTGTCCGGTGTTTGTACAGGCCTCTAGTAAGGCTACTTTCACACTGGGGCGGGCAGTAGCGGTAAATCGCCACTAGTTTCAGCACTGATTTTCCACTGTTATAGCGTCGCTATGGCGTCACTATGCAGGCGGTTAAAAGTGCCAGCGCGCTTCTGAGGCGGTGTGCAGCCACTTTGAAAGCACATGCCATTGATTTCAATGGCAGGGGCGGTGGAGGAGTGGTGTATCACCGCTCAGCGCACCGTTCCAAAGATGCTGCTTGCAGGACTTTTTGTAACGTCCTGCAAGCGCACCGCCCAGTGTGAAAGCAATCAGGCTTTCACACTGGGATGGATGGGGGGTGTTTTGCAGGCGCTATAAGGGTGCTATTTTTAGCCCAAAAGAGCATGAAACATGCCCCAATGTGAAAGTAGCCTAAAAGTTTCCAGCACCCTGCCCCAGTCACAGGATTTGATGGACAGCGGTGGGAGCCAATGCCTCCTGCCGCCTCAGCAAAGCCTGTGACAGCAGGGAGAGAAGGCAGAACTCTTGCAGACAAGTAAAGTGGAGCTCCACCCAAAAGTGGAACGTCCGCTGATCTGCTTCCTCACCCCTCCGGTGCCACATTTGGCACCTTTCAGGGGGAACGGGTACCTGTTTTTGACAGGTACCCTTCCCCACTTCCAGGAGACAGTGCTTCGAGCATGTGCAGTAGGGAACCGGCTGTGAAAATCGGCTGGGGGGCCGACATTGCGGGCTCCCTGAACAGGTAAGTGTCCATATATTAAAAGTCAGCAGCTACAGTATTTGTAGATGCTGACTTTTAATTATTTTTTTCCCCAGGCAGAACTCCTCTAAGTTTTAAACCAAAAAAGTAACAAAAGTGGGAGAAGCCAGTGAGGTTGATATGTGTCCATGCGTGGACCAAAGATTGGTAGATTTTACACTATTCACTGACCATATATGTACATGCAGCATAACTAGCATTTTCTGCCTTCATTCCTAAAAAATGTCACTAATCATAATGGCATATATCGCCTAATCTTCTTACAAGAAAATAAAAACCAACATCCTATGGGCACCCAGTTGTCATGGGCAATATGGACATGTTTCATTTTTTTCCAGTTTGATGATCCTTATGAAAACTAAGTGGCGAAGAATCATTTTATTCTTCTGTTAAAAAAAAAAAAAAGGATTTCTAATCAGACGTCTGGGAGACCGAATTCTTGACTGCATATATTTCAAGATGTAGTCCCTTTACTGTACACAATAATCCAACTGTAGCCAGCACCATGGAATGGCCTAAATCAAAATGAGGTTACCAGGGCAACCACACCCACCGCACTCCTACTCCTATGGTGCTGGCCTGTGTGCATGCTATGGTTGGGGAAGAGAGACATTTCTAAGGCTCATAAGCACATAGTAAACCTTGAAGATGACCAGGGGTGGGTGCATTGCACAAGCCTAACGATACATGTGGACATCTTAAAGTGTGACTAACCTGTCCATCTAAAAACATGAATCCAGCATAATGTCCTAAACACTTTATACATGTTTACACACTGTTTTTCCCAACATTGTGTTCCACTACACTATCCATGAAGGCTGTTTTTCATTAGCGTGCACTTTTTGTTTTTTTAGTTATAAGCAGTGCGCCGATATTGCTTTACAAATCCCAGAAATGATTGCGCCTGCCCATGCATGCACCCCTATTTTCATTCGTGCTTGCTAGCATCTCCCATAAGTGTCAGCTGCTGTCACTCAAGAAGCCCATGGGCCATGATCCTATTAGCACTCTGTGAAGTCAGTAACACACAGGAACATGGGTAAACTGCCGGCTGCCAACCGCTCTGTTCCTCCAGCGTGCACATGCTTATACAGGCTAAGACTGAAATCCAACCAAACTGACTGACAGTGTTAGGCTCTGTCCCTACGCGTTTCATCATTAAAGGGAATTGGTCATCCCCCCGGGGATGTCCGTTGATGATGACACCTGAAGGGGAGGCGCTCAACGCTGTCAACTGGTTTGGTAGGACTTTGGTCTCAACCTGTGTAAGCTGGAGGGACCGAGCGACCAATGGTTTACTCGTATTTCTGTGTGTTACTGGCTTAGCTTCAAAGAGCACCAATAGGATCATAGAGAGGCTGCTTTTGTTTTATGGATGTGAATATATTTTTTATTGTTTAATAAAAATTATATTAATGGTATCACACAATGTGAGTCTTTCCTTATGGTCCAATCCATCCATCCAGGTTTTGTGGAGTAATGGAGGATTGCTGCTGCTTCAGGTGCTCATGCCATGGATTTCCTATCGAGGATAAAGGAGATGCAAGCAGTGTTTGCCTAATCTGTAATAAGATAGGCACACAAGTTTGATGAGTGCCAACACTAATGTGCGGTGAAGGGGTCATTATGGGAGAGCACTGGGTGGTGTCTGGAATTGAAGATTTCCGTCCTTTTTAGAACATTTTGTTTTGAAACACAGGATTTCATGTTCTATTTACTTGTTTGTTTTTTTTTAGTTTTGTAACTTTGTTTATATGCGCTATTTGTGATTTTTTTCATGTGACATATTGTTTATTCATTGATTCATAGCGGCTGACTTTTAATAAGGACACTTACCTGTCCATGGAGCCTGCAATGTAGGCCCCCCCGAGACCGGTTCGGGTGCAGGTGCTGCCATTCCAACTAAGTGAAACCGGCAGTGGAGCTTTGTGAATGGCCCGCTTATCTTCTGGGACACACACAGGTCCCAGAAGGCAGTGGGGGAGAAGAAGGAGGGCTCGGCGCAGAAGAGGACGTGATGTACTTCGCCGCGACCAGGCTAGGATGGAAGTACACTCAGTACTTCTAAAAAGGTAGGAAAAAAAAAAGATGTACAAAAAACGAGGGGTGGAGGGGTGGTCTTTAGTTTAAGACAACCTCGTAAAAGTGGGTGGAACTCAGCTTTAAGCACTGGACCTGTTATTAGATACATGATTTTCATGTTACCAGAAGGATGGTGTTATCTTTGTTCAGGCATCATCCACGGTCAACAATCACATTCTGGACTGAGATGCTGGGCTCAGAGGTGTGACAATCCTGTATCTTTTAGTGCCTGTGCAGTGCTTGGCGGTGTTCACAAATGACTAAACCAGATCAGCCCGATGCATTCTCTCATCTTATGACTTGCTACAAAAGTTATAATGTTGTAGTGTGATGATTACTGGAGGAGAGAAGACTGAGGAAATGCTTCCTACTGCTTGCAGCAAGCTAATGACATCTTAGCCTATGCAAAGTCACAGACTAAAAATCACAAAGACAGCTTTTTAATTTTAATTTTGGAAAAACTGTTGCTGTATACTGTGATATGCAATGAATTTATTCATGCAGACATGTAAAGTTACTGACAGGAACACTTTAAGGTACAGTCATCTAACTGTTACAAATCAGGAAGAATGGACAGGTTTCCTGTCGGTAAAAAGGGCATTTCCTCATTCTCCCTACACTTACTTTCAGATAGCTCACAAAGTGAGCAATAACAACACGGGGCTGAGATGTGTGATACATGTGTATATAAAGGCTACTACATTGGGATCAGAATTTACACGACACTCTCATCTCTGGGCCAGCCGTCTAATTCCTGGAAGACACTGACCTTGAATGACACCTGAACAAAAATAGCATTGTCCTTCTGGGGGGGGGAAGAAAGATGAAGGCAAAGGGAGAACTGAACCCCCTTGAGAGGTAATAAATGCTTTGCATTGCTTAGTACACATTCACTTGTGACCCATGCACACCCCCCAATACAGCATCCTAAACTTTACAATTCAGGAGGGTTGAGAGTTTGGCTTTAAACATCTTAGACATGCTAAAACTATTGTAAGTAACCGCTCATAAGCCCTGTATACACCAACCGTGAGTACCAGCAGGAACCAGGTACATGTGTACCGCTGTCTGTTCAAAGACTGGCTTCTGTCAAAGGTCTTGCTGGAAAACAAGCATTCGATCAGCACCTGCAGCCAATGGCTGCAAGCACTGATCAGTGTATGCTGGTAGGAAGTGGGGGAAGGGGATCCCCCTGTCAGAATGCAACAGCATAGCAGGAGAGATCCCTGCATTAAACATCATTGTATTGATGTGGGGATCTATCAGTTTTTCTTTGTTTAACCTACTGGTGTATATCCAGCTTTAGGCCCACTACAGCTGGCCAAGCCTTGTAGACAACTTCTAGAGCTTCCAGCCTTTGAACGATTGCTCAATAGACACACACAACCCGGCTCAGGAGCAAGCCTGCAGGTGTGCTCCCCAAGGTGGATCTGATTTAAATCACTAGTAAAAAGGCTTGATTTAAATCAACTCACTTTAAATCATAATTATTAAAGAGTAACTGTCATCTCTGTCCTGTAGAAGCTCCTCCTCTGACCCGCTGTTGACTCACCGACAGTACCATTCACTTTAATGGGACGGCTGGTGATGCGGCAGTAACACAACAAGGTGAGGGATGTGGCGGTAGCTGGTGAGTGAATGCTAACAGGTGCTGCCATGATGGATCTGGAATGACAGGTGCTCTTTAAATGTAAGGACTTTATTTACCCTACGAAGCCAGTCTGCAATCTTTGGGGGTTCTGTTGAACGTCAGAAGGCAGGAACACTAAATATAAGGACTCATTCTTGCTGGTAGTTAGAAACTTTAACATTTGCAACAAAATGAAGGTTTCCTATTTAAGCTGTCAGGTTAGTAAAACAGCGATATCAGAATGGATTAAATCATACAGTTTGTAGTGTACACAGATTTGCAAAACAATGGGATAAAGGATTATTCCTGAACTTTGTTTTATCTCATGGTGACTGTGACATTGTGTGAATGCATCAATGCAGTGCATGTTATCTCTGCAGAGCTTGGATTCATTGAATGAGTTTACCAAAATTGTAAATATTACAGAATATACAGCCTCATGCTACATAACTAAGCTCCATTTCATGCTGAATAAACGAAATTATTAATGTATCCTAAATAAAAAAAACAATTTTAGATAGATTTTTACTCCAAAAACATTTTATTGAAATACATTTGATAAAAAAAAAAAATCGATTTGAATCCAAAAAATCTGATTTAAATAAAAAAAAAAAAAAAAAAACAGATCAGAAAAAGTGGAAACCACCCTAACCTATAACTAGAATTTGCAGTAAGGTGCACATGGAAGCGACTTCCTATGGGAGGATCCCAGAAAAGGAGGTTTGGGCCACTCTTTGCAATACCATTGCACAGAGCAGGTAAATAAAAAATGCTTGTTATTTAAAAAAGAAAACTGAGACTTTATAATAAACTTTTTAATATCCAACAAAGGGTAACTTGATTGTAACATCAGTTGGCAAAGTCATTCCTTGGTTTCAAATTGTGTTTACTCATAAGTACCAATTAGTTCAAATAAAGCACAATGAAATAGGTTACACTTCAAGAAACCTGTGCAGACGTTAATAGGTGAGCTTAAACTGCTTCAAGAATGCAAGGGGCAAAAAGTGAAAATGACAAATTTGGCAAGAGATCTGGAACACACTGTGCACATCACAGTGCAGAATTTACCATGCAGTGTTAATGGAAGCCAAATAAAAACTGCCAAAATAAACGGTTTTAGATGAGTGTTGGCAACAAACGCATCTATTAAAATGTGATTTTTGGGAATAACTTAGTATACCCTAACAGATTCAATGGATTTATACGTTTACGCTAGTTATACAGGATTCTATAAAACAAGCCTTGCATACAAAAGCTCACAATCTATTCAGGTCTAAATGCCACTTTTGCTAACCGATGACAGTATTCTAATATATGCATGAAAAATCCACATACATTTATAAAAGGATTCCCCATCCATATATCCGGATTCATCTCTTCAGAAAAAATCTTCTAAATATATTGAGATACCAAGCAATCAGAGTGAGCTATGTCTTATTTTAATATTTTATTTATTTTTATTTTTTATTTTTTAGGCTAACAAGACCTTCCAGACATAATTGCCATTGTTGTGCTGTAAGATTAGTAGACTGGATGTAGATAAGGTATATGAAGACTATACTACTTTTACATACAATATACTATGAAGAGGAACACAACTATTCACAAAAGGAAACCTGCTTTCTCCAAACAATATTTCATGGAAATCAGAGATAAAAATAGGTTGGGTCACAAGCCATAACATATTTCACTAAAAATAGAACCTAAAGCAAGACTTTTTCTTTACTTTTGGATAGAGCGGAGAGGGAATGGAACCCCTGTCAGTGTTTATTGCGCTCTGTGCCCCCGTTTCACTCCCTGTATTTGTCCTGTTTATCATTATCATTGAAAGAAAACAAAATCCCAAATTTTGGGATGTTACCAGAAAAATAATGGAGGGGAAATCTTCCAATGGGGACACTAGTTCTGGTGACCTGGGGGTCCCCAAGGAATTTCCTTCATTTGCAGGGATTTCCTCTGACTTCCTGTTTGCCTATGAGACACAAATGAGGAAAAAAAATCTGACAGGGGTTATAACCCTCCCTTACTCTCAAATAAAAAAAAAAGGGATTTTATTAAAACTTACCGTAAAATCCTTTTCTCCGAGTTCACTGACAGACGGAGCTCCCCATACGTGTGGGGTTTTATGCTGGTCTCACTAGGAGTTAACTAGGGAGGGAAAAGAAACAGCTGGCCCCTCCCATGGGGGCCATCTTCTCTTCCCACATAAAACCCCCTCATAGCATAGCTCTTCAGTTCGTACACAAGCCGTACAAGAACAGAGCACAGAGGGGTGGGTAAACGCTAACAACAGTACCCAACTGAACCTCTAAGGAGGCGCCAGACGCGCCTACACTGCCGCCTGCAAAACTTTGCAGCCCAAAGCAGCATCCGAAGATGCAAACACATCAACTTTATAAAACTTAGTGAAAGTGTGAACCGAGGCCCAAGTGGCCGCCTTGCACACCTGTGACACCGAGGCCTGGTGTCTGAAAGCCCAGGAAGTGCTAACAGCCCGGGTAGAATGAGCCGTGACCAGAAAAGGGGGAACCTTGCCCCGAACAGAATACTCATGGGTCACGGTTTTTCTAATCCAATGAGAAATCGTAGCCAACGAGGCCGCCAACCCCTTGCGCGGACCCTCTGGCAGCACAAACAAAGCATCAGCTTTTCGAAAAAAAAGCTGTAGCAGCCAAGTACACTCGTAAGGCCCTCACTACGTCCAAAGCATGCAACTCAAACTCCTTTGGATGCGATGGACGAGGGCACAATGAAGGAAGGACAATATCTTCTTTAATGTGAAAGGAAGAAACCACCTTCGGAAGGAAGGAAGGAGAGGGTCGCAAGACCGCATTATCCTTATGCATGACTAAGTAGGGAGACTTGCACGATAGTGCTGCTAATTCAGACACCCGTCTAAAATTGAATAAAAAACGGTCACAAACAGGACCGCAATTCCCCTGAAGGGAAGCCAGGTCAACTCCTTGCAAACTAGGCATTGAAACTGAAGAGCTATGCTATGAGGGGGTTTTATGTGGGAAGAGAGGACGGCCCCCATGGGAGGGGCCAGCTGTTTCTTTTCCCTGCCTAGTTAACTCCTAGTGGGACCAGCATAAAACCCCACACGTAATGGAGAAGCTGTGTCTGTCAGTGAACGATAGGAGAAATAAATGTTGCCTATAGTTTTACTTTAAAGTAAACTTATGCTTTGTCTATGTAGAGCAGGGTTTCTCAACCAGAGTTGCTAGGAGGTTGCTAGGGGTTCCTTGAGCAATGGTCAATTTCTACTTCTCAGATAAATTCCCAATGACATCATTGATCTTTTTAGCTATCTGTAAGGGGGTAATTCTTCCCATTGACCACAAGTGTAAGGAGCATTCTTCCCATTGACCATCACACTAATGTATCATGAGTTGTAGATTTTTAATTTTTAGTAGGAGTTCCCCAAGACGGGAGAATTATTTCAAGGGTTCCTCGGTGTTGAAAAGGTTGAGAAAGGCTGATGTAGAGCAAAGAAACAGGTTCATTTCAGTGGGGATCCCACCACCATGCTGGTTCTTACCTTATTATTACCGCTGCTCTGTTTGGCTGAAATGTGCGAAGAAAAATACATAGTGCTTGAAGGTATGGGGGTGAACTGACCTGCAAAATTGTAGATTTCCTGGGGCTTCTGCTGCCAAACAGAGCAGGCTTTAATGGCATCCCAGTTTAAGTCCATAGAGTTCAATACTGAGTTGGCCCACCCTTTGCAGCTATAAGAGCTTCAACTCTTCTGGGAAGGCTGTGCACAAGGTTTAGATGCGTCTATGGGAATGTTTGACCATTCTTCCAGAAGTGCATTTGTGAGGTCAGGCACTGATGTTGGATGATAAGGCCTGATTTGAAGTCTCCGCTCTAATTCATCCCAGAGATGTTCTATCAGGTTGAGGTAAGGACTCTGTGCAGGCCAGTCAAGTTCCTCCACCCGAAACTCATCCAGATCTTATGGACCTTGTTTGTGCACTGGTGCGCAGTCATGTTGTAACAGGAAGGGGCCATCCCCAAACTGTTCCCACAAAGTTGGGAGCATGAAATTGTCTGCACTGCAGTGTAGTTGAGCATCATGGGAAATGTAGTTCCAAAACACCTGGGGTGCCACGGTTCGCCATCCCTGGCCTAGATCACCTTTATGTAGAGCAAAAATTCTTTTTTTCAGATGCTCAGAGAGTTCTTTGCCATGAGGTGCTGTGTTGAATTTCCAGTGACCAGTATGAGAGAGTGATAACACCAAATTTAACACACCTGCTCCCCATTCACACCTGAGACCTTGTAACACTAACGAGTCACATGACACCAGAGAGGGAAAATGGCTAATTGAGCTCAATTTGGACATTTTCACTTAGGGGTGTACTCACTTTTATTGCCAGCAGCTTAGACATTAATGGCTGTGTGTTGAGTTATTTTGAGGGGACAGAAAATTTACACTGTCATACAAGCTGTACACTCACTACTTTATATTGTAGCAAAGTGTAATATATATATCCTTCCTAAAGATGTCTGCCCTCACGTTGTAAGTGCTGCACAAACTGTTGGCGCTATATAAAGCCTATATATATATAAATATATATATATATATATACACACACATGTCGTTGTAACATGCATTTCTGCACATTTTATCTAAGATTATACTATAAGCAGCTCTGCAGCACAGATGATTTTTTTACAAGCAGGCATAGTTGGGCAAATCCACATTCAAGTCCTAGGTTGGCCTGGCTGCTTCCTTAAAGCGGTTCTATTGTCCGCTTGCACATTTTTACCTACAGGTAAGCCTATAATAAGATAAGGTAAAATGATGGTTTAGGAGATTTTCACCTTGCATGCGCTTGCTGATGTCATCGGCGCATGCGCTGCGAAGGTCCAGCAGATGGTGCCGGAACGAAGGACTCCTGGCGCTTGACACCATCACGGCTCTGGCCACTCACAGCGTCGGAGCCGCGAATCTGGAGGAAAAACGCAGAGGGAACATGTCAGCTCCCTCAGCGGTGACCGGGCACGTATTAGCATACTAGCACATACTAGCACATTATGCTATTGTCTTGCAGGTTTTTTTTGTTTGTCTTTTCCCCCAGTGGTTTACTACTGCTTTAAGTAGTTCTCCCCATTGTAGACTATCTTTGCTAATGAGCTGTTCATTACCTAAATTTATTTAACAGAAAAAAGTAAGCAATTAACAGTTCACGTTAACATATGGAAAAATGATATTGCTCTCCTTTTTTTTTTCCATGACATAGTCTGCATTTCACCGATATCTTAGTATAGTTGTGTTTCGTGTTGTGATAAGATAGCATTGTTGAATATACATTAAAGGAATAATATAGTCTGTGATATTATCAAAACCTTTCAACAATGACTTTACAAGCTAGAGGATATCCTTTCCCCTGCTAAAGGACCAACTAATTTCAAAACCCCAAAAGGCTCATTTGAAAGCTACAAATATTTTCACATTTTCAAGCTAATCTCCAGGTTTCATGGTTAGTTTCTACCAAGCTTGTCCAAATGAACTTTTTACCTCTTTATCTCAACAGTTGCAGTGGCTTTGAGCACTATATAAATCATCTGTTAGCCTGAGCTACATGGTCAGCAACCTTTTGGACCCAACGGACCACGAAACTCACAGGTTTGAATCCCACGGACCACAAACTTGAATTTTGCATGCCTTATACACACAATGCTCTGGTTCTCTGCCTTCCTCGACTCAACCCCCCCGCACTCTGCATCACACTGTTGCCTTGAGCCCCATACAAATGGGCAGAATGTCGGTAGACAACAGCTGGGTCCAAAAAAAAAAAAAAAAAAAAAATTCAGCCTGTGTGCACCTCAGTCTGTCGCATGTGCATACTGGAAAACCAGCAGCCGAGCGACTCCTGATCTGCACTCTCAGCCAATGGCAGAGAGCACTGATCAGAGTGTTTTGACTTAGTGGGGAAATCGTTGAACAAACCATGCATGGTTAGTACAGCGGCTCCGACCGGAGCTGTCAGTTTTTTTCCATGCAACCCAGCGAAAACTGTAATCTGTACCCGGTTTTACACAGACTCCTCATTGGATTTCACCTCCTTATCCATGTGTTCAGGCTCCGTGCTCCCTCCTACATTCTGTGATCAGCGCTGCGATTGGAAGTCCCCTGCTTTTTGTGAGTTCACAAAAGCCAGAACGACAGAGGAAGTATCATTGGGTATCAATGCATGCTGACATTGACTTTTAGCGCGCACTGAGAACAACACTGGAAACATCATTGGGCGATATACACCTGCAACAATGTTAATCTGTGTCAGAACCTCTGGGGACCACCAAAATGTTCTTGTGGACGACTTACTGGATGGTATAGAGCACTCTGTTCTGACAGTGAGATAAGACCTTTCCATCCCACTCCTGGAACAAAATCGAGTGCTCAGCCATTCAAGGGAAGCTTTGAATTCTATGAATGAATACACAGCTTTCTCTGATTGGCTGAAGCAGGGGTATGTTGTCACAAACAGCCTATCAGAGGAAGCTTTGTATTCATTCTGAAGATTTTAGGCACCCTCTGCAACAAAAAAAGTAATTTTTGGTGAGATACTCCCAATCTTGAGGTCCTTGTGTACTGGGTCTTTTAGCTGCCAGTTTCAGGTGTCTTGTTTGTATAGCACGTCTTCTATATTCTAAATGCCTATGAAATTGTGTGCTTTTAAAAATATGCTGTAATAAAATTATTATATTTTTATCTATTTGAGAGATAAAGTCCATGCCTCCACCCCCAAACCTCTATACTCCCAAAAGGTTAATAAAGTCTAAAGGGATGCAGACCCTGCAACTTTCCCTATTAGAACACTGCAAGTGCATTAGCTGATAATAAAAAATTCACTTCCATTCAGAATCACTTTGCACATTGACATAATTAAACTGCTTTTTCTTCAGAGCAGAAACAGATAGGAATCTGCAACAAAGTTTGTTAAAATCCCTGCAATGTACATAGATCATTTTTGCATCCCAACAAAAGTGGAGTTACTCTTTAAAGGCTTCATCCACAGTTAGAAGGAGAATGGCAATGACTAGTTGCGTCACTGTGACTTAACAAGACATATTGCAGTCAGCTCATCAAAAGCAGCACAGAATTAAAACAGGAAAAATTGTAAAATCAAAGAAAAAAAATATTATAAAAATATTATGTAACTGCTGCGAAAGATTGAGAAACTTAAGGAAACAATGAGGCAGACTGCATTACAGTAAGCTGTACGGAGGCCAAGGGATGAGGAAAGCAGACAGCATACAGAACAGTAACAAAAAAGGAGGATATGCAAAAGTACAACCGTGCATCGGAAGGACAAAGCACTGGGCTTCCTTGTATGTTTACCACCTTTCACAAAAAGGTCCTTTCACTTTAGCTGTATTCTTCTCGGAAGTGGGGCACTCCTGCCTTAAGCCTTTACATAACACTGCAACAATATCCCTGCAACGCTGTAATATGACAGATGGGCTAAATAGTATATAAGGAAACAATTCAGACCAATCTACCAGAGTGCACTCAAATATCATGCCTTGTTTTTTAACCCAATAGGAAGACTTATGTAACTATCACTACAAATAACAAGTACTGGCCACTGCTGACTGCGTTTCGGGTATTTAAATGGCATTAAATAAGTATATTCGTTTAATAGTAAAATTCATTTTGGAAACACGCTGGCTGAGAGATAAAGCATGTACATGATATACACCAGCAGTAGCAGCATTACTGAACAAGCAAACATTTTTAATCACTATAAGGCAGTGGTTCTCAACTCCGGTCCTCGGGACCCACCAACAGGCCAGATTTTAAGTATTACCTTGGGGAGATGCAGACTAGAATACTGCAATCACTGAGCAGCAAATGATATCACCTGTGATGTATTTCAGTTATCCTGCAAACCTGGCCTGTTAGTGGGTCCCGAGGACAGGAGTTGAGAACCAATGCTATAAGACCCCTTTCACACCAATCAACATGCCTGGTGAAGGGGTCCTGCGTGGCTCCAAAATGTTGCACTTTCTGTGATGTGATCTTTCTTTGAATAAAGAACTTTTGGACGGTGATCCTTGGTGTGCTGGCGAATACTTACACTTGATTGATGCTTCCAGTAACCAGCTGGGAATCGCTGCAGCACCCACCCCTACACAGGCCTTACTTTGCCAGAAAGGTATGCGCTTGGAAAATTGACAAGACCCTTTCACACCAAGGCGTTTTTCAGGCGTTTTTTGTGCTAAAATTAGCACATAAAAAGCGCATCAAAAACGCTCCCCATGCATCTCAATGGATGCTTTCACACCAAGGCGTCGCGCTTGCTAGGGGTTGAAAAAAGTCCTGCAAGCAGCATCTTTTCAGCTTGTTTTGTGCGCTCAAATTAGTGCCTCAAAAACACCCATGTTAATTGAAAATAATGGTTAAGCGCTTGAAAAGCGCATGAAATGTGCACTGAGGCTGTGGAAAGGTCACATGATTGAAACACAAACATTTGAAAAGTGCTTGAAAAGCCCTTAAAAAACGACATTAGAGGGGCACTATTTATACCAGTAGCGATTTAAAAGCGCGACAAAAACGCACACTAAAATCATGGAGTTTTACAGAATTTTACAGGCTTTTTTCCAATGCCTTGGTGTGAAAGGAGCATTAGGCCTCTTGCAGTGGCCCATCCAATGTCAATTCTGGAGTATTTACCCCACTTTGAAAGCCCAGGCGCTGCCGTCCATTGACATGAAAGGCTGGGTGCGGCTGTACTCGGGTATACGTTGGTGCTGGTGTAAACACGAGTATAGAGTATGGGTACATGCAAAAAAATATAGAGCTTTTCTTTTATTTTTTTTGCACATGCCTGCTGCATGGCACCTAGTTGCAAGAGATCTAAAACAAACCAGTAAACATTTCAAATACAAGTTTGGAACTAGATTATTTTTAAATGAAATCTTGACTTCCTGTATAGTAAATCTACAGAAAATAATAGCCATCTGTCATTTTTATTACAAACGTTTGCATCATTAGGCTCCATGCACTCTGAAGCTGATAAACTACCGTTTATGGTCGTTTGGGCATTTTTTTCACAGCCCATAAACGCCCTTTTATATTATCCTATGTGTCCATGCACACATGGATGTTTATTGTCGTTTAACGGTAGTGGCGTTTATGGGCTGCTATCTGAACGCCTTGAATTGGTGTTCAAGAGTCGTTCTGCTGACCACAAAAAACGCTGGAAGCTTAAAAACGCTCATAAACTCTCAAAAACGTTGCTCACCAGTGTTTTTGGTTGTTTTGGATCCATTGAAAAAAAACAAAAAGAAAAAACTGACGCTCAAAAATGATAGTGCATTAACACTGATGAAAGCTGAAAGGCTCACTACATAGCTACTGACCTTTTTAGATTTTTTTTTTTTTTTTTTTAACGTCCAGCGTGCATGGAGCCTAAAGTTCCCCACACACGGTGTGACAGTCGTATGTAAACGGTCGTACGACCACTTGTTGTACGATCATCCGACCGTTAGTATTCGCGATTAGAACAGGCGTCGTGCGACGGTCGTACAACAGAAGTTGGATGAGCAAACTAGAAAATTTTGGTTGTACAACAAGCGCTCGTACGACCGTTGTATCGTGTGTACAGAGAAGTTGGTCCAACAAGTTGTACTGTGCAAAACACGCATGCCCAGAAGTGTCCGTTCGTGTATACCTACATTCCTAATTCACAAATCACATACACCTGAACTTCCTTTATATACACTCGTAACACGTCACCACGTTTGGCGTGGTCGTACGATCGCTTAGTGCATGTCAGTACGCGAGATACAACAGCCAACATACGATTTGGGCCGCTCGGTTGTCGCACCGTGTGTACGAGGCTTAAGACTGCATGGCAAAATCACGAATGTTAAAGCTGAACTCCAGCCAAACAGTTAAATGTAAGACAAACATGTAACCTCTTGTGCGCCCTGGGAGCTGGAGTGAGAGAATGTGAGGGCACTGGATCCGTCTCTCATCCATGGACCATGGGTGGACAGTCCAAGGTATGTATTGAAGTCTCAGAAGGTAAAATGCTGGCTTTAGAAGGCTGCAGGCTCTGAAAAGAGCTAGAAGGAACTGTGTGCGAACATAGAACAGAAAAAGAGCAGCGCCAACCTAAGTGCAGCAGTATAAAAACATCTTTATTAAAAAGACAAGTGGCAATTCACAAGATAAAAGCGTTGTCAGCGCATGTATGGCAATAGGCCTTATTTAGAGGTTCAACTACTCCAGTGGTTCTCAACCAGTGGCGGCTGGTGAAGTTTTTGGATGGGGGGGTGCCAGGCCCCGCCCTTCCTTTTGACCCCTCCCACTTCTAATAAGCCCCACCCCTTATAGAATCCACCCACTCCGTCCCCTGTATTCCACATATTGTGTCAGGAGTACACAGCTCAGCATCACAGGACACAGTATACAGATCAGCATCACAGGACACAGTATACAGCTCAGCATCGCAGGACACAGTATACAGCTCAGCATCGCAGGACACAGTATACAGCTCAGCATCGCAGGACACAGTATACAGCTCAGCATCGCAGGACACAGTATACAGCTCAGCATCACTGGACACAGTATACAGCTCAGCATCACTGGACACAGTATACAGCTCAGCATCACAGGACACAGTATACAGCCCCAGCATCACAG